>JAHBCN010000271.1:100000-224120 GCA_019359885.1 Listronotus oregonensis
AAGTTTCGCGTATATACGCGTGTGAAACCGCACCATTTTATACTCAATTTTCTCAAAGCGATAAACAACTTAAACTTTTACCTGCAAGCCTAAAAGTGTACACGATAATGCACGCTCAGGTAATACTGCAGCTTTGCTTGATTAATTATGTCATCTGTAAGTGTTGTTTGACAAATCTGTGACTAATGTAATACTAATGACAAATTATAAATGTCTTGTCATAGAAACTTAATATACCAGCTAGGTATTTGATTAAGGTGTTTGGTATACCTAACAATATATTTTGGGCTATTTATATGTTCCTTATCAACACAATAGTTTTCATGTACTTCTTATAACTACCAGTACTATGGTATTTAAAATACTTTCTTAGGTGTTTTGAATACTAACAAGACAAAGTCAAAATTAATATTTATTAAGATTTTTGCCGCTCGCTACCGTCTAAATGTAGAAATTCTACGTATATTTTCCGGACACCTCGTACATTATGACTATGTTGTTTGGTTTGGTTCGTACTTTAAGTCGAAATGTGCCGCAATTTTAACAAAGTTTTGTACAAATTTTGTGTTAAAATAAACTGACAATGTTTTTACAAAACAGTTTATGCATAAAACTTTCCAAACTGTTTATACATAATATTTACCAGCATCTTAACTTTGTATAATACAACCGCAGGATATGCTTTATCTCGCTAAGGCCATTATTTCCAGTAAACATAATGAAACGTTTATAAAGTTTAAATCTTTTTCGCGAAGAGTTTATGCAAAAGATTTAGCCAAAAGCTAGAAACCGGCAATTTAATGCAATTTTCTTTCGAAAAGCGCGTGCGAAACCCGCACTAATTTATTGCTAATTTTCTTCCTGCGATTAACTTCTCTAAAACTTTTCGCTATAAGCTGAGAAGCTTGTTTATGGGAGTGTTTTAATTTAATTTATGCACAGTTTATGAAAGCTTAATGGAAAGTTTAATTTCGGTGTTGTTTGGAAACTTTTAAATCAATATTGCTGATTTTAAATCAAATATCAATAAAACCTGTTTTCTTAAAAGCAAATTTAAATAAAGTATTGTTGTTTAGTTATTTACAGAAAACTATTTCACAGATTTAGAGCTTCTTAAAAAATATGACTGACATAGCAAGTTGTGATAAAATAGTATTTTAATATACCATATTGTGACATAAATTTTAATCCCTTGGGTTGAGGCACTATACTCCATAACACTTAAGTGGGACCCCGACTATATGGGGCACTTTACTAAAAGGACTTAATGCCCGTGAACCTTACTACTTGCAGCACTCTGTATAAAGCACATGGTGTAGCCTAATACCGGCCTTTAGACCTACACTTTAAACTGCAAATCCCGGACTCCTGGGCTGTCGGTACGGTTACCTATTTATATTTTAAATATCTTTATTATCTTAAATAAGTCGTAACGTAAGTAAGATAATCATCGATCTTTTATAATAATAATAATAATAATACTAATAAACTGACATTATTGCAAATAAAGAAAATATTTACAAAAGGACCTTATAGGTGGTCATTAAACAAAATAACCTTACCTTGACCATTTAATGTTGATCTTCATGATATAATATTTTAGTTCTATGCTTATTTCTTAAGTTTTCAAGCTGCAATTTTAATATTTTCGTACTGGCTCGTAGTTTCTATAGTTTACAATAAGTGTGTCCCAAATTGGTGGGGAATGTATGGGGATCTTTGAAATCACGATAGATAGAAAATCAGTTAAATGGGAAAAGTTTTGGACAATTATGTTAGTAAGCTAATCCCGTTTACTACATGGTTTTATCCATTCAGGTTTTTGAGAAATTTTAAAAAAACCTGAAACATGCATTTTCGAAGATCGGCCATATTTTTTTTATAAGTGAAAATTTTTAAAATCTGTAAAAACTTCTTTTAAGCAACATTTTGAATATGACAGAGTAGTCAATTTTATTTTTTACGTTTCGGGTTTCTAGAATCATCATCAAGTTTTATTTTTTTACAAGCCAAATAATGCTTTTTATTCTGATTTCAACAATCTATAACATGTTATGGTTGATGATGATTCCTTTCTTAAAGCCTCATCCCTAATAAATCATATCTGGATTTCACACGCATAAAAAACAAATATGATTATTTAAAACTGCTTACAAGTACTGTGATATTTTTACTCGTTTGTGTATCAATTAGTGTTCGTACAGCGTCTTTCTATATATGTCGCCTTTTGGTACCTCTCTTTCTCTTTATTTTTGTAGGAATAATAATTATCTACTAAAAACGATTTTGTGTAAAAAATTACGAAAATTATTAATTAAAAAGAAATTTTAAAAAAATTACTTAAATATCATATATAATGTTTAAACAATTTAATTACTTTTTGCCCCCTCCAAGGGGCTTCTGATTTTAAATAATATTAAAAAACAAAATTATTATTATTTTTAATTAATATCGGAGCTGTTCTTGAGGACTCACAAATTTTGGCTGTTTTATATATTGATTGACCCTACTAAAAAGGCCTTTACAAAACACTCAAACATTTAAAAAAAAACAGTAGGTAAAAATATATACTGCATTCCTAAACGCCCTAATACTCTTATTAACTTTGAAACATTAAAAACCTCTTTAACTTCAAAATAATATATTAATTTTAAATTCTCTATTTAGATTTACAATTTCTTTAATAAAATGTGTTTATTTAGAAACAACGTCCACATTTTTGTTTTATCCCCAGTTGACTAAAGCACCTTAAGGGATCCGCACCAAAGTAAAGAATGACTAAGTTAATCCGAAAGAAGTGCTGAGAAAGCTGTTTAGTTAATAATGTATGATATTGGCGATCCCTGTTGGCACTATATTTCGTTTCTTAACCCAGATTTTTGAGAGCTAAAAGTATTTTTATTTGAATTTAAATTGTCCTTATATTAACGGCGATAAAAATAAATGCTGAGTTTTTAATTTAATTTAGACTAATGAAAAAAAATTTTGCCAGTTAAAAATCAAACTTTGTCTTATTTTGGATCTCAGCAATTTAAAAGGGCGAGAGTATTGGATAGAAGCTTAGCCCTTATTGTACAGGGTTTTTGGCTATATTTTGAACGGGGTCTACACGTGTTATCTTTTGGAATATTTAAAAAAGTTAAATACAAGAGTTTTATGGTTTTATCGAACCGCTGATTTGCTAGAAAGAAACAAATGATAAACGAAAAGGGTTGACAAATGAACATCAACTTTCTTATTTTTAATGCATCCTATCTATTTTAACCTATTACAATATTGACAATTTTTCTGATTCAAAATATGGGTTTGCCCATGTTTGCATTAACCGTTTTTACAATATTTTTGAATTGCTTTTTTATTATTCAGACCTCTTGCTTTGGCTAGTTACGCGAAGGGGGCTTTGATAAAACCTATTTTTAAACAAAACAACAAATATTACAGTCATTGTCACCTGTAAAATCTGTCACATTTGATAAAATTAAAGAGTTGAAATTAGATTCTTTATTTTGGGGTTTTTCCGAACAAAGTTAGATATATTTAGAATTTATTATATATTTAATAATTTAAAACCCGGCACGAAATCAGTATCTAAGAGAGTATCTCAAAAAGTTACTCCATCAAAACAACGATCCATTATATTATTAAAAATTTTCAGCAGAGAAAAACTGCTTTTAGGAAAAAAAAAACTATAGAAGAAGAGGGCAGGATTTGGAGGGTTTGCTATATTTTCAAGGTAAATATAACAGTTTAAAAAAATGAATGTTTAATAGCTACGTTTTTATATTTTAGAAGATCCAGAAAGATCTATACCAGATGTTGCCCGTATTGTCAATAAATCTTGGTGGAAAAATTTTTGAAATTTAAATTATAACCATTATAAGCCCTATAAATTTTACCGGTTCAAAACCCAGCGAGGAAAATAAAATGCAAGGACCAGTTTGTCAAGAAATTTTGATAAGAATACAACATGAACCCTAACTCTAACAAAAAATTTTTTTTTTACAGACGAGGCGACTTTTTCAGCTGCCGGAATGTTTAATCCAAAAAATAAACTTTTGGGCTACTCAAAACCCTAAAAAAAAAAAAGTTGTTTAAAATTCAAGGGCGAAGATCTGTCAACGTTTTGGTGTGCAATGTATAGAAATAGGGTTTTAGGTCCTATAATATCTGAGGAGAACATGAATGGTCAAAAATATCTCAGGCTTTTACAAAAACATAGAGAACCTTTTGGAAGAGTTGCCAGTAATTAATTATAACCAGATTATATGGCAGCAGGACGGAGCTCCTGCTCATAATGTCGTTCAGGTAACAGAGTACCCAATAATTAATAAATTTATGGATTGGAAGGCACGGTCAATACATTGGCCATAACAGTCCCGATCTCTCCCCCTTGGATCTATTTTTGTGGGGTTATTTAAAAAATAAAATATACTATAATGGATGTCACACTTTAGAAGAACTTACTTCAAAAATACTAACAGAATTCGAGAATTAAACCATTTTTTAAACCAAGTTTATACTAGATGCGATTAGCACGCAAAGCAAAAGAAAAAGGGGTAATTTCCTCAAAAGTTGCCGCAACGCTAATTTTGACCAAATTTGGTATACGGAGGTTTCTTATATAATAATTACAGAAATAATTAAATGCTTTTACCTAAATAACCCAAATTTAATTTTATTTGGTTTACTTACAATAATGACAAGACGGGACCTACTTTAGGGCGCTGATCACGAATTTTAATCGACAACGTTTTATTTTCGTAGTATTAATCATCAAACATAAAAATCAAACTAACGTAATTTTCAGTATTCCTCTTTTTGCACACAATTCTTGATTTTTACACTAAATTGGCACACAACATTTTATAAACACCTTTTAAAAACTTTTTTTTATATTTATTTTAAACCTTTTTTCTATTTAATTGCAAATCTTCACTTTGAAATGACGCAACCATGTGAAAACTAGGATTTTTTTCAGCAAACATGCCCGCGGTGTTTAAATAAGAGAAGCTTTGCAATTTAATTTAAAAAAAAGGTGTAAAATAGACACAAAAAAGTTTTAAAGGGTGTTTATAAAATATTGTGTGCCAATTTAGTGTTAAAATCATGAATTTTGTGCAAAAAGAAAGACAGGGACAGAACTGCCTCTAGAAGATATATACTCGAAGGGTTAAATTTTCGAGGCTTACCCGAGGCAGCCTTACTTCTTAACCCAGCAAACAGGCGTTCAAGAGAGAAAAAAAATAAGGCTGTGTACAACTTTTCTTCCTCGCTCCCCTGCTGATATTGGTCGGCGGAAACTTTTTAATGCTGGTGGCACAATTCGCGAAATTCACGATACTTACGCCATCTATGATTGTATAACGCAGTTACTCATTGAAGGAAAAAATTGGAATCGCCATTAAATCACGTTGTTTTTAATCGATATTTATTCTGAAAACTTTACCTTTTTCTTTTGGTGTGTTGTGCTTTTACCCATTTCTTTAACTTTTTAATTGTTTTAATAATGTCGAGCAAGACGAAACGCTATTGTTCAGTGCCCCAGTGCCGAAATTACGCGGGTGAAGGTGTTTCAATTTTTTTCTTCCTAAAGGACAATAAGTTAAAAACTGTTTGGCAAAATGTTTTAAAAATTGGAAAACCAATTTCCAAATGTATGACTGCCTGCAGTGCCCACTTCATGGAATCTGATTTTACTCCTGGTAAGGAAAGTTATTTTAAAAAAGTGCTTGCCAATAATGGTTTAAATATTTCTATAAATTAAAGTTGCAATAACATGTTTACAGTACCCAGATAAGCCAGCCTTGCAGCTGCAAGTGCATTGCCACTTCTTTACATCTTTATCATCTAAATTTAATGTCAATTCATGAGGGGCACTTTTTATAGCAGACGTCTGAACACAAAAGGATAATACTTTTCTGGAAGTAACACTTTCCAACAAACATGAAACTATGTGATTAGCTTTATAAACAGCTTCGCCTTCGATGAGCGGCCGCGATCTAGTACCCACATATTCTAAAATATCTGCTAAAGATACCACTATCTTAGGCATTTTAAAATGGCAAAATGTAAAAAAAAAGGCTAAAGAAACTGAAATAATAGATAAATGCTATAAAACCAATTAAACAAATAAAATAAACTAGCAAACACGCACTTGTTCCATAAACTGTTAAGTAAAATTTGAAATGTTTTCCTTCTTTGTGAATCAGCTGATGAAGCTACAGCGCCATCTATTGGTTAATGAATTTCGCGAATACACTAATTTATGGCTGGCGGGTCCGCCGACTAATATCAACACGCAGAGCCACAGTTGCTCGAAGTATGAAGCCAACCGAGAAATTAACGAAGACATGGCATAAAAGGGTTTCTAACCACGCTTTTTTGTTTACATTGACATACATAAACCTGAAATTTCAAATAAAAACAAGGATTGTAATTAAATCAAATGAATAATTTAGATGTTGCAGAGCAATTAAAAACTGAAATAAATAAAAAACTAATAAACGTTAAGCCACCAAACATTGATGGGTAAGTTTTAAAACAAATATTTTAAAATGTAAAAATAAACATTACAGCCTATTTTCTAGTTTGTTATTAACTATTCACCAAAGCACTAATCGCAAAAATGTGAGATTTAGCTACTGTGATTTCCAAAGTAATGGTAATATTCTAGCATTAGCAAACAATGATGCACAAGTTTATCTAATTGATTTTCTTATGATGAAATGTTGGTGCCTTAAAAAGTTTGACTCTTGCACTTGCATTAAGTTATCCGAATATACAGAGGGACAGCTTCTTGTCGGAAAACAGAATGGTGTTCTAGAAGTAATAAACATTGATACTGGTGCTCTTTTAAGTAAGCTTTTTGGTCATAATGATCCAGTATTTTCTATATCTTTTACACAAGGCAATGTTTGTATATCAGCATCAAAAATCCGAGCCCTCATTTGGGACCTACATAGTTTTAGCAAACTTCATGTGTTATCATTGGAAAAAGATTGTGCTCTAAAATTTGTAAGTATTTAGGCAAGTAAATTCTTACTTATGTGTGTGTTTAGAATTCTATTGTAGATTTTTTTATTATGCAAAGACAGAAAAAAAAGATGTTTATAAAATATGAATTTTAAAGAACGATTAATTTAAAAATTCATAACAAAAAAAAGGTAATTATTGAGTAAACTACACTAGGTAGCAAAGAATTTTACCCAATTCTATACAGTTTATATATTTATATAAATATAGACATAGGTTTTTATTTATTTATAAAAAGCATTTTTTATTTGAAGTTTTGCAAACTAATAGATCAAATAGGTATTTTTAAATAGTGATGGGATAATTTGAATTAAAAATAATCGATAATCCGATTATTGAAATAATCGCTATCATGCGATTATTCAGATTTACTTTGAATTACGAAAAATAACCTGATTTCACAGAATTGATTACGCGTCGCGAAAAAAAAAATAACATGTAATAACGAATAAGATTTAATATTTTAATAGTAAAGTATAGAGAGGACAACTTAATTATAAAAAGAAATTTTTTACTCACCGGGCCCACTGCCGATTTAATTCAAATTTTGTATACAGTGGTTTTTGGGGCGCTTATCACGAATCTGAAGTCATATTTTGTTGGACTCTGCTAGTTTTTGAGTTATAACGTCCCACTCGAACCTAACCCCACATCTGCACAAACTCCTAAAATTCCTCCTTAAAACTGATTACACCCAAAATGAAAGATTTTATGGTAATATACTTATTATCTTATACGATAAATTTAATTTTACCTTAATTTGAGAATTATTTTTAATAAAAAAAGCACAACAAGCGCTTCCCAAAAATAATATTTTTACTTTTATAAATGTCAACAAAATTGTCTAGGTATTTTAGACAATTTTATGTTGGTACACCAGAGATCCGCGAAACAATTGAATGCGCTTAATTTTTAAATTTAAATCACGAAAAATAAAAATAATTCATCAAATTTATAAAGTAGGCCATTCAATTGTTTCGCGGTCCCTGGCGTACCAACATAAAAAAGTCTAAAATCTCTAGACAATTTTGTTGACATTTATGAAAGTAAAAATAATATTTTTGGGAAGTGCTTGTTGTGCTTTTTATAAAAATATTTGTTTAATGAAGGTGAAATTAAATTTATCTTATAAACTAATAAGTGTATTTTAATTAAATCTTCCTTTTGGGTGTAATCAATTTTAAAAGGGGGAATTTTAGGTAAGTTTTGTAGGTTATGTTCAAGTGGGGCGTTATAACTTAAAAACTAGCAGAAGTACGAAAAAATTTGACTTCAGATTCGTGATCAGCCCCCAAAAATCCTCGGTATACAAAATTTCAATAAAATCGGCCGTGGGAAAGAAAATAAAATTACCATAAAAAATGATGGCAAATGGAAATTTACTTACTAAAATAATAATAATAATAATAACATATATTATACAGTGTCAAAAAAGTCCAGGATCCCCGTTGACGAATTATTAAGGGGATCCCGGACTTTTTTGACAAACTGTATATAATATTCAGTGTTTGTGTTTAGTTACATCGGAATCGAGTTACATATTCATTCAGAAATCAAGAATTTAAAATTTAAACGATTAAAAAATTAAAATAATTATATAATTCGAATTATCAATTAATCAATTATTCGATTCTTAAAATAATCCGATTATGCCCATCACTATTTTTAAATTTCTGGGAAGATGTATAGTAGTTACTATTTACACTACAATTAGTACATAATTTTAAAATCTTATTTGCTTTGATCATTGCAAATACAGTTTTGGGAGTGGGAAAAGAAAAAGAAATAGCTAAAATCCATATTTACACTACCTATACATAAGGGTAAATCTTATTTATATTTTAATTTTCATTCATTTTTTCATGCGCAACAGAATATTAACTTTCTTATAAAATCTGCAGTCATACAAAATTATTGTAAAAGAAAGGCATTAAGAATGAATTTATTCCAGAAGGTATTATAACCGAGGCCTATAGAGCAATAGAATATATTTAATAAGTGGTGTAATGTAAAAATTATAAAAAGCATTTTAAAAAAGTTATTTTTGCATACCTTTCTAATTTAAATAGGCGTTTAGCCTTCGACGCTGAAATAATTGGGACATTGGAAAACATAACACTTAGCAACAAACTAAACAAAAGTAGAAATTTGATTATAAACAAACTAAATCAAAAATTTAAGAATGAAGTATCAAAATTTATTAATGAAGATTCCAGTGACATTTATTTGATAATAAAGGTTCCACCAATTTTTGGCATAACTGGTGCCTGTCACTCTTAGGGTTTGATAAATATAAAAACTTCTTTTTCTTCTTCTTCCCTGGGAGCTGTCTTGATTAACTACCGGAAGCAGCGCAACCTCATGGGCTTTTTGTGCCTAATCTCCCATTGTCTTTTATATCAATCCTCCCATTAGTCTTGTTCCTTCTACAAGTCTGTATAACCCCGAGACCGGTTGGTTGATATATTCCTGTGGGCTAATATAAAAACTTACAACATATAAAAAAAGATAAAACGGTGTATCATTAAATTATCCAATATTAAAACCCTTATAGGCAGAATATTTGTGATCTTTAGAGATACAGTAAATAGGAAATACATAAAGTATGCAAATCTATGTCTACCAGTAAAAAATTGTTTTTCCTTAAAAAAATGGAAAAAAGAGAAAGCTATTCAAGGCTGTAGGTTCCACAGCTTAAATATTCTAGGGATGAAGAAAAAAACAAAGTGGGAAATTCGGGACTTCTCCAGATGAAATGTAAAGGGATGCGTAAGAGTAACACTATGTGTCGCTGTACAGGGTGTCCTATTTTCGTGTGTTTTATGGGGTTTCTCGCTTATGAGTGAAGTTACAAAGATGCGGTTTTCGCGACACCGTGCTACTTTTTTGTCAAACGAAAGATGCCGCAAACAGATGGGTGATTTTAAAAAAGTTGTATTTTTTAGGTTACCCCTCGTATCTCAGGTATCCGATAACTTATCGAAAAGATAAAAACGGGCCCTCATAGAACTTTTTACGCAGAATACAGTGGCGTACTTGAAATTTTTCTCGGATTTACTTTCTTTGAGATATTTGCAAAAGTTGCACTTTTTTAAATGGAACACCCTGTATATTTTTTCGTCATATTATTTGCCACACTGAGAGCTTTCTAAAAATATAATATAGTCGAAACTTATTTTAATAAACAGCATGAAAACATGCAATTATTTACTTTTTAACATAGGCGGCTTCTCGCACCAAAAAATAATCTAGTAATATAAACATTTATTAACAAGACAACCTAACGGATAAAAATAACAATTTTACGCTAGAATTGTTCTTAGCCTTAAAAGACAAACTTAACTACTAATTTTATAAATACTGTTCGAATTGGTGACCATGATGTCTTTTGCATTGTTGGCATAGCGTCTGTAGTCTTCTTAAAGCATTTTCAAATATAAAAGAGCGGGCTCGCAACTCTCTAAAGGCATTTTCCGTGGCCTCTCTTAATTCCTCAATTGTTTCATACCTCCTCGAGTATATTTTACCTTCTAAATATTCTCACAAAAAATAATCTAAAACTGGGAGGTCCGGAGACCGTGGTGGCCATCGAATAGGTCCGTGCGTGGCTATAAATCGATTAGGAAAGTGTTGTTCCAACCAGTGTTGTATCATGTAAAAGTTGTGAGCCGGAGCTCCATCTTGTTGGAAATAGATGTCATTTACTTGAACCAAGGGAATATCTTCCATAATAGTCATTGCTTTTTTTTGAAGGATTTGTATGTATCTATCAGAATTCAAATTTCCTTGGTAAATACAGTATTCAATTCTTCTTCCCAAAATGAAACAAGAAACATTGAATCCAAACCTTTCCTGGCGTTCCCTGGGAAAAATAACGTGTTTATTTTCCTGGCTCCAAAACCTTGAGTTATTCCTATTGAGGATACCCGCACTGGTAAAATGGGCTTCGTCCGACCAAATGATCTTCCTTTCAAAATTATTCTGCCTTTCACACATATTGAGAAACCAGTTACAAAACTCCACTCTCCGCTCAGGATCGCCAGGATCAAGATTGTGCACAAGTTTATACTTGTAAGGTTTGAATTTATGTCGTTTCAATATTTTTTCGACTTTTGTTTTGGATACTCCGATATTTTCTTCTATTTGCCTGCAAGATGTCCCTGGGGTATTTTCAACTGATGCCAAAACATTTATTTCAGCTACTTCATTATCTTTACTATAATGTTTCGGCCTAGGTTTATTAAATTACCCATATTGAATTAGATTGTTTTGTATTTTACGAAATATGCGCCTATCGGACGCTGTCTTCTTTCAGGATATCTATATAGAAATCGAGAAAAAAGTCAAATTTGAAAAAAATATTATACGTTCTTCAAACGTACCTATTTAGATAAAGCTCCGCCGCCTCATCGACGTTTTTGTTGGATAATATGAAACATCTATTCATATCATACTTTTAAAAATGTTCAAAATTTTGGTTTTGTGCCATATTTTTTAGATAAATGATAACGATAATCTAGGAACTAGCATTAAAAAATACAATAGCCATCATTTGATGTTGATTAATTTGACTGTCATTAATTTAAACCAAAAGCGCCTATGTTAAAAAGTAAATAATTGCATGTTTTCACGCTGTTTATAAAAATAAGTTTCGACTATATTATATTTTTAGAAAGCTCTCAGTGTGGCAAATAATATGACGAAAAAATATACGGGGTGTTCCATTTAAAAAAGTGCAACTTTGGCTAATATCTCAAAGAAAGTAAATCCGAGAAAAATTTCAAGTACGCCACTGTAATCTGCGTAAAAAGTTCTATAAGGGCCCGTTTTTATCTTTTCGATAAGAGATACCTGAGATACGAGGGGTAACCGAAAATACAACTTTTTTAAAATCATCCTGTAGCGAAGAAACTAAGGGGACTAGGACAAATCTGTTTGCGGCATCTTTCGTTTGACAAAAAGTAGCACGGATAAGCGAGAAACCCCGTAAAACACACGAAAATAGGACACCCTGTACTTGGAGCTGCTAGAGAAGGAAATATTAATGACTTAATGCTTACAGAAAAATTTCTTGCTCTTGCCCACCGACAGAATGTAACGAATTTTTCGCTATTTATAAATATTCTAACGTCTTTTTGCTCCAAAGAATAAGCCAGTATAATTTCTTCTTTGGCAGCTCTCATCAGAGCAATACGTGGTGCCACTCTTATGCATCCCTTTACAGTCCAAGTTGAGAGGCCCCGAACTTCCTACTTTGTTCGTTCCTTTTTTCCTAGAGTGTCCAGACGGTCGAACCTTTTATTTCTTCCTGGGAGCCATCTTAATTTACCACCGTAGGCAGCGCAGCTTCCTGGGCTTTTTGTGCCTAATCTCCCATTTTCTTTTATACCAATCCTCTCACTAGTCTTGTTCCTTTTACAAGTCTGTATAACCCCGAGACTGGTTGCTTGATATATTCCTGTGGGTTCATTTTCGATTGCTCAAATAACGCCTGTCTTTTGTGATTCAACGCTTCACATAAGCACAGGATGTGGTAAGCTGTTTCTTCTCCCTCATCGTACATTCTGCAACTTGGGCCCCTATTGTATGAGCCTATTTTGTGTAGGTCTCCTCTTAAGTTATTGTGCCCTGTCAACAGCCCTACTGTTATGTGAAGTATTTTTCTACTTTGAGTAGTTCTTCCTTCGTTCTTTTGGCTGGGCTCTTTTTCAAGTCATATTGTACTGATGCTGGACCAGTATTTCTCATGTTTGTTTCGGATCTATCCCCTAGTTTGCTGTTGTTTTGGTCACACCAGGGGCAGGGTCTAGTCCAAAATATGATGTGTATGATCCCTGTTTTGCTTGGTCATCCGCCTATTTGTTGCCTTCTATTCCCGAATGTCCCAGTGCCCACAGAAGAACTCTCCTGGTGCCTTCTCCCAGGACTCCCAGTTTTTTTTGGCATTCTCATGCCAGCTTAGACGTTACCTTGGGGTTTGCTAGTGCCTGGCTGTTTATTATTATGCAGATCCGCTTATTTTTATAAGCCCTCCTGTGGTTGTCTTTTGCAAAGAGCAGTAAAGCATATATTTCCGTTTGAAATACAGAACTGTGTTCTCAGTAGAATGGATAATTGTGAGCTCCTCATTTCACTGTACACGCCCGGTCAGTTTCCTGCTCGATTTTAGATTCCTCTGTGTACCAGATGATGTCTTCAAATTTGCCATGTTGTTTGACGTGTTGTTGCCATACACTTTGATCTGGAATTTTTACCTCGAAGTTTTTGTTAAATGAGTATTGGGGAATCATCTGGTCTGTTCTTGTGTCCAAGATGTTGTCATCAACTTGACTTATTAGGTCGTTATGTCCCAAACTAGTATAGACACTAGTTGATTTTTATTGCAGTCGAAGGTAGCCCATTTTTGCCTCTTCCACCACTATGAGGTTAAATGGTTAAAGGTCCAGAAGACACTCCATGGCTGCTGTTGGAGTTGTTTTGATTGCTCCTGTTATAGCTAAGCAAGCAAATCTACCGTGTTAATAAACTACCTCTTACCACACCTAAAAACCCCACAATACTTTAGGCTTTACACCTTCGTGGACTGTCCCAAGATAGAAAAAAAAACTTATACGGGCTAATTCTTCGGAGCAGAAGCCATAAAAATACCTGTAAAAAAGCAACATATTCTTTACAGCCCGTCGCGTCGGTGGGCAAGAAAAGGGAGCTTTTCTGTAATAGTGGCATTACTGTATGCCTGTTATGTAGCGTTTTTTATATTGGATAAAGAAACCATTTTGACACTTTTAGACAAGGTAATACTGCTTATAACAGATATTTATCAGTCTCATATACAGGGTGCCACAGATTCGAGTGCATGACTGGGGATCTCGGAAACCGTAAGAGATACAAAGTCGGTTAAATTATTACAAAGTTGCGCATTTAGGTGCCTAACAACATACCGTTTAGAAAGTTGTAAAATTCCGAGTACTTTCAGAGATATCCGGAAAAAAAACAAAATTTGCTGATTTCGTTTTTATTTTTTCCTGACGTTATTTAAAGAGATATGGAAAAACAAAAGACACTTTCTTATGGCCACTTTTTAAGCCCTACAAAACAGCGTTGAAAGATTTTCCATACGACGTTTTGTTTTCCTTAAACGGCAC
Source organism: Listronotus oregonensis (assembly GCA_019359885.1). Classification (NCBI taxonomy): domain Eukaryota; kingdom Metazoa; phylum Arthropoda; class Insecta; order Coleoptera; family Curculionidae; genus Listronotus; species Listronotus oregonensis. The sequence continues at coordinate 114,178 of JAHBCN010000271.1, forward strand.
TGAATTGTTTATTGCATTTTTTTGAAGCAGTTATAATCCCAATTACAATGATGTACAACACTTTTCTGTTAAATAAACATATTTTTCATAAGAGACAATGAGTTAGACAAGGAACGCACATCATTTCTTATAGGGGCGATCCATATTTGTTAATAAATATTAAGTGTTATACATTTTTATAATTGGGATAATAAGGGGTTCAAAAAAATTAAATAAAAAATCCAGGTCCGTATTTATAAAAATAAAGTTAATGATGGTTTAACGAAAACGAAACGTCGTGCGAAAAATCTCTTAAGGCTGTTTTGTAGAGCTTAAAAAGTGGCCATAAGAAAGTATCTGTTGTTTTTCTATATCTTTTTAAATAACGTCAGAAAAAAATAAAAACGAAATTGGCAAATTTCGTTTTTTCCGGATATCTTCGGAAGTACTCGGAATTTTGCAACTTTCTAAAGTGGCCATGGTTTGTTTCGCAAATACACAAATTTGCCATAATTTAACCGACTTCGTATCTCTTACGGTTTCCGAGATCCCCATGCATGCACTCAAATCTGTGGCACCCTGTATACAGTAAAGAATTGTGCTTACGCAACTTACAAAATAATTTATTATCCTTATTTCTACGGACTTGAATGACAGAAAGGTATCCTTGTTAGAAACAAATTGGACAGTGAAATAAGTAAGAATCCTGATGTTGCTAGATTAGAACGTATTTATAATGCACTGAAACAGATCTATTTTAAGAAATATTTTAATTACGCAATTCTTACATCCATACATGTCAAACGGTCGTTTTCGTTAAATAAAAACTTTTTTACCGCACTGCACATCGCTAACTAAGACTATAGAGGCGATCGCATCTGTGGAGCCGAGCCAGTCTGTATTTGTAATGTTAACTGAGTCAATGATCGATATAGAACTAGATACTTCACCGGCCAGATTTGTGTGTCTTCCTTTGTAATATGCCGCAGACGCCTTGCTGCCATATTTCAAAGTCCATAAGTATTTAAATGATATAAAATATTTTATTATATATTTATATTTTCCCATATACAGGTCATTGTGACTCACGGCTTGATAAATTATTTAGATTTTAAAATTGCACATAATTTTTTTTTTAATCTGCATTTGCCACAGTATTTTCCACACTATAGCCATTTTGTAAAATCTGTAAAACACGTTGAAAAAACGATTGTTTTGGCATCATAGAGCATCGTCAACAGTACCGGTTTATCCACTGGGCGCTTTGGGTGGGCGCCCAGGGGCCCGGGCCCCGCAGGGGCTCGATGGGGCCCGTGCTATACAATAAAAATAAATAAAAAAATAAAATATACAAAAACCGTAAAATAATAAAAAAAAATAAAAATCAAGTCCGCTTATTAATAAGCTACTATTTTCTGTAAAATAAACTCATACGCTATACCACCCGGCGAACGCTGGCGGCGATTATTGTTATATCTCTTCACGTCTATACATAAATATGCCTATATTGCCTATGTTCAATTTTATAATTTTAGCGGAGTGTATTTGGAAACAACTGATTATTTCAGCACTGTTCAAGGTATTTACACGTTTTTTTCGGCTTCTCCTCAAAGGTGGAATTTACTAAAAGAAAGCGGCAAATGTGTAAAGAGATTAATTGAAACTCGATGGTCTGCTCGATATGATGCTGTACATGCTTTACTTAAAAACTACGGTTCATCAAAGATATTTTTTCCAGTTAAGCAATGATAGAGACGAAAAATCAACAGTTAGAAATGAAGCCAAGGCACTGCACAATAAAATGGATACATTCGAGACAGTTCTATTAACACTGATTTGGGAAAAAATTTTGGAACGAGTGAATGCCACAAGCAAAACCTTAGAAACTGTCTTGAACGTGTCAATCGGGGTAGAGTTAATAAAATCACTTTTGAGCTTTGTCGGATAAATCAGAAATAAGTTTACCGAGATTGAACTAGAAACGAAAGTTCTGTTTTGCAACGGTGATGATGTTTCCAACATATTTTATAAATCTGACGTTCAAATAAGAAAGAAGAGAAAAACATTTTTCGATGAAGCAGGTGATGAAACAATTTTAAACGGCCAAAAGAAATTCAGAATTGAAGTATTTAAGTGATATGCGACAATATCACTCAAGATCTCTTCAAGAGAATTGAATGCTACAAAGATGTAACATCAGCTTTTAGATGTTTTTTTACTAGAGATAAAGAAGAAATAAAAACCTCCATTGAAATTTTAAGCGAACGATATAAAAACGATGTAGATGAAACCCAAGAGAATTTGCATAATGAAATAACTCATTTTTTAATGTTATGCCAAAACCTAGAAAAAATACCATTTATGAAAAATTTGGGGTCATTCAGGATGCAAAGGCAACTTTTCCGAATATTTTAACTTTATTGCAAATTTACTTGACAATACCCATATCTTATGCGTCAGGCAAGCGATCATTTTCAGCATTAAAAAGAATTAAAACATATTTACGATCAAATTTGGGTCAAGAAAACCTAGACGCATTATCAATATTATATATAGAAAATGACGAACTGGAGCAACTAAACTGTGATGAGATAATATGGCAGTTTGCTAATGCCAAGTCAAGAAAGAAAGTTTTCTATTATTTTTTTGTAATATATACTTATTTTTTTGAATATTTTTTTTGGTTTGTGATTTTTTTTGTTAAGTATTTTTAAGGATATTTTGTTTGTTTGCAATTTTTGTATTTTGATATTTTTAAATTTTTTATACGTGTTTTAAAATATTTTTTACGTTTTTTTATTCTTGTTGTTTCTTTGTGTTTAAATAAATATTTTTGTAAGTAATTCATGTGTTTTTTTGTTGAAAAAATAGGCAATGAATAGCATAGGGGGGCCCTAAATTACCAGCGCCAGGGTCCGAAGCTACCTTAAACCGGCACTCATCGTCAAAGTATCGTCAAGGAGATGCTGCCTCCATAAAATAATAAAGTATTTGCCAAGTTAAAACGATATCGCATGACAATAAAAAATATACAAAACCCGCTAGGCCACGATTTTACAAAAGTGTGTAATTAATATACACTGGCGGTGTAAAAATAAATTCGTTTTGTTTATTAGTTTAAAATCAACAACTCGTATGTATTACAAAGTTAAAGAATATTCGGTCGAAAACATCAATTTGTATAAATTTTTGAATGCGTATTATTTTTACACTGTTCGAATTTACACGCAGTTGTATACTTACCCGTACGTCACCCGCCGCTGGTGCGTCACTCGTTTGCCCAGCTTTACTTATTCTAGATATAATTTTTTGTAACATTTTATAGTAAGGGATCCGAATTAGATAACTATGTTTTATCAAATAAAGTATGTAAACAAACGTATGGCGAATGGGTTGCCTAAAAAATTATGGTCATGACTAGTGACTAATTAAAAAAAAATGAAAAATTTTTAATACTTCCTGTATAATGTATTTTTATAATACATGACAGTTTTGATATACCACCAATATTTTTTTCACATTTATTTCATAAACAAAAGTTTTAATAATTTCTTTAATTTTAAATTTCAAACATTTGTAAATGCTTTATTTATGAAATTGAAAAAAATAGTGGTATATTAGCACTGTCATGTAGAATTAAAAAATAAGAACTGACATTATACAGGGTATCAAAATTTTTAGGCAACCCATTTGCAATACATTGCATACAAAAAAAAGGACAAAATGCAATATATTTTGAAATATTTAAAACATTTTCACACTATTAATTTTTTTCATATATAATAATGAAAAATTGTCCAAAATTTCTTAATGTCATATTATTGGGCAAGAAATCGTCCATCATTTTGTGCATGCCCTATAGTTTTTATAATTTTAATGTTTAAGTGTCGAATTTCAATAAATATGTAAAAATTCTTATGTGAAATACTTTGTGTAGGTTTTATATATTTGAATCCCCCAGGCCATATATTTTTAGCAGATTTTTAGTTATTCATATTATATGGTTAGTAGACAGTGACATATATATTTTGAGGTTGCAATAATTGTGGCTCCATATTTTTTCCCTTTAAGATGTATTATTTTCTTTTAATGTTATGTTAATACCACTTATATAAAAACCCATGGCGTATTATTTTATAATATTAATTAATTATTAATTAAAATAAATAGAGTTAATAATAATTTTATAATTAAGGTGGAATAATGCATTTTAGGTCGATTTTGTGCCAATTTCAAATCACATTTTAACATGTTATCAAGATGATATTATTCAACTATGGCAAAATAGTACTTTTGAAAGCTTGAAACAATTCCCGGCATCGAATTGGGGAAACTCTTCAGTTAGATCCATCACTTTTTCTAGGTAAGTTTATTATAATAATAATATTAAATCTTTATTTTTGAAGCTACAACACTTTAAAACTATTTTTTGTACATTATCTTCATAGCAACTTTTTTTAGTAAGAAAACTTAGTGAATTTTTATGAGTTATGTAAAAAATAGTTTTAAGCTATCTTATACAACGGTATTTTGTTTCTTCTCCGAGGTTGTAATTTTGTTTAGCCTTATCAGCAGCTCGTTAAATCGATTTATTATTCTTGCAGGTACATATTGGGTTTAACATGTATTTTTAATTAGGGTTACGATTTATAGAGTTGAAATAATGAAATATTAAGCCACTTTTGAAATTACATATTTAATTTATTGTAAGTTTATGTTAGTAACCTTAAACAAAAATTTGCATACAACTTAGTACTACAATAAATAATGTATAGTTTAACGGGAAAATGCGGGATTGTTTATATATTTAGATGTTGGAGTCTCTTTTGGGTTAATATTTTTGAAAGTTGCCGATCTCGAATTTTAACTGGTATTTCCTTGTAAATCAATAAGCCCTTGATCATTGCCCAATACATATAACAAAAAAAATATATTGTCAGGTTGACTTGAAAATTGAATAGCAGATCTGGTGTTTTACCTACCAGCAGTAAAGCAGAACCTTGGTTGGTTTAAACTGATTTGATCAAATTTAAATCATTTAAAAAAATTTAAACGTTTTAGCCTGTTTTAAAAAATTGCAGCATTTTGGTTTTTTGGTAGTAACCTGTCAAGTTTCTACTTTCCTTAACGCGCTTTAGAAGAAGCATCTTTGTTGTTATTTCCTTACAAGCTAACCCTGTATGTCTTAATAAAGTTATAGAGAGCACCTGACTGCTCAGTAGTTAGGTGATCCGATCTCATTTCTTGGAAATGATCGTCGTTGAGGTCCATTACACTTGTGAAAACATAGTTGTTAAAGAAATTGGATTTATACCCTAGTAAATAAAGTCCTGAAATTACCATTTGTCGCAACAAACTAGTGGAAATCTGGATTTTTATATGTAATACTACCTTATGAGACATGTATTTTCCCAAAAGTTCCCGCCTCTCCTCCTTGAGCTTTCCATCCCCCACCCCCCCTCAGAGGTAGAAAAAGCAGATTTTTCATATATTGACTGTAGAATGGTTATTATTTACAATAGATATATATATATATTTTAATATATATATATTATATATATATATATATATATATTATATATTATATTATATATATATATATATATATATATATATATATATATATATATATATATATATATATATATATATATATATATATATATATATATATATATATATATATACGGGTGTTAGTAAATAATTTGGACAAACTTCGGGGTGATTCTGCATGAAAAAATAATGAGAGTTTGCTCTATAAACGTTTGTCCAAAAAATGCTTCATTTCCGAGATCGGGTGTTAAATTTTTTCTTAAAAACTGATTTTTTTTATTGCTCAAAAACCGTCGAGATATGCAAATGAAATTTGGTGGGTTTTAAGAGGTAGTTATTCCGCATTTTTTGACATGAAATAAAATTTTGTGTTCATCGGTGGCGCGCACGGGTAATAGTCTCAATTTTTTAAAGAAAAAGTGGTACGCCACTGAGATATTCTAAATTAAAAATTATTTTTGAATTCTCCCAATTTGTGAAAAAAATCTCTCTTCCTTTTTTTTTCATATGAGGCGTCTTTTTTTTTGCAAAAAAAAAAAACATCATAAGCGGTATTTTTCTTTTTTTAATACATACAATTACATTAAATCAAAACAATTACAGATATAACACTAATAACATTTTAAATAGGCGCAAAAGCTACAACAAATGTTCAAAAAGACCTCCTCAGATGTAATACAAGATTCAACTCTTCGCCTCAAATTTATTGTCGTATTCGCTCAAATATTCTTGGTGTATTTTTATTGTCTCACAGCCGGCTATAATTCGATTCCTTAGGTCATCAACATTTTCAACGGGAGTGGAATAAACTAATGATTTAAGAAAACCCCAGATGCAAAAATCTGGGTTTAAATCCGGCGATCGACGAGCAATGTTCCGTACCTCCCCTACCTACCAACGATTTGGTATACAGTATCTAAATGATTACGAACATTAATGCTAAAAAGAGCTGGTGCACCATCATGCATAAACCATAATTGTGTTTTAATGAAGAATTTCTTAAAAGAACAGGTAACTCTTCCTGTAGAAAATTAAGGTAAGCCTCGCCTGTTAATCGTTGTGGGAGGAAATATGGACCAATTAAATAATGATCAGTTACCCAAGCCATATTTGCTGAAAACTCATGCTGAAAATGAGCTTTAAAGATTCCATTTGGGTTTTCCTCAGCCCATAAGTGATTGTTATGGAAATTTCGATACAATGTCGTCCAAAATTCGCCTCATCAGTAAACAAAACGCCATTTAAAAAATTAGGAATTTGAGCGATTTGATGAAGAATCCACTGGCAAAAATAGGCGCGGAAAAAAGTTCTAGGTAGTAAAGCTTGTAAGTTGGGTTGCGGGTACAACTGCTGTTCTTAAAAATTTTAAAACAGTGAAGTTGCTTACATTCAGTATGTTGGCAATTTTTGGAATTTTTTGTTTCAGGTGACTCGGCAATTAATCGAGAACTGCTTCTTCTGGGGTTCACAGTTCGTACTTCTCGAGGACCCCCAGTCGCCGTTTGTTTTTAAATGTACCTTTTTCCCAAAACGTTGGTGAAGGAAAAAGCAAATGTGTGTGATGGGGACCCAATCCTGGATAAAATCAGCATAAAACGTCGAGCTTGCCGACCATTTCCCCTTTCATCGACCTGAAAAATGCATGTCTGAAAACCCCTTTTTTTTTAATTTTCCCTTTTTTTGGCAAAAATAAAATTAATAACCAACTAACAATAATATTATACCAAAACTAAAAAATTTTAAAAACTTTAGAAACTTGTAAAAGCCAAAATTTACATTAGGGATCTAAATGTTGACAGTAGCCTACTAGATAAAAAAAAAATTTAAAAAAAAAAAATACCGCTTATGATGTTTTATTCTTTTTTTAAAAAAGAAAAACCTCATACGAAAAAAAAAAAAGAGATTTTTTTTTAAAAATTGGGCAGGGGAATTAAAAAAATTTTTTTAAATTTGAATATCTCAGTGGCGTACCCTTTTTTTTTTAAAAAAAATTTAGACTATTACCCCTACGCGCGCCACTTTAACACAAAATTTTTATTTGCATGTCAAAAAAAGCGTAATAACTACCTCTTAAAAACCCCCAAAATTTTCCCTTTGCATATCTCGATCGGTTTTAGAGCAATAAAAAAATAATCAGTTTTTAAAAAAAAACAACACCCCGTATCTCGAAAGAAGCATTTTGGACAAACTTTAAAAAACAAACTCTCATTATTTTTTCATGCAGTTACCCCGAAGTTTTCGCACTTATTTTTAACCCCCTTTATATATATATATTATATATATATATATATATATATATATATATATATATTATATATATATATATATATATATATATATATATATATATATATATATATATATATATATATATATATATTTTAAATTGTTCCTAAATAGATGCTTTACAATATTTGTTTAAAAACATTTTTCATTAAACCTTTGGTTTTTCAGATATACCAGTGAAAAGTGAAAAAAACCTGAAATTTTTAGTAAAACACTTTTGTTTTAGCTCTGCAACTTTGTAATTGTGAGATTCAGTAAAAATTTAATATATTACACCTATAGCACACCTTTTAAGCTTTTAAAATATATAATACATCAGTCTTATGATTGTACTGGGGTAGAACAGAGCACTGCTTGCCGCTCGAACGCTCCAGCCTCACGTTATAATTTCAAAAATCCACAAGAGAAAAATGATAGAGAATGAGTGAAGAACTTAATAACAGAGGCATATGCTGTGTAACAGCTGAAGCTAATACAGATTTGGATATTGTCCAGTGAGGAATTAATCAACTAAAAAGCTTGATTAATTCCACACTGATGACGGAGATTACTGCAAATGTAGAAAATCTAGAGTGAACTGTTCTGCAATGTGCGAGAATTTCAACGGTTTGTCGTGCCTTAACTCTCTCCAAAACTCGATGAAGGCGCAGACGACTTATCTTTTGGTAAGCAATCAAATATTTGAAAGTATTGTATATAGATCAATATGTAACTATAAATTCTCTGTAAATACAAACGGATGTAAAAACCCGTACAAATGTTTATTTGAGTGGCTAGTCCGTGATGCTGTCATGAAACGGAATATTAAAAAAATATATCTTGTCTACTGTCACATACATGACAGCTGCCGGTTTTAACCAGTCCGGAACACGGCGGGTCCATAGGTGGTGGTGGATAATGGAAAGCTCTATGTGCTACAAACATAGAGTAGGCACAGCCCCCGAACCAAAACTGGTAATAATTAGATAAAATAATTAAATCAGCAAAAAAACCATCCAAGTAAGATGGTTAAGATTTAATATAATGTAGGAATAATTTGATCTTGCTGAAGAGCTTAAGTGGATTTTTAAAATGATAACGTGAGGCGGCAGCGTTCGAGCGGCAAGCACGCGCTTTCTTAAGCGGTGCTCTGTTCAACGCCATTACAATTATAACACTAATGTACTATACATTTTAAAAGCTTAAAAGGTGTGCTACAGATGTTATATATTACATTTTTACTTAATCTTACAAACAAAAGTGTTTTACTAAAAATTTCAGTTTTTTTTTCACTTTTCACTGGTATATCTAAAAAACCAAAGGTTTAATAAAAAATATTTTGAAACAAATACTGTAGAGCATCTATTTAGAAAAAAATTAAAAAATATAAATCACACTATTGTAAATCACAAGCATTCTACAGTCAATATATGAAAATCCTGTTTTTTCTACCTATGAGGGGGTGGGGGAAAGCTCAAGGGGGAGAGGCGGGAACTTTTGGGAACATACATGTAAGGTAGTATCACATATAAAAAATCCAGATTTCCACTAATTTGTTTCGACAAAAAAGTTTTATTGACTGGGCTATTAACTATCGATTTTAAGTTGGTCATAATCCTTTTAAATCAAAATTAATAATTGATACAAATAGTACATATGTGGAATGGCCTTAGATTTTCAATATGCAATGCTATGCAATTAGTGTATTTCTTTTATGCTCTAGAACAGTGCGGAACTATACCATAAGGGTTCCATAATACACTAACAGTGTCTCATTTAAAAGTAACACAAAGTTTGCAGATATACAAAATTTACATTTACTTCTGAAAAAAACAGCTTTCTGAAAAGGATCTTGTTTGTCACCTCATATATTCGACCTACTTGAATTATCAAAACCATTTTTGTAAAGTAAAATGTTGCCAAATCTTTTAACAAGACCGGAATTTTCCAAAGATGGGCTTTTCTAATTAATAAAATATTTGTTTGTATTTTCAGGAATGGAAAAATTATGGTTATAGGTGGTTATTTACCAGTCCTAAGGGTATTTCAGTTAGACATCTGGAAATTGCTTAAAATAATTAAGCTGCCAGAATATATTAACAGTATTAAAAAAATACAATTAATTCCACAAAACTTTGATGGTGGATGTAATAAGCTTTTGGCGATCTTGTCAGGAAATGGAATAATATATTTTTATGACATGCAGGAAAGTGTTTTGATATCAGAGTTAAAATCCAGATGTGAAATTACTAAATTTAATACATCTTCGTCAAATATTTCTTATATTTCATGCTTGTTAAGAACTGGTGAAGTTGAAATTTACGATATAAGTTTTTATATCATGAAAAATGAAATGACGGTTGTGGAAAGAGCTCAACAATTAAATGTTAAAACAGAACAAAAACTTAAGCTAAAAAATTTTAATAGAAAAGGTGATCTAGCTGCAAAAAATCAGGTTAGTAGTGGTTTGTTGGTCTGTAGGCGTTAAGTAATTAACAGGGTATTCATAAATAACCACACTGTTTACGTAAACGTGCCACTTTTCCTATAAAATATTTATTTCATGGCCATTGTCGTTTAAGCTAGTTCTTCTACCTAATATTGTTTCCAATAGCAAACGACGTAAATTAGACGAGTAATTTTTGCCTTCAGGAAGTTAAAACGCACTTTGATAGCTACTAAACTTATTTGGAAATCTAAATGTGTAAGAGTGTTTTCTACTTTTTAGAATAATTCCTTACACTCGTTTTCTGAGTCAATTGAACCTTTTTTTAATATCTGAAAATCCCCCCCGGGTGTGTAAGACAAGACAAAGGTAAACTATATTAGCAGACTACATCTCCTATGCATGGTAAAGTTAAAGAATAATTCAACACTTAACTTAAAAAGCGCGAGATAAGTTTAACCTAAACTGTGACAGGCGTATTTACTAAAAAGGTTTAAGACTTAAAGAGCTAAACTTTAGTGGAACAGTTTTATTTTGCTTATAGCGTTATTATAAGCATGTCACCATATAAACCATTATATAGAGAAAAGTAATTAAAAATATAGATTGCTTGGAAATGGTAAATAAACAAATTATATCCCAATATTTAACATGCTTGTTATTATCTTATTTTTATTGTAAATGAAAAGAAATTAACGGACTATATTATGTAGTTTTAAATCTTCATTGGCCCATTGTTGTAGGTACTTGTTAGTGAAAAACCCTCTAAGTTTTTTAAATTTGAACTATTTTAATAAATACCGCTGTCTGTGTTTAGAAAATGTAAGCTTCCGAGGGGGTCGGCAGTGAGGCCTTGCAGACCTTGCACCATCTAACTAAGATGGTCTCTAATTTAAATAAAGGTAAGCGCTGCCCTTATCAAACAAAAATTTACTGTAACTTTAAACTTTTAAGTTTGTATGTACAAAAAAATATGTTTAGAACTTTCCTGAAGGCAAAGTCGTTAAACAGAAACTAGCAATAAGTAAAATCCATTGCGTTTAATAGATTGGCAGTTGTCTAATGTCTTGTCCAAGCAATGATTTACTTTAAAGCAGTAAAGATATCGCGGGACGTTATTTTTGATACTGTATTTTTTGCAAGGTTAAGACTACAATAGATTTAAGTGTTTAGTATTGGCTCTTCTGAATAAAACAACACATTATAATCTTGTGTATCCAAAAAGTCAAAATATCTAAGTAGTAACTACAATTTATAGTGTTTTAAAAGCCAATCCCCAGAATACTTTATAATTTGGTGCAAGGCTGATAATTCCAAATAATAAGTTTCCCATTAATATTTTAGGAAACCCCATTTTCAGAGATTTTGCTATTGGTTCTTTTGAAATCTTAGTATTCCGCATTTTTTAGAAATTATAAATGTAAATGCAGAGCTCGATATGTCTGCAGTTTGCCGTCAGTGGTCTTGTCATATTGTGGCACTTATATTTACCGCCTCTATTATCTGTAATCTCTTATAATTACCATATTTAACACTTTCACTTGGGGAACTTGGGACCAGTAAAGTATAGTATGCAGCACCTAGTGTAGAGTGGATTACTTCCTTGACTCGGTACAGGCGTGTCTTCCCCACATAGGGAAGGCTGATTATCGACTCTTAACCCCCGAACTTTCGACTCGGTACGGTTGTCTATAGTCCTTCTCTGCTAATGGTTTCAATTATTATCCAAAGTCGAGATCTTGATCTGCATTGTTTTGGTCACCATGAAATGACTTGTTTAAAAACCTTGTTTTGATTTTTTATTAATGATGACCGCTGCACGACTTGTTTAGGATTTTCTACACATTGTTGAAAGTTTATCAATTTAACTTAAATGTTATCTTAATAAATGATTTTTTTTTTCTATAGTTTACAATATTATCATTTCAGTTAGAAAATAGGGTACAAAAAGAATATTTTTGTAAATTAAAGGTATTGTTAACCGTGGGACAACAAACCTAATTTCGTAAATATTTTGGTTATACATAAACCCATAAATCATAATTATAAATTACCAGATAGTTTAACAAAAGTCTAAGATGTCCCTAACTATAAATTAAATATTTTAGATAAATTCGGTTCTGGAAATTGACAAACTTAAAGCTATTATTAAAGAATATCAAGAGTTTCCTGAAGCATACAGAGCTACAATCTGGGAAAAAGTCCTAAAATTACCAAACAACATTCAACAGTATAATAGCATTGTGAACCATGTGACTATTGTGGCATTTGACGATTTAAATAAGCAGTTCCCACTAGAAGATAAGGTAGCTATAAGGTGCCTTAGACATGTATTGAATAACATAGTTACATGGTGTCCGTTCTTTGCATATGTCAGTTTTTTACCTTGTTTTCTATTTCCATTTGTAAAGGTGTTTCATAAGAAATCAGTTGCTTGTTTTGAACTTTGCTGTACCATTATAAGTAAGTAGTGAAATTACCTCTTTATTTTGGGTTTCCAAGATTAAGTACATTACCACTCAAAAGTATTTGGCCACCCAGAAAAAGGCTTTTTGTAAAAGTTTGAATAAATAAAACGATTTGATAGTATTTTTAATTGCTTATTAGCAATTTTTTGGGTGTTATAACAGTACTGATCTTAAATTTTAGACTTAACTATGTGTCCACCTTGTTTTGTAATAACGACCTCACAAAGCTTCGGCAACCTAGCCACTTATTGTACTAATGTTGTCTTGGTTATTTTCGGCCATTCGCCTTGCAGATTCCACAAGTTTTTCTGAGATGTTGGACAATATTTTCATACCTGTTTACCCAACTGATCCCACAATAAATCTATTGGGTTTAAGTCTGGAGACGGTGGGGGCCACTGCTGTTTTGTTTAAAAAAAAATGCATTGTTCTGATGTGTGTGTGATCATTGTCAGGTTGGAAAATAAATCTCGGATCATTTAAACAGGTCCCAGAAGGCACTGCATTGTTCTGTTAAATATTTTTGTAATATCTCTTTATATTTCTTGTATTTGCACAAGATCCCTACGGAGGAACACCAAAACTGTCAGAGACACCGTGTTTAACATGTACAGGGTTTTCATTTTTTTCTATAATTTTTAGTTATTCGACTGCTGCCGAGTGGAAACTCTTCGTTTGGATCCAGAAATTTCAAATTTTGATTCGTCAGTCCAGAGGGCCTTTTCCCAGTCTGCAATTGTCAAATTGTTTTGCTCTCTAGCTCACTTAAGTATCTTCTGTTTATTAATTGCTTTAAGAAATGGTTTTGAGACGCTATACGTCAAAAAGTCTCCTTTTGGCCCTGAAGATAGTGACAGGTTTATCACGGCCCACTTTGAACTGTGCTGCTATCGTCTATCCCGTTTGCTTTTATCAAGTATGCTTAAATCTTCTCAAATTGTTTCTTTAGTCGTAAATTTCTTGTCAATTTAGTCAACAGAATACCTTGTAGTACCTCTTTTGTAGTCTGGAAATCCCACGATTGCTTTTACCAAATTTATGAAGGCCGATAATTATGCCCCTAGTCTAGTCGGAGTGTTCATTGGCTTTACTCATTTTGTTTAAAAAATAAAGCGGAAAAATAAAAAACAAGAAAATATTATTAGATTTACGATATTGAGTTAAGGGGAGTTTATTTTCGGGTCGAATGACATCAGATAACTAATGTAATAGTATTTTGTATTAGTTATTCTAAATTTTTTTTTATGGCTATTACCAAATCAGTGCATCAAATGAAAACCGCCACTTAAATGTTTAACTTTAGAGAAATTTCGACAATAACCCTTATTTGGTTTTCTCACCAGGAGTCTGCAAATTACAATAAACTGTTTACTTTTTTACTTTAAATAATTATTTGGCGGTGAGATAAAAACTATGATACCTTATAAAATGATTTTAAAATATGATTTTTAATATAAAGAAAAATGCAGGTGACTAAATACTTTTAAACGGTAGTGTACTACAATAGGCTATTTGCCACCATTGAAAATAAGCTTTAAATTGTGGTCATCCTATCAGATAATAGTATAAAGAAGCATATTTCTCTATAATATAAAGTAAAATATGCATATTTATTGTAAAATATACGTATTAAAATTGAAATATTTTAAAAATTAATTCTGCGACTGGAACGCTCTGTGATTGGTTACAACTTTGGTGACGTCACTTGCAAGTAAATAAATGTCACAAGCTTGGTGTTGTGTTGTGTGTTTTCAGGTGTTATTTTCGATCTTTAACTATCTAAATAACTGTTTCTTGACCATTTTATATAAAGAACATATTTCAAGTAACATAATTATCCGTTTCGTACCTCAAAATGGACATAAATTTTGTGCAAGCCGATAATAGAAACCTACCTGAGATAGACGCATTTATGATCGCGCGTTTCTTTAAAAATAACGCTGACTACTATGCTGCAAAACTCAAAAATGTAAAAACAGCTGTGTAAGTACCTCTAAAAAATTTTTTATTTCCGTGTTCATCATTCAGTATCAAAATCTTATTGTAGGTTATGTTTATGGAGTGTAGAAATATATTTTGTATTTTGTGTAATTTATTATATCAGTTTCCATCTGCAATTCAATAATAATACCATTAAGTATTAAACGAGAAAGTACCAACTTGCTAGGTATTTAACTTCTGGAACAAATAAAATCATTCTAATCCAAAAGTTAGGTTATACCTTTTAATATATATATATATATATATATATATATATATATATATATATATATATATATATATATATATATATATATATATATATATATATATATATATATATATTTATATCTTCTAGCTAATTGTAACCACTTTTTTCGCCTTTTAGGATTTGTTGGGACAGATATAAACAGTTTTGTGGTGTTTTTAGAGAAGTATTGGTTCATTTTAGCTAATAAATTGGGAAATCATTAGGAAAATTCACTGTTGTTGCACTCGTTGTTAACTTGTTTACTTGCATATGACGTTACGTGAAACATATGTCGACGCCATTACAGAGACAGCGTTTTTAGCGCGAATTTTATAATTTAAACTTTAACATTAAGTTTTATTGAAAATACAGCAGATTTCTCAAAAATAGCCTATTACCTAATATTTATTATCTATCCTAATACTTCTTGTTTTGCAACTTTTTAGTAAATTGGTGTCAACACTGGTTTGAATACTATCCCTTACCACCAGTTAACATCTTGGCTATTATAGATAATTTACTAATGGATCATGATGCGGATCTACTTATGTTCTTTTCAGAGAATAATGTAAGGCCAATAATATATTCATGGTCAATTTTAGAAACGGCGTTTTCGGAAGTTCTAACTGCTAATGAATGGCTTAAGTTTTGGGATCACGTTTTTATAAACGAACCCTCTTTTCTGATATGTGCCGTCGTAGCATACAATATTCTGCAGAGAAAATATTTAATTATTTTGAATAAAGAGGACGAATTTTATCAGTTTTTTCATAGTCAGCAACCATTAGATATCAAAAAACTGATCAATAAAACCTATTTTATTTTAAACAATACTGGTAAAAAGAATCATCCTAGGCAGTATTTGAATGACTTTACCTGTTTAAATTGTAATGCCTATCCCATATTTAATGAGTATCCTCAAGATGTAGTAAAATTTGAAACCGAACATCTGTCTTTTCTCGAAAATCAGTTAAAGGATATTAACGATTTGAAAGGCAATATAATTAAAGAGCAAGCAAAACAGGGTGCTTATAATGATATTGAAGTTCAAAATGAAGAAGATAGAAGGATGATTGGTAATTTTAAAATTTATTAAGTACTATAAAATAATAACTAACTTTTATTAAAAAGTACCAAGAGTTCTAAATATAAATAAAACTTAGTGGCGTTCGAAAAATCAATAAAGAGTAATTTATTAAAAACTCCTATTTGAATTTTTATAATAATTAACCTTGTATTGGTGAGCAATGACAAACACACCGACAGTTTTTTAATGGCCGGTGGTACTCGTTAAAGTTCATAGCAAAATAAAAGCTGCAAGACTTAAACAGAAATAATTATTAACCTCGAATTACTAACCATCATAAAACGTCAGATTTGGCAGTAAAATGGCAAATTATTTACTTTGGATAACATTTTAAAAGATTACTTACTCCTAATTGGCTTCACGAAAGTCGCTAATTTTTCTCTACAACTATTAATATTGGTGCTCTTTGTAAAAATTAATAATAATAGCCTTGTTTGCACGGGTAGACCAAATTTATAATTTTATATCTGAATGACGTCAGGGGTACTGTTTTTGTGGTGAAATACATGAATATTAAAATTTGTTACTTAAAGCTTTGATTATTGACAGTTTGCAATCGTAAGAAAGACGGCGAATTTCAATCACAACCTACCAAATATTTTCGTTTTACGTTTTTTAAAGGTTTGTCGGTATTTTTCTGGACTTTCATAATTAATTTAATCGTATACAGGGTGTCCCAAAAGTAATGGGACACAGAGCAACAGCAGATTCCTTAGATCGAAATAATGCAATTAACGTAAACTTGTCTAATCACAAAGTTGATAATAACTAAGATACAGAGTGTTAAACTTATATTTTGTTTTCGCTTTTTCGTAATAATTTCTTTACTAAAAGACATAGCTGCACAAAATTTGGGATTTGTTGGTTCTTTGAGACGAGAAATTTAAATTCGTCCATACTTTTGATGTTGCTAGTAGAAATTATCCTATGTAAAATGGGTTTCGGTCAATTGTTTTCAAACTTTGCAAAGTAATAGTTTTCAACACGCTGATCAAAAGTCTCCACGGGCACAAAACCCAAAAACCCCTCTAAACCCCCCAAAATTAGCCTTAAAGTCTGGGGATTTGGAGATCTTTGAGGGTAATTTTGGAGGGGTTTTCGGGTTTTGTGCCTATGGAGGCTTTTGTTCAGCGTGTTAAAAACTATTACTTTGCAAAGTTTGAAAACAATTGGCCGAAACGCATTTTCCATAGGATAATTTCGGTGTCCTTTAAAGTGCGTTTATCTTGAAAACAGTTGCTCCTATAGACCCAAATGAAGTATACATTTTTGATGTGATTAAAAATGTCGACGAAAAGCATTTTTTTTACATTTTTTGGGAATAACTCGAATTCTTCCGTTTTATGAAAAAAAAAACATTTCAAGCGTCAAATTTAATGGGACAGACATGAACTTTAAATCGTAATTAAGCCAAAAGTACTGTTTTCTGAGCGGGTTCTTTAATAGGCAAAGAAAGAGATTTAACTTGTTTTTGGATCAAAATACATTTTATGTAGGAGGCCCATTGTCATTGAAAAATATTTAACTTTTGTTTTTTGTATAATTAATGGCTATTGATAACCAACAGGTATTAAAATTTTATCCAGATGGCTTTGCAGTTCTGTTATTATTTTAGATGTTGAAAAAGCTTGTATTCAAAAAATTAAATCCTATCAAGAAGCTTTAAAATTACAACAGGATGAACTAAAGGCTATGCGAATGGAAATGTTAGACCAGGAGCAAAAAATTATTAACTACACTCGAAATAACCTTAAGAGCCATAAAGTAAATTCAGACATTGAAGCAATGCAAATATTAATGGACGGTTTGGATATGAGTCAAACCATCAATGAGGTAAATATAATAGCTTTCTTGTTTATTATATACCGGGTGACAACGAAATCACTACTCAGGCCTTCATTTTCTTGAATAAAAAAATATGGCTTTCAGATTTTAGAATAACATATTATATTATAAGATGCCGATTTTGGATAGTATAAGATGTGCCTATGACTTCCGGTTTAACCGGAAACGACATCAACTTTGATTTTTTTAATGGAACACCCTGTATATTTTTCAAAATTTGGGTTCAAAGGATCATTCCTGATATAAAATCTAATTTATATCCTATACCTATCTCTTCTAGTTTTTAAGAAAATGGCGATTAAAGATGTCCAAACTACCGCACATTATGTAGTTTTATGGGAAAACAAATAAATGATATAAAAAATTATTATGTTTAATTTAATTTTTCTGCAGACTCTATCTGTGGAGTCGTAATAAACTACTTCCTGCTTTTACCGGAAGTGCTGCGAAAATTGACTTTTCTAATAATGTTATTCAAAATTTAAATCAAACCTGTATATTTTTTAAATTTTATTCTACGGGTCATTCCTGATATAAAATCTGTATAATATCCTATCCTATCTTTGGTAGTTTTTGAGAAAATGGCGATTGAAAATCTCCAAACGACCGCACATTATGCAGTTATAGGGGGAAACAGATAAATGTTAGAAAATTAATGAGCCTAAAATTATTCAGGCCGTCTCTTTGGAGCAATTTTGTTATTTTGATATTAGTTTTTTATTTAAGTAGTTAATTAAAAAATAATTTAGAATTAAATTAAAAAAATATTAAATGTTTCTAACGTTTATTTGTTTCCCCTATAAGTGCATAATATGCGGTCGTTTGGGCATCTTTAATCGCCATTTTCTCAAAAACTAACAAAGATAGGTATAAAATATTATACAGATTTTTATATCAGGAATGACCCGTAGAATCCAAATTTAAAAAAATATACAGGGTTGTTGCATTTAAATTTTTGAAGTAACATTATTGAAAAAGTCAATTTTTGCAGCACTTCCGGTAAAGCCGGAAGTGGTATTATTATGACCTTCACAGATAGAGTCTCCAGAAAAAATTAAATTAAACATAATAATTTTTTATATCATTTATTTGTTTTCCCATAAAACTGCATAATGTGCGGTAGTTTGGACATCTTTAATCGCCATTTTCTCAAAAACTAGCAGAGATAGGTATATGACATAATATACATTTTATATCAGAAATGATTCGTAGAATCCAAATTTTAAAAAATATACAGGGTATTCTATTGAAAAAATCAAAGTTGATGTCGTTTCCGGTTAAACCGGAAGTGATAGAGACATGTTATAATATCCAAAATCAGCATTTTATGACATATTGCATCCTAAAATTTGAAAGCAATATGTTTTTATTCAAGAAAATAAAAGGCTGGGTAGTGATTTCGTTGTCACCCGGTATATTGTGCAAATTTTTAGCAACTTTTAGTAATCTTGACATACATCAAATAATGTTTAGTAGTTATATCATAATAAAAGAATTATTAGCACAAATGGCATGAAGTTGCAAAAAAAAGTTTGAAAATTTTTGGGACTTTTTTTGCATGATATTTTGTTATTTATTAAAGATTACTATACTTATATTTTTCTTTCGCTCTCGCACGCTTGTTCGCACTGCCAGCGACAAGGCTGCCTCTATAGGTATATGCTCGAAGAAATTAATATTAAGAAATGCACAATAAAAAAGTGTATATTTGTCTTGTAACTTATATAATTAACATTAAAATTATTTGTAACGTTAATTTTGTAAGTTGTGGTTAGTTGCGGTTAGCTTCTTTACGCTTGAATTTGACTCTACATAAATGAAGCTTTTGTATTATATTGATCCTTTGGTATAAAGCTCCTAAAGTTCCAAATTTGATTGTAAATGGTTATATCATTTCGCATCGGCTGATCTGATGCGGTCGGCTATAGATTATGAATTTTCCTCCTCCAGCCACTTGAAATATAATGGTCAAGAATGGGTATTTTATGGCTATATTCAGGCCAATATTTTATTTCGTGCGGTTTGAGCTATTGTATCGGTGAGAAAATAGGTTTTAGTAAATAAAACCGGTTGTTAATGGACGTGACAAATGATATTTATCTGATGGTCTGTGAACCTATTACCATAAACTGTTATTGAAGGTGTATGAAGACAATTAAATCACATATTATTTTTTAAATCTACAAAATCACCAATAAGCATCAAACTTAACATAAAAAATTAATTATAGACCAAGAAAAATTAGAACAAATTTTCCATTTCATATTTGTATCTAATTAGTCTCTATCCGAGTAATAACAACAGATTTATTCTTAAAGTACTTTTATTCATTTGACTTTATCGCGTCGGAACTTTACGATATGCCTACAGAATATACATACTCTCGTATTTTAAAGTCCGGCACCTTATTAAAAACTACCCAGAATGGGAAATAATAATAATACAAGAGTGTATCCAAAATGTCTTGTTTATTTTATTTATGTAATCATCAGAAAAATATTCTTTATGTAATTTCGTATATTTAAGGATAAACCTTAACCAGGTTGGATCAGCCCGTATATAGGGTGTCATTAGTTGGAAGTTATTATTTGTATTAAGGGCGTACAATAAATAAAGTTTTAGTAATACAGAGTGTCCAAAATCTAAAATGGTTTTTAAAACTAGATTATCTGTATATAATGAAATACTAACTGCTACGGAAACTTTTTAGCAAGTATAAGAAAAATAATAAAACATTCTGGTTAGAGTTTTTATTTAAGCATTCATAGTGAAAATATGTTGTTTATATTTTAGACTGAACTCATTAAATTAAAAGAAAGCTATCGGCAACAGAATCTGGGTTTACTGAGAAAAGAGAATAAATTTAATGAAGGTATCAAAGCCAATAGGGCTTTTAGCCCAGAGCTTAGCAAGAATCTAGTTTCTGCACGTAAGGATACTACAGAAATAAAAAACCAAATTGAAAAAGTAAGTTTATTATTTATATATTTATATTAGTAGTAAACTAATTTTTTTATAGCTCAGAAACTATATCTCAGATTACTTAAAGCAGATGCAGAAATATGCGAATTTATTGACCTTTAACGCTCCCGGCTATTATAAACTTTTTTTTGTGCTTTTTCTAAGAAGAGTAAAGTTTATATTAGTCATAACTGACGTCTTTCTTACTTTTAAATTTGTATATTCATATTTTAGTTTTTACTAAAAGGTTATCATACTTTAGCCATATCATTTAGAGATGAGATCTCTGTTAATCAGACTTATTATACAAATATGCTGCTTAGTTTTGGATCTGCATATGGGTTATCCAAGTCCTTATGGTATTATTTCTACAACATTAGGTTTAAACTTTTTCTTTTTTTCAGGATAAAATAAATTTAAATTCTCCTAGAAAAGTTAACATTGCTATTACAATATCGACAATGAACAACTTAATAGATAAAATTAAACTGGAATTAAAAAGAGAATTACAATCTTCCAACTATAATAGTGTGAAGGAAAATCTGAAGGTACATTTTTTTTACCTAGTATTCAAACTTATATAAAAAGGTATTCTTAGTGCAGTGTGTACAACTAAGAAAGGAGGCCGGCTGTATCTCAGAAAATATTTATCGCACAGCGTTGGGGAAAAAATATTCTTGGTAAAAGTGGTCAAGAGAAATTGCTGGAAATTATTTTCAATTTTCTGAAATGGCCGCTAGGGGGCATAACTGCAATCTTGAATCTAAAAAGTGATGTTTCTGTGAATTTTGCCATATTAACCTAAAAAAAAATACCTGATCTTTAAAGTCAAGGATAATCTGAACCTTTTTTGTTTGACAATTTTTGCTATATCTTTAAAAATAAAGTGGTGGGGGGTATTCAAAGGTTTCCGTCAAACACACCCTGTATCTTCGAAACGGCCGATTTTAACAAACTTGGGCTAGTTGAAAAGAGCTATTCTTGGGCTATAAATCTTAAAATATATAAAGTTTTCTTAGTTTCACACGTCGCCGCTAGAGGGCTCTTTTCGATATTCCGACAGAAATGGTTAATTTTCTCAAAAAAATTAAATGCATTTTTATAATTTTTTTTAAATGGAAAAGCAGCTAAATAATGCCTAAACAAGCTCGCGAAAACCGTATCTCGATATGGTGTTCCTTACCTAAAATTTAGGTCAAAGAAAATTTTATTCATCAATACCTCAAAAACTATATAAGCTACAAGAAATATTACATGACATAAATTATGTATTTTTATAAAACCTTTAATTTAGGTAATAAAATCTTTTCGTCTAAATGCAATACTTTACGAGTTATAATTAAAAAATCGAATTTTTAGGATTTTTTCAAGGTATACCCCTAGAATTTGCTTTTTTGATTATAACTCGTAAAGAACTGCATTTAGATAAAAATATTATTTAACCTTAATTAGAAATTTTGTAATAATACACAATTTATGTTTTATAAAATTTCTTGATGCTTTTATAGTTTTTGGGATATTGACGTATAAAATTTTCTTTGGTCTAAATTTTAGGTAAGGAACAAGATATCGAGATACGGTTTTCGCGAGCTTGTTAAGGCATTATTTAGCTACTTTTTCATAAAGAAAAAATTATACCAATGCATGTAATTTTTTTGGGAAAATTAACCATTTCTGTCGGAATGTCGAAAAAAGCCCTCTAGCGGCGACGTGTGAAACTAACAAAACTTGAAATATTTTAAGATTTATAGCCCAACAATAGCTCTTTTCAACTAGCCCAAGTTTGTTAAAATTGGCTCAGCCGTTTCGAAGATACAGGGCGTGTTTGACGGAAACCTTTGAATACCCCCACCACTTTATTTTTAGAGATATAGCAAAAATTGTCAAACAAAAAAGGTTCAGATTATCCTCGACTTTAAAGATCAGGTATTTTTTTGTTAGGTTAATATCGCAAAATTCACAGAGATTTAAGATTGCAGTTACGCCCCCTAGCGGCCATTTCAGAAACTTACAGAAACAATAATTTCCAGCTATTTCTCTTGACCACTTTTACTAACAATAGTTTTTCCCCAACGCTGTGAGATAAATATTTTCTGAGATACAGCCGGCCTCCTTTCTTAGTTGTACATCCTGTACAAAACAAAATATTTACCTATAATCTTAGTGCTTAAATTACGACAGAAAGTTTTAATAGCGCGCTTTATCTCTATTGTAAGTATAGTTGTCGCAGTATTTCTCAAAATACCACATTTTGGAAAGGAACACCCCCGAAGGTATAGGAGAAGAGGTAGAACATTTAGTTCCTAGTAATATGTAGAAAATTGAAACAAGCGTTTTAGTTAGTTGTGCTTAGTTTTTGTATTTTATTTAAACCAAAAATTTTAAAGTGTATAAGTGGTCTGCGTTTTCTCAATGTTATAAAACATCAATAAAAACGCCCGTATAGTACGTTTCACAATAATTCGTTGATTTTTGGACCGCAATAAAATTTAAATTACAACCCTCAGTGGAAAAACCAAACCATAAATAGGTTGCCTAACAAATATCTATTGTGTAGGCACCGCACTTTTATAAGGGAACAGGTCCTGATTAACTACTAATATTAATAGTTTAGGTTAGCTATTTTGGATGCTCAATAACACACAGGAAAATACCTTGACAAACTCCAAACGACTGATAAACTAAGACGAAAAGACTCTGCTTTATATTCAACACCTGCAATTTGCCTATAACCTACATAATATACCAAAAAGTAGGTACAATAATAAAGAAAGAAAATTTTAAGTCCGGACCTACATGCGAGTTACCAAAGTATATTGAGTTTTAACACTAACAGTTGCAGGTAAAACGAGAAATCAACGAATTATTGTGAAACGTACCATACTTTCTACATAACTACACGATGCGAAAAATTGGCTGAATCTTGCACGGCAAGATCCAAAATCTGCATGTTTAATTTCTCCAAGGTATTACTTGGAGTAAGTTTGTACTTTATTTCATGAATTAACATAGTGTCATATTCATAATCATCTTATTCTAGGTGCAAATTTAAAATTACATAATTTTACATACTATATAGTATACAGTTTTGGTACCTAGTTCTATGGTGGAAACAATGTTTTTTTTTTCTAACGCACCTAGCTGCATTAACAGCTGTATGTGCCTAAGGCAAATTGAAGATTAAGTATTAGTCTATAACACGTTATCAAAAAACGAACTACATACTGATACCCAATAGACACACTTAAATACATAATATATACATGTAATTATATTAAACTTAGCCCAATGAAATTAGGAATTTAGGAACGATTTTATGGTACAGAATAAATCTGATTAAAAAATATTCATAAAATCTACATTTTTTTCAAAAATATAAGCTCTATATGTTTATTTAGAAAGATCCGACATGACGTAGACCACTCCTCGCGTCCGCTCGGTCAGTGATCTTCGGCCAAATTCATTTGCCTCAGTAAACGAAGGGACCCAAGGACAACAGATTTCTGCATTTTCATCACCAGTTGTTCGGGTGAATGTTGACATGCGGGAATACACTTCAGCTCCCCCAAAACATTTTCCTTTATGCCCCCAAAACGCCGACAATCAGGACAACCAATCGCACGTTATACTCCGGATAGAGCCTCCGAAGTTCGCCAAGTAGATCCTGATATTTGGCTCGTTTCTCCCGTTCCTTTATATCGATGTTAGTTTCCGCTGGGGCGGAAAACTCAATTACATACATTGAGTTATTCCTTTTATCAAGGAGAACGATATCAGGTTTATTGGCGCGAATTTGATGCGTAGTTGGGAATGCATAATTCCAATATATGCGACAGTTGTCATTTTCCACTACTGCCTCGATATCGCCGGGAGCAAATGGCAAAATTGCCGTTTCGTCGATGCCGTAATAATGTCTGAGGTGATAATAAAGTACCCGAAGCGCATCGTTATGTCGGTGGATGTAACCACTTACAGCATGCACTGGACAAGCTGACAATAGGTGCATTAGTGTTTCGGGCTGCTGTCGACAAGCTCGACAAGCAGTATCAGGAATGTTAGAAAACTGGCTTCGATATACCAATGTGTTTATCACCCCATCCTGGCATGCTAGTAGGAAACCCTCAGTCTCAGACTTAAGCTCAGCAGATTTTAAAAACCCAAACGTGAGGTTTCGAGATAGATTGAGTCTTTCTATGTTTCGGTAAAATACTCCTTGTTGCGGCTTATTAATGTGATCTAAGAGCATCTGCTGTTCTGCTCTTTTAACTGCAGTTTTTACGGCTTTAGACTCAAGTCTTACAAGTGACTGGTCGTCGTTTGGATCTAATGCAAATCTGAGACCGAATTTATCCGCTGCTCGCTCCGCTGCCTTAAATAGAAACGCTCCAACATTAGCCATTTTGTGTGCTCTTACTAGTTGCATTAGTGGATCAGTACTATTGGCAACTTGACAAGCAAGACTCAAAACCAGCCGATCGTGCATACACTCCAAGCTTAAAAGGCCACGACCTCCCTGGTGGCGCGGGAGGTAAATACGGGATATTGATGAGCGCGGGTGGATGCTACGGTGAAGATGCATCATTTTTCGGGTGCTGATGTCCAGGTCGCGCAGTTCCTCTCGCGTCCACTTAACCACTCCAAAAGAGTAAAGCAATACAGGCACTACATGTTTTATTATTATTAATATTATATTTATTATTATTATTATTATATTTATTATTATTATTATTATTTTTGATTTTGGATTATTCTAATGCCAACTGGCAACAGGTTAGTTGTGGTTTTGGACCGAGGTATGGTAAAAATCTTTGATTTATACCTCTATAGCTTATTAAAATTTAAGGATTCTTTGAATTTTACTTCTAGTTTCTAATTTACATATTTTTAAATTTTACTTCCTTTATGGATATTATACGAGCATGCATCTAGAATATACGAGGATCTTACATTAAATATTTCTTCGTTGTACATGTATGATAACGTTTTTCCTTCAAATTTACCTCTAAATTAAACTTATTCTGAAATGCATATTTATTTTAGGGATTTTAGTCTATCGGATTTTAATTATTATAAATGTACATACATAATAGTTTTCTGCTGAACGGAAAGTCTTTGTTCGATGCAAGGACCTCTCCAAGCATCAATAAATCAACTCTCGGTAAATGAGCGCTATTTGCTTTAACAAATCGTTATTCCATGATTTAAAATTTTGGTTTTGGTAACTCCAAACTAGGCCTGGTCTAGTGACTGAAGACAAAAAAAGGTACCATCTCCGAAATCCTTATAATTGCATCGATTTTTCTAAAAATTTAGAATTAAGCTTATCTTATTCTTCACTTTAAAAGTTATATACGCGCAACGTGCGCTTTTTTATTTTAAAGGAGAAAAACTACCCCTTTATAAAAAAATTAAAAATCTATAAATTGAAGCCTTTTATCAGCTGTAATTATGTTTAAATATGTCAAATACAGGGTGGCCCATAAGTTCTTTAAAATTTCGAATTTGAATAAAATTTAACGAATGCGCATGCACGGCACGGCCACGGTGGGGGCAGTAACTTCGGTTTTAGTCGCCGTAAAGAGTTTGACTGGCGCAGACTTGTTATAAATAATAACAAATAGGCAGAGTTTCTTTGGGCATATAGGCTCCTTAATGAACTGAAACGAAAGATTAGCTTAGTAGTCATACCTAACAGAACTTTTAATATTTCTTTTTATTTCATTAAGGATATATGTATATGTAAAAATCTTCACGTTTTAAGTTAAGGCAAATTGTATGGTATATAATATAATTGTTAGCAATTTAAGGTTTTTTATAATTTTAAACTGGTTACCCCTACTAATAATTGTAGTGATTTTTTTTTATCTTTGTGACAGCTTACAAAGGATTTTTTCATATACATATATATTATATTTTTGACATATTCATATAAATATATATATACTCCTAAGTACCAGAGTACCGTGAGTGCCGGGTTTTCCGATGTTTAACCCATCTTTTTTTCCCCAGTTCCGTCAACGCTGTCCAAGCACTGAAACATGCAAATATTGCATTTCACAGCACCTTTTAGACAACGCGGTAGTGCCATCACGGACGTTATTTTAAATAACTACTAATTAATTATGTCTCCCCGGCGGGGAATCGAACCCGGATCGCCGATATTTTTTTATCAATAAAAAACGTATAGTCCGTTTTCAGATAAATCGATGGACAAAACTGTGGAGCATTAAATAATTATCTTGTTATTTACATTTCAATTCTTAATGACACAAATTACACCGGTCTACATTTGATCTACGTGGGAACACCGGAAGCGGTAAGGTCTTACTAGGGTTTTTGGGGTCGCTGACTGCGATGAGAGGTTCAAGGTTATTTAAAGGCCAAGGGAGGAAAAAACCAAAAAAATCTGGAGAAATTCATGCATATGTTTTCGAGGTCGCTGAATCCGAATTTCGCGTTTATTTACACTTTGGAACTATCTTAGAGGTCTTCCAAGGTCATTTTGAAGTGTTTTTAAGATAAAAATGTTAGGCACGATTTAAAAATCTTACGTACGTGTGTTTTCAAGGTCCACAAATTGGAATCTAAGGTCGGGTAACCTCTATAAAGTCGAGTTTAAGGTCAAGTGAAGAAAAAACCATTAGAAAAATTTGAAAATGTTCATGCGTGTTTTCGAAGTCGCTGAATATGAATCCAGTCATTTTGAAGTGTTTTTAAAATAAAAATGTTAGGTACGATTTAAAAATTTGAAAAAAATTGTATATATTTTCGAGGTCAAAATATCGGAATCTAAGGTCAATTAGTCAATAGTCATAAGGTTAGGTTCAAGGTCATTTAAAGGTCAAGTGAAGAAAAAACTACCAGAAAATTTTAGGAAAATAGCGTTTATTTTCACTTTGGATCTATCCTAGGTCATTTCAAGGTTATTTTAAGGTGTTTTTGAAATAAAAGTCCTGAGTACGATTCGAAAAATCTGAAAAAAATTCATACGTATGTTTTTGGGGTCGGCGAATTGGAATCTAAAGTCAGGTAACCTGCATAAAGTCAGGTTGAAGGTCAAGTGAAGGAAAAAACCATCGGAAAAATTTGAAAAAATTCATACATATGTTTTCGAGGTCAATGAATCATGATCCGACGTTTATTTTCATTTTGGATCTATCCTTGGTCATTTCAAGGTTATTCTGAAGTGTTTTTGGAATTAAAACGTTAAGTAAGATTTAAAAAATCTGAAAAATTTCGTACGTATGCTTCTGGGTTGGCGAATCGGAATCTAAGGTCAGTTAACCTCCATAAGATTAGATTGAAGGTCAGGTGGAGAATACTGCAAGTTGCGACAGTAATGGGATATACTAGTGGCAAAAATTAAACGTGCTGGTTTTCCTCACTTGATGTTTTATCATATCAAAATGAAGATTTTTGGATGCAAACTTGTTAGCTTTAAATACTTATATTATACAAACAAATTAACCTCCACGCGGTGACGATGGAGCAACGAACTTATTTCACTATTCGGCAAAGTCCCTAAGTTGCGGTGTTCCACACATAAAATGGTTACGAGACAGGGCTTAGGAAACCCAGAATCGGCGGCTTGTCAGGATCATGCGACCGTAGCTCTACATTGGTGGGAAACTCGGCCTGTGTAGAGTCAAACGTTACAAACAACAACGAACCAAAACAATCCGGATATTTTTGTGTTTTGGTTAGTTATTTTTTTAACAAATATTTGACATTCTTACACAACTTTCCAAAAACGGACATTTACTTTTCAAAATGTAACAGGTCTTAAAAATTTATTTGTAATAACTGGAGGAGTGCAGCGAGATGAAGGCAGGCAAATAAAACCACTATTGTATATTTTTCCCAACGTTTCGTGGTTGGATTGCTACTTTATTAAGGGCCTACTTTATTTGTAATAATTTCTTTTCTTTCGCCGGGCTTTAAGCATCCCTGCGACTTTTAAATTTCCCAAACGTATTTTTTTTTAATGAACATTAAATGGCGAAAATTAATAAAATCTGAACTGCTTATCTCTTCTAATTCAGAGAAAATCCGCTTAGAGTTTTATAAGGCAATTAAGGGTAACGATCGCCTTCTGGATGCAGCTAAGAACCAAAAGAAATATAAATACAAGTAATTTTTTTAGTTATTAAAATGTTATTTTTTTACCCAATAATACATTTTCTGTTAATTTCCAAAAAACCTTTTAAGTTTAGGTTTGTTATTTTTCTTTTATAATTTTTTTTATTGTTTTTTTTATATATTTCTGTTAATTTCCAAAAAAACGTTTAACTTTAATTTTTTTCGCTTTATAAGTTTAAATTATTACTTTTTCTAGTAAAGGGTATATTTTTCTGTTAATTTATAGAAAACATTTTTAAGTCTCTTTTTTTTATTCTATTATTTTATTTTGCACAGTATTTGGGTTATCAAATTAGAATAATGAATAAGTGTTTTTTTCTTAAGTATGTTTCTTACATAATACATTTTATTTTTTAAATTAAAAAACATACATTTTTAATTGTCAAAAATATTTTAAAAATAAATAATTAAACAAAATACCTGCTAAACATTACCAACAATAGCAATTTATAAAACTAAAAACATACAAAATTTATAATTAGGTATTATAAAAATAAATCGTTATGCTAAAATACATTTTTTAAAAAAGATACAGCACTAAAAAAATTTTCATCTCTCTCTTAGTTCCTTAACCAAATCGTCAGCCGCTTGTCGGACTATTCAGTAATCTCCCTTAAAAAGTATTACTTGTTTTAGGTGCATGAATTAGAAAAAGAGACAAAGGCACTACAAAAAGAAATATCTCAACTTTTGCATCTTTTAACTGAAAAGTGTAAAAGAAAGAATAATAAAGATAACTGTAATGAAATTGATGCTGCTGATACAAATAAGACTGTTAGGTTTCATACTAGCAAACACAAAAGTTCCTCTTAAATATGCTTTTTATTGTTTTTATATCATATTTATTTTCTAAATAATATACTTTTATTAGATTTTGCAGTTTTATTTAGTTGGAATTTCCATTCAAAAATAAAAATTTTTATTTTATTTGTATAAGTGGTATAGTTAAGGTGAATTTATGCAGGGTAACTTTAATTAAATTGCATTTATTCTGATTTAAGTTAAATATTTAAGAACAACAGCCGTAATTTTGATGATTATGTAGTTGACCAATTATTATTTTTAAATAAAAATTGAATTACCCATACGCAAGCCACCTGACAGGGTAGGTACTTGATTTGTAGGGCTAAAATTTCCCTAACAAGAAACAGACGTTTATCTCACCCACGGAGAAGCCCAAAGAAGGTGCTATCTAAAATTACTTTCTGGGCTTGTGCGCTTGCCTAGGTGAACTTTTTTTTATCTTTGTGACAGTTCACGAAGGATTTTTCATATACATATATAATATATGCTAGATATATGCTCCTAAGTACCAGAGTACCGTGAGTGCCGGGTTTTCCAATGTTTAACCCAAGGGTGGTTAACTTAACAAGGAGTGCTGGATCCCATTAAAGCCCATATACGCCGATTTAAACGTCAATTCGATATTTGTGACGTAATCCGTTTGCCCTATTGTTTTGTTTACAAGTAGTATAAAATCTTAATTTTATCAAATGGTATACAATACGGATCTAATAGTAGGTGTACATCCAAATTGGTTTTAAAAAGTTAAATATTTAACAAAAATTAATAAAATAAATCTACCTTCTGGGCAATACGGTGACATCACAAACATAACCTTATCTGCGGACAAATAAAAAAAATTGAGCATTCCTTGTTAAGTTCACCACCCTTGGTTTAACCCAAGGGTGGTAAACTTAATAAGGAGTGCTCGATTTTTGCTATGTGTCCGCAGATATAGGTTATGTTTGGACTTCACCCTTTTGCCCAGAAGGTAGATTTATT
Source organism: Listronotus oregonensis (assembly GCA_019359885.1). Taxonomy (NCBI): domain Eukaryota; kingdom Metazoa; phylum Arthropoda; class Insecta; order Coleoptera; family Curculionidae; genus Listronotus; species Listronotus oregonensis. The sequence continues at coordinate 144,936 of JAHBCN010000271.1, forward strand.
TTATTAATTTTTGTTAAATATTCAACTTTTAAAAACTATTTTGGATATGCACTTACTATTAGAACTGTAATGTATAATATTTTAAAAAATTAATACTTTATATTAGGGGAGAGTGGGGCACGTTCGGCATATTCAGCTTTGTTTCACAAATTTGACAAAACAGTGATTATGTTCAAAAAACCAATTTTGGTTTATGAGAAGGTATTTTATTATGCATTTGTTTCAAGTATTAAACAAAGTATAGGTAGAGAGTAAGTATGAGATTTTTAATGTTTTAATTTTTTTGTCAAATAGCTGAAAGTGTCCCCCTGGGTGGGCAGTTTCGGCTAAGGGTTGGTGAACATTCGGCTAGGTATTAAATTAATGGATAGCATATAAGAATAAACTAAAACAATGTCAAAAACACATATATTCTAAAAAAACCTTAATGCTAATACAAATAATGTAACTACTTAGTGAAAAAATAAAGGCTTTCTTTCATAACTAATAAACTTTTTTTAATACTGGATTTAGGTCAACGTACATTTAAACCCGCAAAACTAACGTTAAACTTGTGACAATTTGTTACTCTTGAAGAACCTTTAGTAAGCGGAGAAGGTAAAATACCAACAATGTCATCTTTTTGCACCGCGGCAACATCATCAACATCAGGAAATACAAAATTATTTTAAAAGGAAGCTTCTTAAAAATGAGACCTCAAAGTCTTCATTTTTTGTGTCTGGAAGTCCTGTGACTTTACCAATATAATAAATATCCGACTTAGACACGACGAATTTTACTGTGAGCTGCTCAAATGACTCATCGTCATCGGATGACTCATTATAAAATATATCCACACTTGAGTCACTAGATGAGGATATTTTTTTCCTTTCTTTTTGAGTAATATTTCTTTTCACAGATTTATTTTGTTTTAAAGATTTTTTTCTCTTTTTTTCCTCCTCAAAGCTCTTCCTGTGTTCATACTCAGGTGTGTCAGTATAAACAATTGATTTTCCTCTTTTTCGATTGGTTTTTTTCGGTGCTACATCTCTTTTTGGAAACGGTCTTACATCAGTTATTGATGTTGACGTTGACGTAGACGTAGATGGTAAACCAATGGTATCAATTATTGATATTGACGTTGACGTAGACGTAGATGGTAAACTAATGGTATCACTTTCGTCACTTTGGATGACTACTTCTTGGTTTTGACCCAAGTCGTCGTCTGCAAGCAGCGGTCTGTCAGTCACTTCACTGGCTTCATAATCGGAATCAGAAAATACAAGTTGGTTGGGAGGCCAAAATCCGGTGTTTTTGAAGGAGCTGACGATATTCTTCATGGTAAAAGCCTGTTCGTATGCAATCTTTACTATTCGTGCCAAGTGTCTAATTGTTATGATTTTGCCAGGATTTGCAAGCAACCAATCATGCTGAGCAATTCTAAGATAGTTTTTCAAAGAGGCGTGCATTCCAGTATCTAAAGGCTGTTAACTTTTTCACGACAAACCTTGATCGCCTGTGCTGAAATGTGCAATTCGTGGTTGTCGTTAAGAAGAAGCACTTTATTTTCTGTGGAGCAGTTCTTCTTTTGTTTTATGCTGCAGTAGCTTCTTGATTCATGACTGAAGAGTCTGACGATTTACCTGATACCCTAGTGCTGCCTTATATTGACTTAATCGGTTTGTCAAAATAGCCTTAATAGCTTCCTTGATATGTGGTTCGCTGATATTAAAGCGATCGGTTTTATGGGTACGTTTTTTCGGCATCTGCAATAAAAAGTAAGAATAAATGTGTGGTCACTCTTAAAATTATTCTTTATTGCATTTATTTTGGTTAATTATTTTTTTTACGACTTTATAACACCAAAATTCAAGGTGGGTCACCATTCGGCTATAGCCGAAACATGACCCCCTTAGCTAGCCGAATGTTTCCCACCGGATAAAATTTTAGTTTTAATATTGAAAATCGCGCAAAAAAATATTTTGAGGTTATGTTACTGCTTAATATTAAAATTTATGTTTTTACACTATTTTATGATGTACAAAGTATTTAAATCAAAAATAAAATGCAGAAACTATAAAAGAATAAAAGTAGTTAAAAAATTTTACCTTTTATTGCCAAAACCACACTTTTTTTCAATATTTATTTTTTCACATTCATACACTCTCAATATTTACTGTCCGACTGAAAACAAATAACATGACAGAAGACGCGGAAAACTGGTTCCAAATTCAAAATAGGTCAGGAAATATTTGCGGTAGCCGAATGTGCCCGACAGCCGAATGTGCACCACTCTCCCCTACTTGTAAATAAAACAAACAGGCAAACGGATTACGTCACAAATACCGAATTGACATTTAAATTGGCGTATATGGGCTAAAATGGGATCGAGCACTCCTTGTTAGGTTTATCACCCTTGCGTTTAACCCAAGGGTAATAAACTTAACAAGGAGTGCTCGATCCCATTTAAGTCCATATACGCCAATTTAAATGTCAATTCGGTATTTGTGACGTAATCCGTTTGTCTGTTTGTTTTGTTTACAAGTGGTATAAAGTCTTAATTTTTTAAAATGTTATATATTACAGTTCTAATAGTAAGTTCATATCCAAAATAGTATTTAAAAGTTGAATATTTAACAAAAATTAATAAAATAAATCTACCTTCTAGGCAAAATAAGCAAACGGATGACGTCCAAACATAACCTATATCTGCGGACAAATAGTAAAAATCGAGCACTCCTTGTCAAGTTTACCACCCCTGGGTTTAACCCATCTTTTTCCCCAGTTCCGTCAACGCTGTCCAAGCACTAAAGCCGGAGTCTCATGCATCCGATTTCCGACGATCCGATCATCCGAAAGTATTTTGATTGGTCAGAACATTGTGGCCCCACATGTTCTGACCAATCAAAATACTTTCGGATGATCGGATCGTCGGAAATCGGATGCATGAGACTCCGGCTAAACATGCAAATATTACATTTCACAGCACCTTTTAGACAGCGCGGTAGTGCCTCCACGGACGTTATTTTAAATAACTACTACCTAAATTTGTCTCCCCGGCGGGAATCCAACCCGGATCGCCGGCGCGGCGAGCCGAGACGCATCTGACCACTACGCTACCGGTGAGACAACATAACTTTTATACATACTACTCAAAACCCTTATAAAAGAGTAAAGTTACCTTACCTCAAGCTACAGTTTTTTTATCGGTATGTTCTGGATGTCTAGGTAAAAATAAATGCTACTGTAATGTGCATCTATGCAGACCAAAGGCGACTTAGAATAAAATTCTAATTTTGCTGAGACATAAAAAAACCAAGGTAAATAATTGTAAAACGTGCCTTGTCTTGTCTTAATTATGTAATACTGGCTCCCTCCTCCTCCGATCAGGTGCCCATTGTCAGTACATTCCAAGGATGCTTGCGCGTTTGATTCTACATCATACCAAATCATAACATAACAAATACAAGGTATGATACACAGGCGTTTCAAAATTGGTTCGGTTTGCCATGACGTCACTGAGAGAATTTGCTCTATTAAATTTAAATGCAATTTATTAGGAAAATGATGGTAACTTCGCAAATAAAGAATATTTTAAACTTAATATAAAATACCATTCATTTGAAATATATAATCCTACACAAAAATAAGACATAGATTACACCTTGCCATTTACTAGAATAACTGCTAGATTAATATTATTCAAAAATAATAATGTTAAGGAATGTTCTAGTTGCTTCTTAGTTAGTCTCACACCAAAATGTAACCACTAAGGTGCCACAACACTGGGTTTAGTAATAAAATAAAACAAAAAGCCTTGTTAACTTACTCGCTTACGTCAGTAAATATATCTTGTATTCGTTAAGCCATGATACAAAATCATTCCATAATAAGGTAATGATAAAACTCTTATTATTTTACAGAAAAAAAAACAACAAATTTTAAAAAGACTTTTAATTTTAAAGACAGAATATTTAAAATTAGAACGCGCCAAGTAACTTATTGTTTTGTGCAAAATAATGATTTTTTAGAGATTTTTTTTATTAAGAACAATGAATAAATAATCGTGTCAATAAGTTAATTCTGTTAAAATAGGTAGTGTTTTTAAGCTTGGGGTAAACGACGATTTTCATATTTATAGTCCAATATTTGAAAGCCTCCATACAGTCTAGAGCCCGACAACGTGGAAGTCTCTACATAACATGGGAAGCCCCAACTAACTAAATCAGAGTTTAGGGTGTAAGTAATGCAGAAGGGTCGCCCTTTCTCTTGCTACGACTTGATTATCTGTTTACTGTAACTGGCAAGTGCCAAGCAGTAACGCTAAAGAAGAACAAACAAATAACCTAACCTTAATAATCTTTAACCTAATTTTATCAAACTAATTTCAGTTAATTATTCTACTGAAATGAGTAAAAACACTCCAAAAAGAAATAAATCCATAAATGACGGGTTTCCGTTTTCACCAGTAATATGTATGAAAAACGTCCCCATCATTTTACATGAAAATTTTTTAGAACTATAATCTTTTAGTGCCAGCAAGTCCTGCTGCAGGATCTCCCCAAAAAAATTTAACTGGGCCCCCAAGAGTCATTCGAGACATAATAGCAGACTTATACAATAATATACAACGATGGAATACGTTACACATCAAGGGTTGTTCCCTAGTCAAACAAATTGCTTCAATAAAAGCTGAAGATCCCAAATCATACCCGCCTCAGCTGGAAGAATACACTGATGAGTTATATACACTGATCCAAAGTTTAAAAGTCAATAACGATTTTTTTTCATTACTGATTAAACAAACTGAAGCATCTGCGAAATTACCAAATGTAACTAATCCTGTATTTTTCTCTTTGGATACTATAAGCATTTCAGACCATGTTACAGAAATCTCAAATGCTTACAGAAAGGAATTTGAGGTAAATTAAATTAAAACCTTTAATTTTCTTTTGCAAAGTAATATTTATTTTCTTCGGGGTAAATTTAAGAATAAATCAAATTAAGGTGGCCGTTTCGCCATGTTAAATCTCCATAAGAACATTACTGTCTTTTAGACCACGGAACTCTAAAACTTGGCAAAATAAATAAAGGATCACCTTATATTTACATAAATAAGACATGTATCTTTCTCGTAAAGACATATAATCAAAAAAAAAACTAAGTTTTAATGCTTTAAAAACAAGGTTGAAAACCACTTAAGAATTGAGTTGGATTTTTCGGTAGTTAAAATTAAATATTTTTGGTATAAGACATTTATTTCACATTATAACTCTTTACTGTGATTTATAGACATTTAGTAGTAACCAAGTAACAAAAATAATATGTTTTATTATGCCTTTTTTCATATCCGTGGCTCTTTTTATTGTAAATTTTAATTGTTTATCCCATATTCGATGTATTTAGAACGGAGTGGATTAAAGGATAGCTTAATTCAAATAAGGTACACTTCAAAGGACAGAAGACTGCGTGTTACTAGGTGAGAGTAAAACATAGCGACTTATAAGGAATCTGCCCGAAAACAACTTTTCAGAACTTCAGGTATTTTCAAGTAGATGGCGCAGTTAAATAAAACGTCGGGTTCGGTAGACAGGCCCGTACTAGTAAGATTTGTTGCTTAATTTAATTTGCGTCATTATTTGTTATTTATTACTTTCAAACAAATACCTTTTAAAGGCAGCCTTGCTGGTCGCCCGTGCGAACAAGTGTGCGAAGAGAAACAAGATTAGCAGTATAACATCTCTCTCGCTCCACGTGCCTGATTGTCGGCAGGGAGGGTTACATACCCCAATATCACCATGCATAGAAATATCTATATTTAATTTTTCTAGGTGAAAACTGTGCGTCAGACTAAAAAAAATATAAGCAGATTTAAACTCTTGACTTTTTTTAGTCCGACGTACGGTTTTCACCTAGAAAAATTAAATCTAGATATTTCTCTAGATATTCTTAGCTGCTTACGAACAGCAGAAATTCTGACCTAAGTTGAGGGAAACTAACTTAGTTGGCCGTACGATTTGTCACAACTAAGTAAGAATCTGACCTCCCCCCTTACCCCTGCTAAGGTACCCGGATTTCTGTCTGAGATATCTTGGCTAACCTAAGTTGAGCAAAATTTGACATTTTTTATCGTTTTGGGGAGTCGTGCGTGTTCGATCAAACAACTTAGCTCAGGTCAGAAACTAACTTTAACTTAGGTAAGAAATGTGGTTGTTCGTAAACAGCTCTTATTGATTATATACGATTTCCAGCGGCGTCCGTTATGTACCCGTATCTTCATAGGGGAGGATCGTAGGAGAAAATTTATGGGAACTTGTAAATTTAATGCTCGGCCGACGGTCAGCGCGAACTTGGCTATATAAATAAAAATATATGCCATATGCGAATAGCAGTCTATTAGCTTTGCAGTGAAGTTAATCATGCAATTTCATTGACATAGCTACGTTCGACTGAGCGCTGACCCAAGCACTAAAAGAAAAAACCATGGGTAAATCCCATACTTACTCAGTGTATTTCTATCATTTATTATCTTCACTCAGTGTGCAAATTTATTGCTTAACGGTGAGACATATTGTTTCGACCTTCGAGTGTATACCTACAGCACCCTTAAGTAGTATTCCCTTGGCAGTGCGAACAAACGTGCGAGAGAGGAAGAAGAATCACCTTTTTGTCTCTCGCTCCAAGGTGCTATTGGTTGAAACCTCCTCATCAGCTTATCATCATGTTGAAGGGAGAGAGAAAGGATATAGTGTGATTTTTCCTCCTCTATCGCAGTGAGGCACGTCAAGGCTGCCTCTAGTAGGTATATGCTTGAGGGTTTCTACACAACTTTTATAAACTTTAATTGGCTTTATTTGTTAACGGTTTTTAATCAATGGCATCAGCTATTATAAGTTCGTGTAATTATTGTTTATTACACGAAGCAAATTTCTTAGTTCAAAAATATCAAAAATTCGGATTACTCAGTTAATAAGGCTAATTCTGTTTAAAGCGTAGTTTTACATAATTTCATATAACTCAATTATTTCAGTATTTAAGTCTGTAATGACATTTGACTTTTACATTTTTAACATATTTTGGGTAATAAGATTAATATACAAATAAACAATAAAATATGATAAACTCAGTTTTTTATTTACAAAACACATACAAAAATGTTTTCAATTTATTTTACATATATACAGGGTGTCCCACGATCGACAAATTGCGGCGATTTCTTGAAAAGTGGGATTTGGAAATTTTGAAGATTTACTAACGTCGGTGGGAGCAAGTCGGCTAAAATATTTTCAGGGTGGTGGCTGTTATACCAGAAGTAGGTGTCAACTTGCCTAATTTAAATAAAACACCCCATGAGTAGAACGTAAATCTGCTATGCGGGCCATCCAGATATTTTAACCTGGGCCCTAAATTTTTTTTTCCAAAATTTTCAATTTTCCAATTTCTACCTGAAATAACTTTTTAAAAAATAATGAAACTGCCAATATTTTTATTTCATTTTAATCTAAGCTAATACTAGAATCATACAAATTGAATAATTGGGGCCCATGACAGCTACAAAGAAAAATATGGGCCCTCAAACCACAAAAAGAGGTAAACAATAAACCTAAGAGCCAACTTTAAATTGCATTAAAAAAGAAAACTAGAAATGATCGAGTATTTCTAATTAGTCAAAAACATCTTCAATTCATGCCCTTTCGAACAATATGCAATAACCACAATTTGCTTAAAAACAGCAAGAGTTATTTGTCAACTTTATCAAGATGGGCATTTTTTTCCTTTGTGGCTATCATGGGCCCCAATCATTGAATTTGTATGATTTTTGTATTAGTCTAGATTAAAATAAAATAAAAATGTTGTCAGTTTCATGATTTTTCAAAAAGTTATTTTAGTTCGAAGTCAGAAAATTAAAAATAACAAAAAATTCTTAGGGCAAGTTCAAAATATCTGAGTGGACCACATAGCAGATGGCCCACCTATCTCAGATTTGTGTATGTTTACTCATGTGCTGAACACCTTGTATATTATTTCATTTTTAGATTCTACACAAGATTTCATGCATCATGTCCTCTACCCAAATCTAAACGTTTTTGACATATTTAAGTTTTGTACACAAATTTTTGCTATGATAAAGCCGTTATTTAATCTGAGTTAGATTTATTGGTAAAAAGAACCTACTTTAATAATTTTTAAAAAATATTTTAATAGCTTATTATATGTGTTTAAAAAACAAGATTGAAAATAAAATTAAAAACTAACTAGAAAACATTTTTTTTTGTAAAGCCCCAATTTTTTAATGCTATCTTGTTTAGCATTAAAATAAGGGCAAGTTTGTATAAGGATGCCTATTCCGAGAATGTTAAGTTTTTGGTAAATTATTACATAGTTTAATATTTTTATATGGCGATTGCTGATTTGATGTTTAGTTATACTCCCATTTGGTTAAAATATTTTACTCTTAGTTGAGTTATGACGGTGACATTTATATAGAGATTGTTTTTTAACGCCATTATAGTGAGCTCCGAGTATTATGGAATCGCCATGAAAAATATTAAAGTGGCAATATATCGAATCCAAAAATTTTCGTAATGGACAACCTTACACAAACTTGCAAATATAAGATAAAATATAGATAAAATTATAAAATTCGGGGGTTTCCCTTAAGAACAAATATTTTTGGCAATTTCTTGAACACCCTTTGTAATAAGTTATTAGAATACTGTAAAATCTCCTTGAATTAAGGCATGTAAACATCAGTTTTGATGTAAAAACTTAAATATGTCAAAAACGCTTAGATTTAGGTATAGCATATGATAATGAAATTTGCCTAAAATCTTGTGTAGGAATCTAAAGATAAAATAATATATAGGAGTTTTATTTAAAATCAGCTAGTTGACACCTACTTTTGGTATAATCGGAAGTGTCAGCAACTTGAAAATATTTTAGCCGAGTTGTCGCTATCGACGTTAGTAAACCTTTAAATTTTTAAAGCTTGCCTGTCAATCGCTGCAGTTCGTTGTGGGACACCCACAAAACTATTTACTTTTAAGTTTTATTTTTGATATAACCAATTACAAAATATGTCATCTTCTAAAGCGAACTGAAGCTAGTCTTAAAGAGGATTGTTTTCATTTCGTGGATTATGTTTGCTCATAAAACTCTCCGTTTGGATTTTAACTCTCGATAATAATGGTGGTATCTTGAAACAGTGCAACTTATTTAGGTATGTGGATATCCTGAATTATCTTAACCCTTTTTTGTCATTGTCATTTCAGCACATAAACCTCCTGGCCTTTTAACAGATTCTGTTTTATAACTGGTACTTGGTTGTATATCCTAAAATATCAAAGATGAATAATATTAGTATTGACCTATGTCCACGGTTTTCTGTATATTTTATATAGTTTACTAGCTTTTCGCCCGCGTGGATTAAACGATTTTGGCTTTTCTTGTTATTTTCCCGTCTCGCAAAAAAAAACTTATATATTCCATACATGGAAGAATATTCTTAGTCTAGCCTTTTGCCAAATTTTATCTTGACAAGTCAAGGATAAAAAAATGAATGGGGGATCATGATTTTATTTTATTTTATTTTCAAATTAAACCCCCTATAATTTTTTAATGATTATGACAAATATTATCTTTAATGACTAGATGCATTTGTTTAATAAAATAAAAAAATAAAAAAAAAATTGTAATTGTATTGTATTAAATTGTTATATTTTTCTTTAATAGGCACTTTATTCCGCTTTGGTTTGTAGAATAACATATTATTTAAATATTAAGTTTTATAGATAATATAAAACAAATTTAGACTAATAACTACTCAAAAAAATCGTACACATCTACATGTTTTTAAAGTGTACTCGAGGGCGGATTGGGAAAATTCTTATGGGGGGGGGCGTCCTTAGGCAGGATAACCAGGGTTTTGGGGGTATTCATATTGAAATACGACCCAATGTTAAGGGGGTCCGGGCGTCCTCCGTCCAGGTTAGCCACCTGTCTGGCTCCACTTGTAAATTACAAATTACAGTAGGCCTACGTATTATAGCAACTATCTTATTTTTTACAAATAACTATTGCCTAACCTAATACAATAGGCAACATAAAAAGTTGTCAATTAATAAGTTACTAATTAACATAACAACAGTTATGTTCTTCCATTTTTAACTTGTTTGTTTTTTTCCCTTTTTTTTTAGATGACGGGGGGGAGCAATCGCCCCATTCGCCCCTCTCTGAATCCGCCTTTGAGTCTACTAATAAGCTTTAAATACACAAAAACACTTACCAACACCTACCAATAGTCGTACAGCTGTAAAGTGGCAAACAAGATTTTACTCAACAACCACAGACATTGTATATCCGGTAAACATTTTTGGAATCAAATCAAAACTAATTAAGCAAGCCTTATGTCATTCTCAACATCTAAAAGAAAATAAAATAATAAGTAAATAATATTTTTTGCATAAATATAATTAAAGAGGTGAAATAGCAATGGTACTTCATACATTTTTACAGCATGAAAAAAGTATTTGTAAGAAATTTTGGTAATGAAATAAAAAATTAATAATTGTAATAGGATCTATGGAGAGAATTATGTCATTTATTCATCATAATATATCCTATTCACCATGATAACTTTACGTAATGCTAGTGTATTAACTTATCCGTAACAATTTGTGTCCATTTTTTTTATGAAATTTAAATAAATATAGGTAAATATATAGAAATGTAACCAGTCAAGTAAAAACCTTTCAACATAAAAAAGATATGTACTGGGGCTTTAACAATTATTGCATAATTCTGTGCTAAAATGAATTAAAATACCTCTTTGTCAAACCGAAATATTTTTAAACCAATTATTGGCCAGTTTAAGGGTGGTTTAAGGTAAAACCATAAACTTGAATTTCGTTTGTGCTGCTGTTGCAGTTCCTGTTCGCAAGTTAGACTTGGGCGGCAGTGAAACGGCAACGACAATGAAATGTCAAGTTTAAAAATTGGCAGTTACTTTTGAAAGTTGTATCCGCGATGAAATATAATTAAAAAAAAATAATGTGAATTAAATTTGTACTTACCTTTTGTCATCTTTGGGTATAAAATACCCTAACCAGGCCTAAACTCATTTTAGTTTTGTGTTTCCTTATAACCACTTTTACATCGTCTTTTAATGTCTTTACAGTTCATAAGAACACAAAACGTAACAACAATTGCACCAGTTACATTCCATACATATTAACACCTTTAACTAAACAAAGAATTTTTAAAATATAAACAAAACTGTCGTTATTCGGAATGGCCATTTAAAATCCAGAACACCAACTGATTTAATAAAATTTAATTGTTATCCTATTGAAATTGAATTGAAATTGAAATTGTTTATTCATGTTACTACAAAAACATTTTTTGTTTACACACGTCATATAAAAGATATACAATACAATATATTAATGAATAATAGAATTAATTGCAAAGAATGAAACACATACACACAAAAATGTTAAAACCTATGATTAATAAACTCATTTAAAGAATAAAACGCGTTCTTCAATAAAATCTCCTTAATCCTAGCTCTAAAATGTCTCACCTCCAACAGCTTTATATGATCTGGGAGTAAGTTATAAAATTTTATTGCCCAGTATCCTGGACCAGTCTGACACCTTTTTAGCCTCCAATAAGCTGGTATTATATTTAGTTTGCTTCTGGTATTATGTTCATGTATCTCCTCATGAGACTGATATGACTCTAGATTTTGCTTTATATATATTAGGTTTTCAATATATATATATATATATATATATATATATATATATATATATATATATATATATATATATATATATATATATATATATATATATATATATATATATATATATATATATATATATATATATATATATATATATATATATATATATATATATATATATATATATATATATATATATATATATATATATATGCATATATATATATATATATATATATATATATATATATATATATATATATATATATATATATATATATATATATACTGTGATGGAAGTGTAAGAATTTTAAGATCTCGAAAAGCTTGCCTACAGTCATCTCGATAACGAAGTCCAGCCATGATCCTAACTGCTTTTCTTTGTAATAAAAACGGCCTGTGCACATCAGCAGAGTGTCCCCAGACCAGAATGGCATATGAAAGATGAGAGTGGAATATTGAAAAATATGCAACTCTCAAGATATCGGCAGTGACACAACTTTGGAGATTTCGCAATGCAAAAGGTTCCTACTCAACCTACCGCAAAGTGCATCTATGTGCATCCCCCACTGCAGCTTTGGATCAAGCTGAACTCCAAGAAACCTGATCTGACTTAGATCCTGATTTATATTTCCAATATTTCTCATGGAAAACACAACCTGTTGAGTTTTATCCCCATTCAACAGCAGTCTGTTCATTCTGAACCAGTCCTCAGCCCGTCCCCGCGCCTCCAGGACACTATCAAGTGCCCCCTGAAGAGAGTCAGACGAACAGAAGACTGTCGTGTCATCAGCAAAGAGAGTGTACTTTGCCCTGTTTTCTATGGAGGGCAGATCATTAATATATATTAAGAAAAGTATGGGCCCCAGCACTGAGCCCTGCGGTACTCCAATATTAGTCACTCTCTCTGTTGACTCCACCCCAGACACTCTCACCATTTGTACCCTGTTTTTGAGGTAAGATTGTACTAATTTAATACTCTGAGGGCTAAAGTTATAGTTTTTGAGCTTTTGTAGGAGTATATTATGACTCACACAATCGAATGCTTTGCTTAAATCACAAAGCAATACTGCGCTAAATTCTTGTTGATGAAAGGATTCGACAATGTGGGAAACCAGGTCCAGAATACCCAGAACAGTATTCTTCCCTTTTCTAAAACCAAGCTGACATTCTGAGAAATAGCCCCTTTCCTCGAGAAAGCTAACCATTTGATAAGTCATACATCTCTCCACAACTTTGGAGATGATAGGTAATAGTGAAATTGGCCTATAGTTTTCTGGTAGCTGAGAGTCTCCCTTCTTAAAAATCGGAATGATGATTGCCCTCTTTAAGTCTGATGGGAAGGTACTTTCACGGAAACAGATATTTATCAGCTTGGTAAGGGGACTTAATATAGTGTTTTTAATAGATTTAATCAGCTTTACATTCAGACCAAACACATCCCGACTGTTTTTATTTTTTAAGTTGTTGATGACATCTCGTACCTGATTAAAAGTAACTGGGGAGAATGAAAATTTATTATTCGGTGAGACAAAGTTGACCTTGTCAGGTATGAAAAGGTTGAGCAGGGGAATATCCTTAGTTAGATTTTCTGCCACTTCAGAAAAATATTGATTAAAGGTGTTGGGAGTAATTATATTATTTTCAGGTATGTTTTTATTTTTAGATATGCCTCTTTGACTGTTTATTAGACTGATGTGGTACTGATATCCCATATAGTACGAATAGGATTACTAGATGAATGTATTAGGTTATTGTTTGCTGCGATCTTTGCCCTACGAATCTCATTTTTATAGAATTTTTTAAATTCTCTATAAATTTGTCCTATGTTGGGGTTTTTATACTGTTTATGTAGTTCATGCAAAAAACTTAATTGATCTCGCATTATCTTTAGTTCGGGGCTAAACCAGTTTATTTTATGTGGTTTATCGGATCTTGCAATGTAGGCCTTTTCAGGAAAAGATTCTTGAAAGGCTGTTTCCAATTTATTAATGAAAACTGAGAATTTTTTCAACATTCACACAGATTCATCAACAAAACTCCAATCCTCCCCATTCACTCTATTGAAAAACAAGAACTTACCTCAGCTGAGTGATGGGTCTAAACGTAGTCTTACTATGAAGGCACATGCCTTCCCGTGGTTGTGCAACAAAACTGACTATCTGCCCCAGATGGTCAGAAAAACCCATATTCACAACATCCGCTCCATAAACTTCAACATCCTGATCTAGAAAAATATTATCAAGGCAATTTTTTCCTCGTGTCGCTACATGGATTGTTTGTTTTAAATTAAAACTCCTCAGAGCATCCTGCATCCGAAGAACATTGCCATTACTGGTCAAAAGTAAATTTATGTTAAAATCTCCTGCCAGGACAATTTGTTTGTTAGGATTCAAGCTGGTTAGCATTTCATCTAAGGTGGACAAAAATGTGTCAAACTGGCCAGAAGGACAGCGATATACTGACAAAATGTTAATATTAAAACTTTTTAAATATATACAACTACATTCTATACATTTATCAATACTAAGACTCGAACATACAGTCAACACATTAAAATCAAAATGTTCTTTAACAAAAATAGCAGTTCCACCACCATTGAATTTTTCTCTTGATGAGAAGTCTGCCAGTCTGTACCCAGCGATCTGCACAGTTTTAATTTCTGCCTTTGTCATCCAATGACAATAGGTACATTCGAATATCAAGAGCCAGGTATTGCATACTCTTTGTCATTCCATAATGTAAACAAAGACAAATAGATGTGACGAGCATCACAAGGTAAAAAAAAGGGGTAAAGGATGATCGCTCTTCTCGTCTCGGGCAATAGCCAAATAATATTTATAGTGGGAAATTCTCCAGTTAAAAAAAATATGTACATTTTAACACTGCCTTGTGTACGCCATATTAAAATAATTATTTTTGTTGTGAGAGTAAGTTATTTGGGTATAACAACTACATTTTTTTTTTCGTTTTACAAGTATTTTATTAAAAATAATAGGCTGGACGTTTTGGAGATAAAAATTTCGTTGCTTAAAACTAATTTAACGATATTTTAAAACAGTCAAAAATACCTGAAAATACTAAAAAAGTTAATTGTAAGGAGGGTTTTGTGCTCGACCGACAGTCAGCACTAACAGCGTAGGTCTACCAATGAAAATGTGTACCTTTGATCAACTACAGAGCAGAATTCTTAGCAGTCTATTACCTCTACATTGTAGTTGATCATACATTTTCATTTATTCGTCCGATGTCAGCGCTAACCGTCGCCATCGGTCGCCTTATTAGTTTTGATAAAAGTACCTTTTTTGCTGCGAATTCCCGCAGAAACATTCATAATACTTAAACTACAAGGCGGGTTAAACAAAGGGATATCCTTTTTTGCTTTTTATACCTACGATACCTATTTGTTTTTCCATTTCATTGAATTTCTAAACTTTCATTTTCTGGCGATTTTTAAATTTTTACTATGTACTTGCTCTACCACACTATTTTTTATGCTAAAAGTCGGTGGTACTTTAACATAATAGGGTTGTAAAATATTTTTGTCAATTTAACTATACCGCAACATTTTTATTACATGAGTGAACAAACATTCAAATTTTTTTAATAATTTTTAAATTCCGCATACTATTATTTTAAAATTTTACCAATAAAATCCAAAAGTGGCATAATAATTTGTTTTATAATACAGTCAAAATTCTTATTATGGCGAAGTTTAATTTAAAATTGTAAAATATTGAAGAATGACCCTTAAATTTTATTAGATTGTTTCAGCTTTTGGGCGAAATAAGTCTCTGTACTTCAGAACATATTGGCATTTATTTTTAGTTGAAATTGTTGACATTTTTTCGGTTATAGTTTTCTACGCACCGGGGCAGCACTTGGTGGAACACAAAATTGTAAAATATTAGTATCTAAAATGCCTGCGCAGCGCATCCAGACGGCCACCTTAAGGAATTTTTGGTAAAATTTTACTTTACGGACACCACGCCGATTTTCATGAATTTTTGGATACGGGGTGGGTTACTTTGGCGGGCTGATCAAAAATCTAAAATCAGTTTTTTCTGGCAACCTGTGGTTTTTCAGTTAGGCCTCCAAGTGGACAACCATAAAATGGACATTTTTTCAAAATTCCTCCTTGAAACTGATTACCATCAAAATGGAACATACACTGATTAGGCACTTATATATTAAACAAATACACTAAAATTTACAAAAGTTTCTTGCTTATTTTTAGTAAAAAACACCTTAAATAAATCCAGTTGTTTATATCTTTACAACTTAATTATAAATCAGACAACCAGTTATACACCATATATCTTCTTACAATGTACAGAAAAGTGGATTCAGTTGAGATAATTTTTACTTAAAAAAGACAATAAATTATTGTGAATTTTAGTGTATTTGTTTAATATATAAGTGCCCAATCAGTGTATGTTCCCTTTTGTTGGTAATCGGTTTTAAGAAGGGAGAATTTTGAGGTTAGTTCACTTGGAGGCCTCATAACTCAAAAACCAGAGGTTGCTAAAAAGAAACGAATTTTAGATTTGTGATCAGCACCTCAAAAAACCCCCCTATGCAAAATTTTATTAGAATTAATGTGGTTAGTTGTGGTTAGGAACTTACTTTAAAATCAATCCCCTTGGTAATTTGAGCTTTAAATAAACAGAAGTAAATTATGTTAATTTTGGAAAATTTGCTGTATATATGTGAATTAAAAGGTTTTCAAATTTATTACATAAATTTGTTAAGAACTAAGGATTTCACAAAAACCGCTGAAGAAATAAAAGCAATTACAACTATACAAACAAATGCAAAAACTAAACAAGACTATCTAAAAAGTCAGTAGCCATGGTTACAAACACAGTCTGTCAATAGCCTAGTTTACACCGCGAGGACCAATTAGGTCCGTGGACTAAATAGAGGATTCATTTTTCTTAGTACACACGTGTTTACACCAACTTAATTTGTGGATCAGTTTAATTCAGGCTAAACTCTTGTACCATAGAGTTTACCATATGACTAGAACCTAACCCTGTGTATTTTTAAATATAAATTGTTACATTAATTAGAAAAAATGTTGTAAAAAATCTACAGAACTTTAAAAAACGTAAAAACAACAGGAATATTTTGTAGGTTGACAGGAATTCGACCTTTTTCTTGCGAAACGTGAACTGTCAAAGATCAAACCCTGATACTTTGGTCAACCAAAAAAAAAACGTGTTTACACTAAACAAAATTATATTTGATCTACCCTGGTTGAGATGGTTTAAATTTGAGTACCAAATTTTAACCCCATCTGTTTACCCAAAAAAAAAGGTGCATGTGACATCATTTAGACCTCGACCACCCAGTGTAAACAAGGCTAATGAAGAAAATTGTTCATTTATTTTTGCTTATGTCAATGAAATGAAAATGAGCGGATTTTTGTTTAGATAGTTACTTTCTCCCCCAGTTAAATATCAGTAGTTTACTGAAATGCTTTGGTCCAGAATCTGAATAGTCAATTACAATATGCAAATTGCACTTGGCAGCTTATCCCAGTTTAAGAATTCTTGCTTCATGCAATGAAAATTACAGCAATGTATTAAAAACATATTTAGTCTGATATTGGTTTTTAGTAATTATTTTACAATTATTATTATTGTATTATTTTCTAATGAGACATGTTTACTTTTAGGTTAAACAACTAATATTAAAAAATATTGCCCATGCAAAAAGTAAAAGTGAATTAATGTTTCTAGCTGCCTATTGGACACACCAGTTAAACATTAGTGAGACTATTACATTTAAGTTGGAGTCTCTTCTGCTTGAAACAGGACATAGACCAATAAAATGAAACACAGAATTTAATAATACAAATTTGTATATTTAATAAAGTGAAAATGTTTAATATATAAAAAAAATACATAATCAAAAACATAATGCACAATTTAAAAGAATATTAAAAAAATAATTTCAGTTAATAAAAATTTTAGAACAAAACACATAATTTAAACAGGTAGTCAATGTAAGTGTACTGACAAGTTTCCATGCAAAAAAATAATTAAGAAGACCATCTGCTGATTTTTTTTAAATTGAGTTTTAATTGCAGTTTAAATAAATTAGTATTTTTTTGCAAAATAATAAACAGGTCTGGGTTTTTTTATTAATTTTGAATTCATTCAATTTTCAGCATGTGTATGGGCTTGTTGAATCATGGAAGTTTGTTAGTAAATAACAAAGTTGTGAAACAAAGCATGCATTTTTTACAATAAATTTTCCAGTATTTTATAGTTTTTTTTTAATTTTTGCTTTAACCTTATAATAAAAATTAATAAATAAAATAACATTACATTAAATATTACCTAATTTCTAATTTAATCACGAGTCTTAGTCATAACATTTATATACACACAAAAGTGCATATCTTATCTAATCAGTTTAACAATATTTATTATCATTTAATATTGCACTATGCATAAAATGGTATGCATATAATAAGGCACTTGGTAAGGTAGTAAAAAGGTTTAAATAACCCTTAATTATTAAATAGATTCAAAAATGTGGAAATCAGTCATCCTAAAGGTAGTATCACTCCATCAAGGGAAACAGCCTCACTAAATGCCATTATTTCCTAAAAAAAATAGGTTTATACATACATTAACTACTGACTTAAAATAAACTTAATATGTGAACTGAACTATAGTTTTTTAAAGTTACCCCCGTCATTGTATTAATTATTACATTAAAAAATACTTTTAATAGGATGGTATACTAGTTTTTTTTTGTGTTTTTAACACTAATAATCATTATATCATGTACAAAGGAGATAATGTAAACACATCACTGTTTACTTTCAAAGAAAAATACTAGCGTTTGCTGGATGAACTTTTATAAAAATTATCTTAAACTGATCATATGTTTAGTACGTTTTTCTGTTTTTTTTTTTATAAAAAAAGAAATTACGGTTAAAATTATGACTATAAAATCATTAAGTATGAAAATATGTTTTGTAGTTAACTCTTACAACGACATTTGCAAGAAAATCTATTATTGCCCGGGTACTATCTAAAAAATGGTATGTATGATCCGTTAAATCATGAGTAAAACAATATTTGTAATAATTTAAATAATAAATCTATTCCAAAATTGTGAAATGCTTTTTATTATATTATAAAGAACTGGGAGTTTTGTTAAGTTCTAGGGATTATATACCACTAGCCAATAGCCAAAAGTCAGAATTGTTAAATTATTAATTGTATATAGGTAGATACTGTCCTATTAAACAAAGTTTTTAATGATGAAACAAGATATAAAGAGTTAAAATTGATCGAAAACACCTATATATGTCTTAATAACTAGCCAGAATTTGATTTACAAAAAAAATCTTTTTATAAAACGTGGTTTTTATTAATCCTGCATAAACTTATTTAAATTGCCTGGTAATAAAAATTACATGTATGGTATCAATAAGAACCTTTAGTAGCTTATAAGTTTTTAAGCCCATTTAAATTACTTAGGGCTTTCACTGAACATCGTCTTTTTATCAACTTAAAAAAAAAACATGATCTGAATAGTCCAGTCAACCTAAATGCAACAATAGTTATACTACTTATAAATTAATTTTAAACCTACTTAGTTAGGGTAGCCAACTATATTAAGTACAGGATTACTTACCTGAATATCATCCCAATCCATATAGTCTTCTAAAAAGTTTAGTTGAGGGAATAACAGCCATAAGGATTCTGTGTTGTACTTTATCATATAAAAGATCTCATCATAAAATCTATTTATAATATAAATCCACCGTTTTTCACAATATATTTCTAAAATAAACAAAAATACATAATTAACAAAGATTTTAAAAAATTTAAATATTTAACAGGATTCAAGTAAATATCAATAGTTTTTCTTGATGGGACATGTTATTTATTGGTTATTGAAAAGTCTTTGTTGGGTACACGCCAAGAAATCATTATAAGATGGGGCGGCTTCGATCCTGGTCCTAGGATATAGGGACTGTGTTAGCTCAGACCTATTGACCCCTCTTAAACTTGCAAATCACCTGAAACAGAAAAAAAAAAGATCCCCAAAAAAATCTAAATACTTATCTACGTTTTGGTAGCTAGTCTCCCACCGTTTTCAAGATAAAAATAATTTATAAAAACCTGAAATTAAGTAATAATTAAAACTGTTAAAATAATGAGAAAAATTATAGAAATTCTGAGGTCATATTTTTAGTTTTGACGTCCAAGTGTATAAAGGCTATCTCGGAATTTCTATAATTTCTATCAAAGATTGAAGAATTTTAACTTTAATTGATATTTGATTTTTAGTTAAGTTTTTATATATTATTTTTATCTTGAAAACGGTGGCTGACTTGGCCCTGAAACATAGAAGGTATTTATATTTTTTGGAGCCTTTTTTTTCAGGCATTCTGCATGTTTAAAAGGGTCAATTTTACACTGTCTTTATACCCCGGGACCAGGACCATATACCCGACAAGGTCTTTTCAATAAATGATTCTGCCACAACAATACAGAACAAATTTACAATTTATTATTGGTTACTTTTATTAAGCGTCTCATTTTATGGAAATGTAAAATTTGAAGGTAGGTCTCACATGAGGGATTACCGAGGGGTAAACCACTAGTCATCAGGGTGTACAAAGATTTCAGGGACTTCCCAAAAAATTCAAGACTTTCCCAAAAAAATCGGGACATCCCAAAGATTTCCTAAGACTTCCTAAGATTGCCCACAATTTCTAAAGATATCCTAAGACATCCTAAGACTTCTTAAGACTTTCCAAGATTTCCTAGTATAATATAAGATATCCTATAGATTTCCCAGATACCCCAGGCATATTAAAGCATTCGCCATATGAATTTTAAAATTTATAAACATCGAGTTAAAATGTATTAAGCTTCTCTATAACCCTATGCATTATTAGATTTTATTAGGCACATTCAAATTACGGCTTCAATACCATAATGAAGTACACTATTTATTACACAGCCATACAAAAAAAAATTAAAAGTCCGAAAGACTTGACCATGGTATCTTTAAGTTTTTGGGTTCGCTGACCCCGAATCCGGGGTCAGATTGACCCTATCAGGTCAGGGTCAAGCACATTTCAAGATCAAATCTGCAAAGTTACGCAGCCCAATAAAAAAAGATAAGGTTTGAAAGACTTAACCATGATATCTTTATGTTTTTGAAGTCGCTGAATCCGGGGCCAGTTTGGCCACATCAGGACAGGGACAAGGGCACTTCAAAGTTAAATCTGCAATCAAGTAATTAAATTTGAAGAGTGTATACTTATGTTTTTGAGGTCGCTAAGTATGAATCCGTGGTCAAGTCTGGCAAATTTAACCTTGACATATCTGGTGAGCGTGACCCAATAAGGTTTAATTCAGCGACCTTAAAAAAATTAGTATACACTCTTCAAATTTGTTGCCCTTGATCCTGACCTGATGTGGTCAAACTGACCCCTGATTCGAATTCAGCAACCCCAAAAACATAAAGATACCATTTTCAAGTCTTTCTGCTTTAGGTCACGGTCAAGGTCATTTTAAGATCATATCTGAAAAATTAATCGCAACCAAAGTTGAAGAATGTGTACTTATATTTTTGAGTTCCCTAAATCCGAATCCGTGGTCAGTTTGACCTTATCAAATTTGGTTGCGATTTGACCTTGAAATGCCACTAACTCTAACCTGATAGGGTCAAACTAACCACGAATTCGGATTCAGCGACCCCAAAAATATTAAGACTCAATGGTAAAGTCTTTCGATCCTTCAACTTTTTTTTTTTTTTGGTGGCTGTGTTATCATTGCAATTATCTACACTAAGTTTTAAACCTAAGTAACCTATCAGAACTTATTTTTTAGGTTTCTAACTGAAAAACCAACAAAGGTACAAAAGGTTTTGTTACTTTCGAAGTATTTAAAAATAAATTAATCCTTTAAATTTATTGTTTTATCAAAAAAAGCCTAAATCTGTTAGTTTTAAAAGTCCATTTAAATTGTCTACTTCGGAGTTTGCACATATATCGTCATCGCCAGAAAGGTCACTTTCTTTAGTAATGTCCACATCAAGATCTAACGAATTTGGGGAATTAAATATATCTTTGTACGATGTATTTTTTTGACATTTATTCCCATTCCCAGCAATACCTTTGGCACTGTTTAAAGCCCAATTAACAATATTTTCAATAAATTCATTATTCATAAGTTTAAAATCATGTGTTCTTAGATACGGATGCACATGAGTTGTATCGCCCATTCTTGAAGTGGATTGCTCTCATGAAAATAAAAATTCATCTGATACATCATTTAAAATGTACTGCAAATTGTGAATTCTTGTTACATCATTTAAAATGTACTGCAAATTGTGAATTCTTGTTAGCCTGTTATTTAGCATACTAAAACTCACAACAGTGGAGTATTATATAGTCTTTAGTAAACGAGCTGAGCGGGATGTTTGCTCACGAGGTTGGCTCTTGTACAGCCAAGGAACAAAACTTTTTTCTTTGGTTGGGACCATCTCTATAAACTCTAACAAGATTTATTAATGAGTGAGCGTTTATTTCTATGCAACAGTTTACTGAAATAAAGTTTTTATTGAAAGGATAATTATTTTCTTTTAACCATGCTCTCCAAATTAGTAACACAATCACCAAATGCCACAATAAATATGTCATTTCTTCAGTTATATGCAGTAGCAAAAAAGGTTGCAGTATATTACTAATCAATTCTAAGTATAGTTGTGGTGATTTTCTTTCAGGAACATACTTAGAAACACTCAACAACTCTACCGATCGAAAATTCATTTTATCTTCGGAATTGATATTACTTTTTTCTTATACAATACGACGGCTTCTGGTCTTTCGATTTTTGTGGGTTGTTTCTGCCCTTGCCCTTGTGAATTCAAATCGCAAATGCAGCAAGAAAGGAGGAAATATGCAATGAGATAGCCAAAGATTTCCACAAAATGGTTAAAGACTTCCTAGAAATATCAGGGATTTCCAAAGACATCCTAAAGATTTCAAGAGATTTCCCAAGAATTCCTAAAGATTTCAAGAGATTTTCCAAGATTTCCTAAAGATTTCAAGAGATTTACCAATATTTCCTAAGATTTCCAGAAATAACCCAAAGATAGCCAAAGACTTCCACGATTTCCAGAGGTTACCCCCTTTAAGTGTACAAAGACATCCCAAGACTTCCTGCAGTGGTTTACCCCTCGGGGATTACACAAGTTATGAATAGTAAACAAATCTTTTTTTAAGCAAATTTAAGATTACTAGCTGTAGACTAGTTCTAATTGCTGGAACATTTAAAACTTATGAGAATTATGAGTATGAAAAAATTCAGACACAACTGTTAAGATATGTTCATGTTCAGCATACCTTACTATCCATTCATTTTCGATCGAGAAAAACATCCAGTAAGTAACCATGGTTATTAACTTTTTGAACCAATGTAATACATTTTTTGTATAGGTGTCTTTATCAATTGAAAATAAACAGACCATAGGTAGATCTAATGTATACTTTGTTTAAAAACTTTTGCCATTTAGTGATATACCTTACTTAATTTATCAGATGATTTTATAATTTTTAAACAATCAATGGTAATAACCTAGTTTAAAAATGTCTGAAAGGCAAATTTAACTAACTGAGTATGTTCTTGACCAGCTTATGTCTTATTCAGGGTGCTACATAAAAATTGACATCATCCTGGATTTTTTACCTTAAATGAGTTTTTAGTGAGCGTGAGTCGCGGTCACTCAAGACTGATTCAAAAAGCTTTTATAAGAGATAATTTATATGCTCCAGGCATAGCTTGAGCAATTGTTCTTTTTTTATCTTAGGACAGTCCAGGAAGGCTGATGCCTAGGTTAGGTTAGGTTATGTTTAAAGTAAGTAGGCTAATGCCTAAGTACTAACGTACCGTGGGTGTCTTAAGTTTATGATACATTACCTAAGGTCTTAAATTAATCTGCACAAGTTTTTTCATTTCATTCATGTCTACCTACAAATTTTATCCCTTTGGCTATAAAGGCTATTTCTCTCATCTCATAAATGAATAATGTCATTTATCAATACTTTTACAGCCTCCATATCAAAACCCAACAAGTAAGTAAACAAAATTCATGGAGGTTTTATTGTTTAAAAACTTGGGACAATTTATCCGATGGCCATCCTATAGAATGTGGTCAAGAAAATATGTAACTTTTCTTGACTATCTTGCATATGACATCATAAATTTTGACAAAAAAGCCTGTGCAGTTATGACTTGGTCAAACATATTCAACGAGTTAAATTTATCTTAGCAGTCTCAAAATTAGGTATATATTTAAAACTAGGTTTGCTTAAATGACATAAAGGTCTACCTACTACTATAAATTAAAATGTAAGTATAAGATATTATAATAATTATTTATTATTTTATGTCTAAAATAAAAATATATACAAATCATTAAGACTAGTCTCGCATATACAGATTTAATATTAAACATTAACAAAGAAAATAAGTGTTAAAAAGATCCTGAAATCTAAAATCAATATATAAATTTCTTTAATAGAAATATTAAGTAAACTCATGTTAGGTTAAATTCTCAAAAAGTCTGCTTATAAGAGGTTTTTGTAAGTAGGTACTTAATTTAGATATAAAATATTAAATTTGGTAGACTGTATGGTATCAATTAATAGATAAACCTTGTTTATGTTTATTACAAACTGAGAAATGTGTAAGTAATATACCGAAGTCCAAGTAAGTATAAAGTAAATTTACCTGTTTCTTCCAATTGTTTAGAAATATTTTCCCATGTTTCTATCCTGGTTTTTCCATCATTAAATAGTTTGTGTTCTTTATCAAACAAGTGTTTATGCTGTTTCACAAGTTTCACTAATTTGCTATCAAATTTTAATTGAGCATCCACATATCTCACTATTTGGCGACCCATTTTGCAAAAATTTTATTAGAAAAGGCACTACCAATACACAAAAGAAACCAACAGGTTCCAACACGACTTGACTCCCAGACACTCCTTCCGTTTCTGATTGCGAAATTCAAAAATTTTTCTTGACCTATCTAATCTACCTGCTAATGAACAACTGGGTCAAAGAACTGCCAAATATCAAATGATTGGTAGAAATACATTTAAATAACTAGAAATTCCTAAATTGTTTTGCCGAGTGAATCACATCTTCAAATTTCATTCACCTGCTTTGGCGCCTTGTGATTGGTTAGACGGTTCTGCGAGGTTGTCAGGCGAGAACTGTAATTTCCCAACTAATGTTAGCTCATTGCGTTTTTGGAACATGGGTGGCACAAACTGAATCTTTTAAATGCTAGGTTATTGCGTTTTTGGAACATAGGTGGCACAAAATTATTGATTCATTAAATTTGAATCCAATCATCTTAAAAGAATTGTAACTCCTACCAAAACCATGTAAAGATTGAACTAAGATTGAAATCTTACTACTACTATAGTCTCGTGAAATTGGTATAGTTATAGTACGAGAACCGGCCGCTTTAATCTGCAGGATACAGTTATATTCATAAAAAAGGCGTACAAGAATTAAAGCGAGAGCCACCTTCGTCATATTTGCGTAAAACCGGCTGATGTCAATGTTTCTCTATTTGAGGTTATTAGATGATGAAGGATATGGAAAATGTCATCCATTGGTGTGACATCAATAAAATAAAGAAAACAAATTTATATAAACAATGTACAGTTGTATTCATAAAAAAAGCGTACACGAAACAGTTTTATAAAAATTACAATAAAAACAAAAAACGATTAACAAGAATAAATAAAATCTAATATTTGGTCATATATCCCTGTTTTTCTATTACTTGAGCCAGTCTATTCGGAATTGACTTAATTATATTTGATACAATATTTGGATCAAGCTCTACCCAGCACGCATGTATTATTTCCCATAAATCTTCTGAATTTTGTGGCCTAAAATTTCGATTATATATTTTTTTTACGATTATACCCCAAATATTTTCGATTGGATTGATATCGGGACTATAAGCGACCCAAGGCAGCACTTCCACATTATGGGTTTGAAACCAGTGGGTTACAGCATTGGCCGTATGGACTGGACGATTATCTTGTTGAAATATAAACGTATTATTGGAATATATTTGCTCAGCAGTTGGTAACAATATGTTTTCTAAAATGTTAATGTAATTTCTGGCATTAAATCTTCCCTCTATTCGCCAGCAAACACCAGGTCCATGAGCACTTATTCAGCCTCATACATTTACAGAGAAACGCCCATGTCTAGAAGTGAGGGGTTAGTATATCGCTCTTCAAACCTGGTATTGTTTGGACGGTAAACACGAATTTGGCCGTTATAAGTCGACTGGAACGTCTTTTCATTAGTAAAAATGACCCTGTTCCAAAATTAAGGATTGCGGTATATATAATTTAAAGCAAAAATAATCCTTGATTGTCGCCGTTCTTCGTTAAGAAACATTTTTTTCGCAGCTGGGCGACATTTTAGTTCAGATTCCTTTACTCTCCTGCTGGCGGTAGGTTGGGAGGCAGGAAATGCTGTATCAATAACAGCATCCCTTGCAGTTGCAAATGGATTATTTCTTAAATATCCCAAAAAACAGCATCCTGTTTAGGGTTGGAAAGTTTGGGACGACCTGAACCATTTTTCCTCTTTAGGGAATCTTCTTGTTCCCAGCGTTGCTTAATTTTCAATATAGTTTTTTTATTTCTATTATACAACTGCGCTACAGCACGGATTTACCATCCTTCTTCGATTCTTGACAACTGACGGGGCATTTTTATTTTTTTCTGTAAAATTTTATCAAACGTTACCACCATGCATTTTCAAAATGAATTACACCGACGCCAGTGCTTTGCATTTTTGATAATCTATGACGTGTGATAACCTCCAACAAACAATCATTTAGACAAGCCGGTTTTACGCAAATTTTTTATGAATAAAACTGTATCTGTTTTTCTAATAAAACCTAATTTTTGTGAATAATACATTAGAGTAGAATAGATTACAGCATGGTTGCCTGACAAAATTTAGCCGCAACTACCATTAATTAAACATAACGGGTGATCCAGGAGCATGGGTCACCCTCTTTTATTTTTGCAGTTTTTAATATTGAAGAATAAAACTTGGAGATATCATATAACGTGTTTTGACAACTCACCTGAAATCTGGTTACTATTGGTTTCACGGAAAACGGCCTCAGCTTTTAATTTTCAAATAAGACATCCTGTATTTTATTAGATCTTTGGATTTCTGAGAACATTCTTGTCTAATGGTATCCAACTTGTTAAATTTTGACCGCTTAATTTAAAAAAATTAAAAGTTGTCGAAATTTGACATATGGGGTACTGTTGGACGCAGAATGTTTTCAGAAATCCAAAAATGTTAAAATATACAGGGTCTCTCATTTTAAAAATTGAGGCTGTTTTCGGTGAAACCAGAAGTCATGTAACTTGTCAAAAAACGTGAAATTTGACAATATATGATATTCCTAAGTTTTATTTTTCTATCTTAAAAAGTGCAGAAAAAAAAGAGGAGAAGCCATGCTCCTGGATTACCGGGTATATTTAATTAATGTTGGACTAAATGCAGGATGTGAATTTTCTACTTCATTATAAAAAAAGTTTTATAAAAACAGATATGCAGATTTAAGCGGCGTATTTAGATTTTAAGTCAAACACATCCATGACTGCCTTTCGTAATTGGTTACCGGAAATTTAATGTTATGATAAAAGTCAATACGGAAATTTACTGATAAAAGACATTTCTGTTACAAAAACCATTTTTTTGAACATGTCATCCTTAAACTGACCTCCTTTTTTTAATAAAATAAATACCAATCATGGTTTCACTTCAAACTACTAAAAATAATGAAAACGGCACAATTTTAAAGAGACGGGCCAAAAATAAATATTTGTCTTGCACTGTTACGCCACACGTGGTAATCAGTTCGAAGAAAATCTAGCTGAATTGACCTGACCAACACTCTCTCTGTTATTTTTGCGTCACAAAAAAGGATGTAAATATGATTGTGAGCCTAAAATGTGGTAGAAGTTTTATTGAAGGAAACTTTTCCGCAACCTCTCAAGGACGCTTTTGTCAAAAACAAAGTAAGTTTTTTTTTTTTTTTTTTTTTTTTTTTTTTTTTAAAAGATAAGACGTTTAGGATATACATTCATATGAAGTTTTTTCTTAAAATGGGTCCGAAATCACTCCCTTAAATATTAGCATGTTATTAAAAACACCCTGTATTTAATTAAAGATAGTTGCGACTAAATTTTGCCAGGTGACCCTGCTGGAATCTATTCTACTATCATTAATAAAAAATAAGTTTTATCAAAAACAGATACCTGCAGATTTAAGCGGCCGTATCTTAGATTATTAAGTCAAACGGACATCCATGACTGGCCTTTCGTTAATTGGTTACCGGAAATTTAATCGCTTATGATAAAAAGTCAATAGCCTTGGAAATATTACTAGAAAAAAAGACAATAAAATATAACATGTTACAAAAAATTCCGAGATCGTTTTTTGATTATTCATGTCATCCTTCAAAACTTGTACCTCCTTTCTGCTTTAATAAAATAAATACCAATTCATGGTTTCAACAACGTTTCAAACTACTAAAAATAATGAAAACGGCACAATTTTAAAGAGACAGGGCCAAAAATAAATATTCTGCATCTTGGCAACGTCGATTACGCCAGGCAACGTGGTAATCAGTTCGAAGAAAATCTAGCTGAATTGACCTGACCAACACTCTCTCTCTGTTATTTTTGCGTCACAAAAAAGGATGTAACATATGATTCGTGAGTCCTAAAATGTGGTAGAAGTTTTATTGAACGGAAACGTTTTCCGCAACCTCTCAAGGACGCTTTTGTCAAAAACAAGAGTTTCGCAGAGCCCTAGATCGGTTGTTTTTTATTTTTATTGGGTAGGGAAATCGACTGTTGCACGCTTATTTACAGATAGATCCAAAACAATCCTTTATTTTTTGTTCACAAAGGTGGGAAACCGAGCAAATATATTCTTTATGAAAAGGAATTTTAACCGGAATTTTAAATAATTTGTCATGGCCA
Organism: Listronotus oregonensis; assembly: GCA_019359885.1. NCBI lineage: Eukaryota > Metazoa > Arthropoda > Insecta > Coleoptera > Curculionidae > Listronotus > Listronotus oregonensis. The sequence continues at coordinate 173,755 of JAHBCN010000271.1, forward strand.
TGGCTACAGAACGAGCCACAGAATCTAATGGTCGTATTATTCAAGGAAATTCTGGTAATGGTAAGAGATCAATGGTAAACCTATTTCCTAAGCAAAGCGACTGTTCCTATGTTTCCTGCTATTGGTAAGTATTTTTTTATATTGCTATTTCTGTACAATTGTAATAAATTATCTGCTTGTTTGATGTTCTCAAAAACAATTGGGTAATTGTCTAGAAAGTGGCCGCAACTCCGATTTTGACCAAATTTGGCATCCGGGGGTTTTTTATGGCGCTGATCACGAATCTGAAAAATATATTTGGCGGAAACGTTTCGTTTTCGAGATATCCATCATCAAACTTGAAAGTCAAACTAACCTCATTTACACTATATTCCCCCTTCTTTTTGTAGACAATTCTTGATGTTTACACTAAAGTGGCACACAATATTTTATAAACACCTTTTAAAAACTTTTTTGTTTATTTTACACCTTTTCTTCATTAAATTGCAAATCACTTTCAAACGGGGCGGCCATGTTGTATATATTGTATACCTGGTTGCAGGTTTGAAGTGTATTTTACAATTAAATTAAAAATAGGTATAAAATAAATATAAAAAAAGTTTTTAAAAGGTGTTTATTAACTATTATAATCTTCGGTAATTGTCTGAAATTTCTCTCTGATTTTGACAAATTTGTATACGGAGTTTTTTGAAAATTGATTAGAATCTGAAAAATATTTTTTCGGCAACGTTTCGTTTTCGAGATATTCATCATCAAAGTTGAAAATCAAACTAACCTTATTTACACTATTCCTCCTTCTTTTTGCACAGAATTCTTGAATTTTACACTAAATTGGCACATAATATTTTAAAAACACCTTTTAAAAAGTTGTTTTTATATCTATTTTACACCTTTTTTCCATTTAATTGCAAACCTCCACTTTCACACGTCGGATCGTGGCCGCAACCATGTATACACTAGGAAATCATAAAAAAATAAGGTTTTAAAGGGTGTTTATAAAATATTGTGTGCCACTTTATATAAAAATCAAGAATTGTGTACAAAAAGAAGGGGGAATATAGTGAAAATAAGGTTAGTTTGATTTTCAACTTTGATGATGAATATCTCGAAAACGAAACGTTGCCGAAAAAATATTTTTTCAGACTCGTAATCAGCGCCCCAAAAAACCCCCGTATACCAAATTTGGTCAAAATCGGAGAGGAGGCAACTTTCGAGACAATTACCCTATTATGTTCCAATTTAGTGTAAAAATCAAGAATTCTGTACAAAAAGAAGGAGGAATAGTGTAAATGAGGTTAGTTTGATTTTCAACTTTGATGATGGATATCTCGAAAACGAAACGTTTCCGCCAAAAAGGGTTTTCATATTCGTGATCAGCGCCCAAAAAAACCCCCGTATACCAAATTTGGTCAAAATCGGAGTTGCGGCCACTTTCTAGACAATTACCAACAATTGTGCTTAAGTACTTGATTTATTAAAGAAGAGGATATAGCTTTTATATAGATTGTAATAAGCACCTGAATAGGTAATTAATATGGGTGATGATAAAACTGTTAATGCAAATTTTTTTGGTTGTTTCTAATTTTTGACTGCAATTTTTATTACAAAACTGAATGATTGATATGAGTGCCTAGCTCCACTGTTAGGTGATATCCATTAATAAGTAATGCATTCTTTGCTCTGATTTTTTTGTGTATATTATTTACATTTTAATGTCATATATTATATTGCTGCACTGGTCCCTTTAAACTCATAACTATTAGATTAAATTGGATTATAATTTTGACTTTCTTAGTAAATACTTATTTTAGTGCTTTAGAGATGAAAACTATTTAAAATATAAAATTTTATTTATTTGTAACCTGTGGTTCATTGTAAATAATTTAGTACATACAAAAACCTCACCTTAGGTAGGTATGTTATATTGTCATATATTATGTATATATACAGCTTGTTCCAGAATAGGTGGCCAAATAGGACAAATGAACCAAATATCTTTGAATTTAAAAACAATATTCTGTGGTTATCCTCTGGATCACTGCCATCTATAATAGAATAGCCTGCACGCAGACTTTTATTTAGTCGATCAGCTGTTCATACTTGGATATAATCAAATTTTGTCAGTTGGTTTTGGTTATAGGCTTTATTGTAGTGTAGGAGTATTATTTTATTATTTTTGTGTTTTGAAGGTAAAGAATTACTGTGAAAAAGATTATTAGTGTATCTACATTTGTGTAACTGATACAAATCTCAGAAAAATTATGTGTTTTGGTAGTGACATAACCTAAAAAAATAAGTTTTTTTATGTGCCTCCAGTGTTTCTTACAATTCACCAATAAAATTGTAGTGTTCTAGTGTTGTCATCAATTTGGTACTATGCCTCACCTTTGTTGTGTCCCTTTTTACCAAGGGAAATTATCCTGGGCAGCCTAAAGTATCCTGTTTTGTTTTTCCACCGGTGAGTAAAAGATGAAGAAAAGTTGTTTAAAATAGTAAATTTAAGAAATATTGTTACCGAACCAACATTAGAGAACATTTCTAACTCTGATATAAACTTATTTTTAGGCTTTAACTGTAAAACTCACAAAGTAAACAATATATTCTTAAAAATTTATGTTAAAAACGCAATGATACGGCCACTACAAAATTATGCCACTTTTAAAACTTTTAAACCAAATAAATAAAGTATCGGAGTTAACGCCCGGTATTTTATTAAAATTTGCAGATAAAAAAAAATTAAAAAATTATATATGTTCGATAAAAAACATCAAAATGAAGGACAAAATAATAAGAAATGCCTTATATTTATTATAAAATCATCTTATAAAATATATCATTTGCACGGTAAATTCTGTTTGGTATGTTAATGAAATTTGCACTAAAAATACATATATAAAAGCTTGATAATTTATGTTCACTATGAAATAAAAGTTTGCTCTATTAAAACTAACCAAAAGTATTTATCTATAACCACGTGCTGACACTAACCAAAACTATTTATCTATAACCAAGTGCTGACCAAAAGTACCGAACGCCTTTTTGTCCACAACGCAAAACGCTATTTTTTCAAATTTTATTATTTTAGGAAGCATGTAAGTTTTATATCTGGCAATCATTAGATTTATTGAGCATCTTTTATTTTTATCGGATATTTAGTTTCTTTGGATAAATTAACTAGAAAATGTAATATGCACTGGGTATAAAATAACGAGCGTTTAATTTGTTCTAATAAATAAATATTTCCATTATTTTTTTTTAAGTGTTACTTGTTACTCAAATGTTAAAATGAAGTTGAATGAAATTAACAGGTATTTTTTTTAATCCTCCATATAAAATTAGTTTTTACATTTTCACTCAGTTACTAACTAAATGGTGCCTAATCCTAATTAATCATTATTTGTATATTATAAAAATGTCTGAATTTGTATATTACATAATTTGTTTAGTACTATTATTGTAGTATTTTAATTGTATAGGTACTATTTTTTTTAAATGTTCTCACAAATCTCATGATTCATTTTGCCTTTACTCTTTTTCCAAGTATATATTTTAGATAATTATATAAGAATTGTAAATTTGATTTTTTGTTTTAACTAAATAAATAAATAAATACATTTTTTTAATTGTTAAATATCCCAGTAAATACCGGTATACAAGAAGCCATTTTTTCTGACATCATTTAATTTCACAATTTTTTTTGTACTTAATACATAAACTTACTTAAAATAAAGTATATAATTATTAATATTATTATTATTATAATCATCCATTTTTAATATTTGTAATCTATATTACTTTTTAATTACAAGCAAACATTGTATGTTTTGAGTCATAAATTGTATTTTTCTATGTACCATCCAACACATTTGTAATTCGCGCGCTTACTTCGTAATATCCAAGCAGCGTGACGTCATAATTCTCGCGCGCATGCGCAGATAGCATTGTTTGGATGGTCTGAAATGACAATTTAACTCAAATTAGTGTTATAAAGGGGTCGGTTACAACCAAATTAAGTATCACTAATGAAGTACCTTTAATTTGAAAGTTAGAATAAAATGTTATTAAGTTGTTATCTGGAGTTATTTTTTGTTAATTTTTAAGTATGGTAGGTATTTAAAAAAACATACCCTAGAACTTAGGTGTTCTGCATTTATAATAGCGGAGTGATTCCGTGAGTCTATCGTGTCGTTTTTTTTTGGCGTAGAACCAGGTCAAACAAGGTAGGTTCCTTTGAGCATGTCACCGTATTCGAAATCGTATTTTACGACATTTTTTTGTGGTCTCGAACTTTTTAAATTAATAAAAAGTGATTTTTTTTTAAATTAAAAAAAATATATATTTTTTTGTTTCCACCGCCATAACTTCAAAACTATCAAAGATACCGAAATTTTTTTTGTGCCAAATTAAAGCCCACACTATAGCGCTTTTAACCTTATAAACTGTTTGGGCACAATTCGCACTTTCATTCCTTTAAAAATCAGATAAGCTAAAAATATATATTTTATGTATTGAAATTTTGACAAATCGATAAACTTTTTTATTTTTGAAAATATTTTTATACATGCAGCGAAAAAAATATAGCCAATTAATAACAAAAGTTTTTGAAAAAAAAAATTTTTTCCTAGAGCTTATCGTTTGGCAACAGCGATTTTTTTTTCAGACGTCATGCGGATAGCGTGCGTAGTAATACATTAGTAGTGGTCATGGCATAATGAATACAAGGGGGTTAGATTTATAAGCCCGACAAAAAAGGGGAAATTAACGTTTTAAGTGTTATTTTGAACGCCAATAAAATATAAAGAACTGCCAAAAATGTTTTACGCGACGTAAAAAATTACTACCCGACAAATAAAATTATTAAGCGGCAAGATATTATTTTACACATAAATGAAATATTGTGCACGACAATATTTAAAATAAACAGTAAAAATATCTGATCCACAATACAATGTCAACAGAAAATTAAAACAAATAAACGATAAGAAAAAGTGTATAGCACGACAATATTATAAAAATAAAAGAATTTAATAGCACGTCCTCATAGCGGCCACAAATAAGAAAGTTTTACAAGAAAGTAAGGATGGAGTTTGTCAACTATTTTATACCTGTTCAAAATCAAATGCTAATTTAATCACCACTCAGCTGATTTCTGAATTTAAAGAAATAGCGGGTAAATGGGAAACGTTTGATGATTTTAAAAAATACAATTACAGCATTTGGGTTATTACCTACTATTAACTATGTAGATTTAAGTCAATTAAAATGCACATGTTCTTATTTTTTGAAACACTTGAAGTGTAAGCATGTTTTGGGTATCCGATTGGGTATCATCCGATTAAAATTGGTTGATGTACCGAATGCAGCCAAACTAATACCACTGGGACAAAAACGTAAACCCGGACGCCCAGCAAACGCCAAGAAAGCTTTAATTGTCCAATAAAAATTGAAAGGAAGATATTTCTTTCATTTTTTCAGTAAAATAAATTAAGTTTATTTATTTTTTACATTTAGAAAATGTTTTGTTAAAAAATATGTTTTTTTATTTATTAATATTTTTTCACAAAATATTTGTTTTTACGTTATATATTTTTATTTGATATGTTTTTTTTTTTACGTCGTGCAATACATTTTTGTACTATTTTTGCCTTTTATTGACGTTTAAAACACCACTTTAATCGCTAATTTCATTTTTGTCATAACATTTTGTCTTTTTGTCGTGCAATGCATTATCTTGTCGTGCAATCTCCATTTTTAGCCGTCGCTAAAATTTATTTATTTGCTGATTTGTTTAAAAATTGTCGTGCAAGTGATGATGGGTATAAAGAAAAAATTATCGTTATTTAAAACAGTTTTTCTATTAAACTGATGTCGTGCAAACGACGTAAGTTGTCGTGACTTTAAATATTCCCCAATACAAGGTAGGATCTTGCGCATGACGTTTGTCACGTGATAGGCGGGTTATTACGTAGTAATGTGAATAAAAGGATTTTTTCGCGACATACCGTTTTTAAATACTGGTTGATGAGTTCTTTCCCCCATCATTCTAACCGTGCGTAACCCGCATATCCTCGCAAAAACGAAACGGTTTACGTATGTCACGCGGGTGTCAATTTACCTATTAATCGTTTAATACGCTTTTAAGTTTAAATCCAAATGTAAGGTATTTAGAAAGTCAAGTAATAAGTCAAAAAGATAAGATAAAAACCAAACTTTCCATTCAATAAGATATTAGCTGTTTCCAAGTCAACAAGTAAATATTTTCCTCTATTATTTAAATATAATTGTACCTATTCATTCATTATGGAATTAACTGATTAAATCGAAAAATTTGCAATCCAAATAGTCGTTAAATCATAGAAAACAGACATCACAAGCACCAAAACAATAGAAAAGCCGCGAATCCTCCATCATTTTAATTTGACACTTGAAATCACGTAATACTGACGTCATAACACCTTCTACTACGTTACCGCTTCTCGCCAAAATTTGGTTTAAATTAAGTTGAATCCGTATGTTTATAGTGGTATTTTTATCAATTTGTTTAGCGTTTTATTTTGCTTTTCGGCAGTTTTGTGACTCTAAAACTAGTTGAAGTTTAAAATAATTTGTTATATTAAAAGCCCATATCTTTAAAATAAGCCTAATATTTAAAAATGGCAAAAAATTCACAAAGATTGCAGGCTTCATATTTAAATTTTGGCACGAAGTCACATTGCTACGTCATTGCGCAAAGCGAACCGATTTTAGATCGCTGGTGATCCTACCTTGTATTCTTTGTGCCATGAATAGTGTTGGTTGTCGAAATTCAGAGTGTGCTGTATGTATTTAGAATTTTAAAACAATAAAGCGAATTATTTGTAAGAAAATTGTGTATGATGGATACAAATCTGTTTTACAAAGACCTAGAATACAAGGATTGTTATCATTACTATCAAGTGCTGAAAAAAGGCAGGACAATCTAGCAAAAGAAATTCTTAAAAAATGATATTTTAAATGGCAAAATTAAAATAAAATATCCTAAAGACTGTCGTGAATTTTACACAAATTCTCAAAACTACTAGACGACGCCACGTTTTGTAGGTACTTTGGTTGGTCAGAAATAGTGATGGATAATTAATTAAAAATAATCGATAATCCGATTATTGAAATAACCGTATCATGCGATTATTCAGTTTAATTTTGATTTAAATTTTATTTTCGTAATTCAAATTAAATCTGAATAATCGCATGATGGGTTTTTCAATAATCGGATTATAAATTTTAATTGAACCATCATCGACCAACAAGTACCAAACGTGGCAATCGCTATTATTAATTTGCAATCAGACAGTGGCGCTGGTCCTTCAAATTATTGTGGCATTTAACTTAAATGCGATAGTTTCAATATTAGAAAAATGTGCTTTTTTGTAACACTAGTAAAAGTAAAAAGAAAAAAAGTTAAATTAAAAATCTGTTTAGGCAAGTAGTTTAAATATTATTATGTACCTACATACTATAGTTGGTACCTTTTTATTAGTTTATATTTTGAAATTAGTTTATATACTGAAACAAAATACGAATTTTATTCTTATCAATAATGTTTAGGGTATTTATTTTTTTACATAGTACTGAATCTTTTTAGGTAGTAGAAAAGCTACCTATCAAAAAATTAATAAAGCTACCAGGAATAGAAATGACATATGATATCTAAATTACGTGGCTATGAAGATTTATTTGTGTTTGATGAGAAATATCATAAATTATGTTACAGTCACTACATATCTGAAAGAAACATAAAATCGCACTAAAATAGGAAAACGGTTTTCCAATTTCCAAGCACCCTTCCGAAAATAGTTCTACAATATCTACCTCTTCTGCGAAGATTGGTAGTGATCATAGGCGTGCGCAGGGTAAAGCTGGTGTGGGTGCCGAGACAATAATAATAATTATTATTATTATTATTTATTATAGAGAGTATTTTACCGAAACATAGAAACACTCAATCTATCTCGAAACCTCACATTTGGGTTATTAAAATCTGCTGGGCTCAAGTCTGAGGCCGAGGGTTTCCTACTAGCCTGCCAAGATGGGGTGATAAACACATTGGTATAGTTTGTCCAAGCTAACATTTTTGTGTTGGCTTACATATGCAAAAACAAAAATTACTAGACTCAACGTCAAAATCAGCTGATTGGCATAAATCACCCAGTAATGGATTAACGGCATTTCAATTTTTGTATTAAATTTTTGGTAATTATTGCATATACGGTTTTCTTCTATTTTTGGATTATATGGTAAAATTTTTATATAGTCATATTCCAGTGTCCTTAGGGATTGCAAATATACTACCGGAGAAGAGAAATTATGTGTTTTAGTATTTTTTAATTTAATTTGAAAATTTAAAATTACCATTGATTTTCTCCATATAATGCGAAAACTCCCCATTATGACAAGGAACGTCAGCGTGCAGTGTTGCCAAATCGGGGTCTTTTCGAATACGTTCCCGCATTTCACGTCTGAAATATAATTGGGAAAAATAAAAAGCCGCTTTAACTAACCAGAATTAACCATGACCAACTGTTTAGACAAATTCAAGAGCCCCTAGTCGGTCATGGTTAGTTTTGGTAAGCAAAGCAGCTTTTTATTTATCCCAATTATATTTCAGACAGAACAAGAATATCAAAATTTGATGGCCGAAAATTATTAAGTCCGGCAACACTGTTGATACTTATTTTGAATTTGACAATGTAGAAAGAAGGTGTTATCAGATATTAGATTTATTTCTAACCTATATTTTTTTAAATTTAAATTAAAAGTTATTTTTCCCGATTTTCTGCGTATTTTGTCAATAGATTTCTGTTTCTGTGTGTTATGTTTAACTAAATAATTATCAATTTATACATTTTATACTTATTTTTATACCCCGCACAGCACTCAAATTCACTCCAAGATCCAGTAAGTTTATTTGATTGAAAAAACAAAAATTAAACACAATTTGTCTTCTCCGGTAATATATTTGCTATCCCAAAGGATACTTTAAATGTAATTTTATTAAAAAAATTTCATAAAATCCAAAAATAGCAGAAAACCGTATATGCAATTGTTACCAATTTTTTTTTGTGTTTGGGTGTGTTATTTCGTGTTTTAAAGTAATTAGTGAGATTAGAGATTACTCTGCAGTGTTTTTATTTTTTTTTTGTGGATTATTTGACATTTTTTATATTTAATAATTTATTTTATTTTGGACTAAGTTTCTATTTTTATTGGTTTAAGAAAAAACCACTAGAATAGATATTTTTTAGTGTATAAATCACAATGATTACTGTATTTCCAGTTTGGAAAAGCTTCGAAACCCACTTCAGAGCTGTGATGAGTCGGAGGTAAGAAAATATAACCAATAAATATTTTTTTGAAAAATGATGCAATCAGAATAGTGATCTTGCAAAAGGTAAAATAACTCGTTTTAAGAGTATCATAATTTAAAAATACATCCTTAGATGTGCCAAATATTTTAAGATTTAAATATATTTATGAATGTATTTTTTAGCATAGTGGCAGTTGCTGACAATATAAGAAGCAAAATATGAAATTTATAAGTAACTTAGGCTTAATGGAAAAACCACAAGGAAAAACCAAATGTGCAACGCATGAGAAGGAAATTTTCAAAAGGTTTCATGGAAAATGAAGATTTAGGAAAAAATAAAAATCTTTGGGTGTTTCTCGATGAAACCTGGATCTTCTCGAACAGCTCTTTTTGCAGGTCTTGGCAGGATGACGATGTATATTTTAGTGAAAAGGTAAAACATTCTAATGACTAATTATACCCTAGAAAAAAAAATGTACTTTCCTACACTTCAGGAAAAATTGAAGGGCCCATTTTTTTTTAAATCACAAGGTAAAGCACTTTAACAATCCTTTAATAAAATTTTGTTTTGCCTTATAAATTATCACAGCTTTACAAAAAAGCTTCCTCTTGCACACCGACAAGCGGTAGAAGACCTGTTTCTCTTTAGGAATATTTTTACAGCTTCTGCCCGAAGCATTAGCTGTTATAATTCCTTCTTTTGTATATCCCAATTAGAGCAAATTAAAAGTCTACTTAGATGCATCCCTTTATTGTCCACTTCACATTTCCCACTTTTTCCGCACCTTCATCTCTAGAGTTTCGAGACTACGAAATCTTATCAGTAATTTACATCTGACTTCACTCTAGACACTCGTAGTATGTGAACACTTAGACTTTAAGCATAAGGGGTATCCTGAGAAAAATACACATATATGACAGATTCGGTAGATACCTCAGTTAGGGTCTCTTTCATACATATGATTAAACCTGTAGCTCTTAGACAACATTAAACTACAGAACACACTTGCTGCATTCTTATGAAACATTAAAGTATATTTAATTAAAAAACTAATGAAATACTTATATTTTCCTTAGATACATTATTCTACATGCTGGTTCAGAAAAAGGATTTCTTGATGGTGCCAGTAGAAGTTTTAAATCGAAAACAAAAACAGGAGATTACCATGGCGAGATGAAAGCTGAAAATTTTTAGAAGTGGGTTAGAGATGATCTACTACCTAATTTAAAAAGGCCTTCATTAGTCATTTTAGGTAATGCCAGCTCCCATAGTAGTTTGTTAGAAAACTGGCCATATAGTGGCGGGAAGAAAGAAAATATGGTTAAATGGTTAAAAAAACGAAATATTCCTTTTGCAAAATCGGCGACAAAATAGATTTTGTGGTGCTTGATTCAGCGCCTACCAAAGTCTTCCAAATCTTATGTTGTCGATGCTCTTATTCAGGAGGGTGGTCATCAAGTGATGAACTTGCATCCATATCATTGTAAATTCAATGCTATTGAAATGATATATATTTAAAAATAATAAGACATTCCCTATTTTATGGGACCCACATTATTAGTATATTAATAAGATAAATAGTAATAAAAATCATTTACAAGTTATCTTCTTTTTACTTTTTAGCTTTTCTTTATTAAACTACATTACTGCTTTTAATAAAAAGCTAAATATTAAATGACTATTTCATTTAAAATCATAACATCAATGACCACAGTAGTTGCCAAAATGCTTGAACTCACAAGCAACCATTTACAGTCCAGCTGCTAAAACGCCAAACCTACCACTTTGTCTGCTCTCTTATCTTAAAAGTGTCCAGACTAGTATCTGCTGCGTGCATATTGCATACATTTTTCTTTCGTCATTACATACGTTTGCTTTTTTCATAAAAACGCCTGGTGGTCACTGCCACTTCTAAAGCCTTAAACACGCCCTTCCAACGTTTTTGATAAATTTATTTTATAAAGTATAAGCATCTTATTGTGTTAATGATACTCTGACTAAATAAATGATTATTACTGTTTTGTTTTATTTATTTTATAATTTAATATAGGAAGCAGCTAATGGAGTTATATCAGATGAAATAAATCGACTTTAGGCATCTTTACAAAATTGTAAATTTGCATAATAAGGGATATTGAACTATCCCTTAAAGTGAGATATTTTATCAGGATATTTCAATTCAACTGTAAAGAGTTTGCCTGCAAATATAACAAAACATAACGGGTCTGTTTGATATTCAGAAATAGTGTACACTATTTTACATTTTTTTACGTACCTAAGCGCTCTAATTGAAGGTGTATTTAAGAACTAAGTATGTACAAATAGTGTAAACTATTTCTAAATAACAAACACTTAATAAATAACTATTAATCTGGGCTAGATAGGCGAAAATGATAATTTTTAATAAAATATTATGGCCAAACATCAAGCTTTCACAATTTATGCAAATATATGAACAGCAAGAAAAAAATACTGGTGAATTTAGTTATTGTAATCTAACAACATTTTTTTTAAGATATTAAAATTTTGAAACTCCTTTCCCTCAGTACGGTCCTGACTAAAATTCTTATATCAGCCAACTTAAATCTGAAAAACAAAATTTACTAATATGTAGGGATATTCGCATTGCCAACCTAAAAATGTTAGCTTGGACAAACTATATACCGAAGCAAGTTTTCTAACATTTCTGATACTGCTTGTCGAGCTTGTCGACACCCCGAAACACTAATGCACCTATTGTCAGCTTGTCCAGTGCTAGCTGTAAGTGGTTACATCCACCGACATAACGATGCGCTTCGGGTACTTTATTATCACCTCAGACATTATTACGGCATCGACGAAACGGCAATTTTGCCATTTGCTCCCGGCGATATCGAGGCAGTAGTGGAAAATGACAACTGTCGCATATATTGGAATTATGCATTCCCAACTACGCATCAAATTCGCGCCAATAAACCTGATATCGTTCTCCTTGATAAAAGGAATAACTCTATGTATGTTTAGTTCTCCGCCCCAGGGAAACTAACATCGATATAAAGGAACGGAGAACGAGCCAAATATCAGGATCTACTTGGCGAACTTCGGGGGCTCTATCCGGAGTATAACGTGCGATTGGTTGTCCTGATTGTCGGCGTTTTGGGGGGGATAAGGGAAAATGTTTTGGGGGAGCTGAAGTGTATTCCCGCATGTCAATATTCACCCGAACAACTGGTGATGAAAATGCAGAAATCTGTATCCTTGGGTCCCTTCGTTTACTGGTTGTCGAAATTCAGAGTGTGCTGTATGTATTTAGAATTTTAAAACAATAAAGCGAATTATTTGTAAGAAAATTGTGTATGATGGATACAAATCTGTTTTACAAAGACCTAGAATACAAGGATTGTTATCATTACTATCAAGTGCTGAAAAAAGGCAGGACAATCTAGCAAAAGAAATTCTTAAAAATGATATTTAAATGGCAAAATTAAAATAAAATATCCTAAAGACTGTCGTGAATTTTACACAAATTCTCAAACTATTATCATAATTTTTGTAATCAGACAGTGGCGCTGGTCCTTCAAATTATTGTGGCACTTAACTTAAATGCGATAGTTTCAATATTAGAAAAATGTGCTTTTTTGTAACACTAGTAAAAGTAAAAAAGAAAAAGTTAAATTAAAAAATCTGTTTAGGCAAGTAGTTTAAATATTATTATGTACCTACATACTATAGTTGGTACCTTTTTATTAGTTTATATTTTGAAATTAGTTTATATACTGAAACAAAATACGAATTTTAATTCTTATCAATAATGTTTAGGTATTTATTTTTTTACATAAAAAATTGAATCTTTTAGGTAGTAGAAAAGCTACTCATTAAAATTAATAAAGCTACCAGGAATAGAAATGACAGGTGATATCTAAATTACGTGGCTATGAAGATTTATTTGTGTTTGATGAGAAATATCATAAATTATGTTACAGTCACTACATATCTGAAAGAAACATAAAATCGCACTAAAATAGGAAAACGGTTTTCCAATTTCCAAGCACCCTTCCGAAAATAGTTCTTGCTAATATCTACCTCTTCTGCGAAGATTGGTGGTGATCATAGGCGTGCGCAGGGTAAAGCTGGTGTGGGTGCCGAGATAATAGTAATAATAATAATTATTATTATTTATTATAGAGAGTATTTTACCGAAACATAGAAACACTAATCTATCTCAAACCTCACATTTGGGTTATTAAAATCACAGCTCAAGTCTGAGGCCGTGAGGGTTTCCTACTAGCCTGCCAAGATGGGGTGATAAACACATTGGTATAGTTTGTCCAAGCTAACATTTTTGTGTTGGCTTACATATGCAAAAACAAAAATTACTAGACTCAACGTCAAAATCAGCTGATTGGCATAAATCACCCAGTAATGGATTAACGGCATTTCAATTTTTGTATTAAATTTTTGGTAATTACTGCATATACGGTTTTCTTCTATTTTTGGATTATATGGTAAAATTTTTATATAGTCATATTCCAGTGTCCTTAGGGATTGCAAATATACTACCGGAGAAGAGAAATTATGTGTTTTAGTATTTTTTAATTTAATTTGAAAATTAAAAATTACCACGATTTTCTCCATATAATGCGAAAACTCCCCATTATGACAAGGAACGTCAGCGTGCAGTGTTGCCAAATCGGGTCTTTTCGAATACGTTCCTGCATTTCAATGTCTGAAATATAATTAAAAAAATTAAAACACAATTTGTCTTCCGGTAATATATTTGCTATCCCAAAGGATACTTAAATGCATGATACTATTACTAGAAGATAAAACCACTTGGCGATTTAATTTCGCAGACGTTGCGCATGACGTCACTCGATGACAACAATTCTGCTTGTCGGTTGGGAAAGCAGTGTTTTAAAGCCCTTCTTAACGTTTATTGTATTTTGGCATTACTTATGACGTTTAAAATAAATAAATCATGCGCTTAATCCATCTAACATCTAAACAGAAATCGGAATGCCATATTAAAACTCGCCGTTTCTGAGGAAATTGTCATCGAGTGACGTCAGGCGTGCGAGAGAGATAGGCTTATCTCATGCGCGTGGGTTTATCTTCTCGAGTAATAGTATCATGACTTAAATGTAATTTTATTAAAAAAATTTCATAAAATCCAAAAATAGCAGAAAACCGTATATGCAATTGTTACCAAATTTTTTTTGTGTTTGGGTGTGTTATTTCGTGTTTTAAAGTAATTAGTGAGATTAGAGATTACTCTGCAGTGTTTTTATTTTTTTTTTGTGGACTATTTGACATTTTTTATATTTAATAATTTATTTTATTTTGGACTAAGTTTTTATTTTTATTGGTTTAAGAAAAAACCACTAGAATAGATATTTTTTAGTGCTTCGAAACCCACTTCAGAGCTGTGATGAGTCGGAGGTAAGAAAATATAACCAATAAATATTTTTTTGAAAAATGATGCAATCAGAATAGTGATCTTGCAAAAGGTAAAATAACTCGTTTTAAGAGTATCATAATTTAAAAAATACATCCTCAGATGTGCCAAATATTTTAAGATTTAAATATATTTATGAATGTATTTTTTAGCATAGTGGCAGTTGCTGACAATAATATAAGAAGCAAAATATGAAATTTATAAGTAACTTAGGCTTAATGGAAAAACCACAAGGAAAAACCAAATGTGCAACGCATGAGAAGGAAATTTTCAAAAGGTTTCATGGAAAATGAAGATTTAGGAAAAAAATAAAATCTTTGGGTGTTTCTCGATGAAACCTGGATCTTCCCCAAAGCTCTTTTTGCAGGTTTTGGCAGGATGACGATGTATATTTTAGTGAAAAGGTAAAACATTCTAATGACTAATTATACCCTAAAAAAAAAATGTACTTTCCTAATTTCAGGAAAAATTGAAGGGCCCTTTTTTTTTTAAATCACGGGTAAAGCACTTTAACAATCCTTTAATAAAATTTTGTTTTGCCTTATAAATTATCACAGTTTACAAAAAGTTTCCCTTTGCACACCGACAAGCGGTAGGCCTTTTTTTTTTAGGAATTTTTTTACAGTTTTGCCCCGAAGCATTAGTGTTATAATTCCTTCTTTTATATCCCAATTAGAGCAAATTAAAAGTCTATTAGATGCACCCTTTTTGAAAGTTTTTTTTGAGACTACGAAATCTTATCAGAAATTTACATCTGACTTCCCTAGACACTCGTAGTATGTGAACACTTAGACTTTAAGATAAGGGGTATCCTGAAAAAAATACACATATATGACAGATTCGGTAGATACCTCAGTTGGGGTCTTTTTCATACATATGATTAAACCTGTAGCTCTTAGACAACTTAAACTACAGAACACACTTGCTGCATTCTTATGAAACATTAAATATATTTAATTAAAAAACTAATGAAATACTTATATTTTCCTTAGATACATTATTCTACATGCTGGTTCAGAAAAAGGATTTCTTGATGGTGCCAGTAGAAGTTTTAAATCGAAAACAAAAACAGGAGATTACCATGGCGAGATGAAAGCTGAAAATTTTTAGAAGTGGGTTAGAGATGATCTACTACCTAATTTAAAAGGCCTTCATTAGTCATTTTAGGTAATGCCAGCTCCCATAGTGGGTTTGTTAGAAAACTGGCCATATAGTGGCGGGAAGAAAGAAAATATGGTTAAATGGTTAAAAAACGAAATATTCCTTTTGAAAATCGGCGACAAAATAGATTTTTGGTGCTTGATTCAGCGCCACCAAAGTCTTCCAAATCTTATGTTGCGATGCTCTTATTCAGGGGGTGGTCATCAAGTGAGGGCTTGCATCCATATCATTGTAAATTCAATGCTATTGAAATGATATATATTTAAAAATAATAAGACATTCCCTATTTTATGGGACCCTTTATTAGTATATTAATAAGATAAATGGTAATAAAAATCATTTACAAGTTTTTCTTCTTTTACTTTTTAGCTTTTCTTTATTAAACTACATTACTGCTTTTAATAAAAAGCTAAATATTAAATGACTATTTCATTTAAAATCATAACATCAATGACCACAGTAGTTGCCAAAATGCTTGAACTCACAAGCAACCATTTACAGTCCAGCTGCTAAACGCCAAACCTCCACTTTGTCTGCTCTCTATCTTAAAAGTGTCCAGACTAGTATCTGCTGCGTGCATTATTGCATACATTTTTCTTTCGTCATTACATATGTTTGCTTTTTCATAAAAACGCCTGGTGGTCACTGCCACTTCTAAAGCCTTAAACACGCCCTTCCAACGTTTTTGATAAATTTATTTTATAAAGTATAAGCATCTTATTGTGTTAATGATACTCTGACTAAATAAATGATTATTACTGTTTTGTTTTATTTATTTTATAATTTAATATAGGAAGCAGCTAATGGAGTTATATCAGATGAAATAAATCGACTTTAGGCATCTTTACAAAATTGTAAATTTGCATAATAAGGGATATTGAACCATCCCTTAAAGTGAGATATTTTATCAGGATATTTCAATTCAACTGTAAAGAGTTTGCCTGCAAATATAACAAAACATAACGGGTCTGTTTGATATTCAGAAATAGTGTACACTATTTTACATTTTTTTACGTACCTAAGCGCTCTAATTGAAGGTGTATTTAAGAACTAAGTTGTACAAATAGTGTAAACTATTTCTAACAAACACTTAATAAATAAATATTAATCTGGGCTAGATAGGCGAAAATGATAATTTTTAATAAAATATTATGGCCAAACATCAAGCTTTCACAATTTATGCAAATATATGAACAGCAAGAAAAATACTGGTGAATTTAGTTATTGTAATCTAACAACATTTTTTTAAGATATTAAAATTTTGAAACTCCTTTCCCTCAGTACGGTCCTGACTAAAATTCTTATATCAGCCAACTTAAATCTGAAAAACAAAATTTACTAATATGTAGGGATATTCGCATTGCCAACCTAAAAATGTTAGCTTGGACAAACTATATACCGAAGCAAGTTTTCTAACATTTCTGATACTGCTTGTCGAGCTTGTCGACACCCCGAAACACTAATGCACCTATTGTCAGCTTGTCCAGTGCTAGCTGTAAGTGGTTACATCCACCGACATAACGATGCGCTTCGGGTACTTTATTATCACCTCAGACATTATTACGGCATCGACGAAACGGCAATTTTGCCATTTGCTCCCGGCGATATCGAGGCAGTAGTGGAAAATGACAACTGTCGCATATATTGGAATTATGCATTCCCAACTACGCATCAAATTCGCGCCAATAAACCTGATATCGTTCTCCTTGATAAAAGGAATAACTCTATGTAATTGAGTTCTCCGCCCCAGCGGAAACTAACATCGATATAAAGGAACGGGAGAAACGAGCCAAATATCAGGATCTACTTGGCGAACTTCGGAGGCTCTATCCGGAGTATAACGTGCGATTGGTTGTCCTGATTGTCGGCGTTTTGGGGGGCATAAAGGAAAATGTTTTGGGGGAGCTGAAGTGTATTCCCGCATGTCAATATTCACCCGAACAACTGGTGATGAAAATGCAGAAATCTGTAGTCCTTGGGTCCCTTCGTTTACTGAGGCAAATGAATTTGGCCGAAGATCACTGACCGAGCGGACGCGAGGAGTAGTCTTCGATACGGATGGCCTTCCGCATGACGCCCTATGGGGTCGGAGCCATGGGATACGTCATGTCGGATCTTTCTAAATAATAATAATATAAATGAAGTGAATAAAACTATGAATAACAATATATCGATATTAATACATTGTTATTAATAAAATTAATTAATAATAAATTAATAAGAATAAATTCTTAGGAATGTTTGGTAAATATTTATGAACTAATAACAAACCGAGTGCATTATACATTATTTATTATAAAATCATTCTTCTTTCATAAGGTACATTTTTTTAAAATTCGTTTATCACAGTACTTATATCAATATTTGCGGCTAATTCCTGTTCCACAAATGGAACCAGGAGATTTTTTAAACGTTCTTGGCGCATTGTGGATCTTAATTTTGATTTTACCATACTAATTTTCGAGAAGGTGCGTTTGCGTGTAATTTTTAAATTGAACCTTATCAAATAATAATTTTCATATTTTAAATACAGTAATCTTTTTCAGACTAGTGGGGGTGCCACGGCACCCACGGCACCCACTGTGCGCACGCCTATGGTAGTGATGTTCAGATAGATCTTGTACATCCTTAAAAAATGTCCAAAATTTAAACCTTATTAAGAGCTGCTGCCATAATACGTAGTGCAATGGCTTTATGTCAACCCAAAATTGAATTTCCAACATGTACTTGTGTGAAAGAAGGCCTAAAATGTTGTAAGAAGTGTAAATCTCGTTCTTGCAATAACATTATTAAATATTTTAAGGCAGAAATGGATTAAATTTACAAGGAATGCTAATAATGAAGTGCATGAATAACTACTTACATATTACATTTTTGGGTCTGGTAACGAAAATCACCCACGGAAATGGACGATTTTTAAAATTGCAATGTAAAATATACTTTAAATATTACTATTTAAGACAAAAAAATGCGGATAAAGTGGTTTTCACCACGAAAAGCGCAATAAAAATTCTATAAATTGGTCATTATTTGACATTTTATTTAAACCATTTACGATTTATATGTAATAAATACATGCACCGCTTCAAGAGGTTTACAGTGGTGCTAAACGGAAATATTAATTTATAATAAAAAGCTTTGCCATTACCATAAGGATAATTTTTATTAAATCAAAAATATTTGAAATTTGAGCCAGTTACAAATATAATTAGGGAAAATAAAAAGCTGCTTTAACTAACCAGCACTAATCCTGACCGACCAGAACGGCGCATTTATAATAAAGAAAATTTACAATTTAACGAGGAAAACCTAACCGGAACTAAGACCTAACCAGAACTAGGTAATAGTTTGAAAGTTGTTGTTTGTTAGTTCTGGTTAGTTTTTTCTATAAAAAACAACCTTCAATAATAACAAATTATTACAAAAAATCTGACAACATTGCTTTCAAGCAGCATTCAGACACGTCAAAGAACGGTATCGTATCATCTCTTTAGGTATATGGAAAAAAAATAAATTATATATTCCTGTTTAAAAAAGACGTTTAACAAAGCCCTAGTTTATATTTTATGTACTATATTTCTCAAATTTAATTAAAAGACATAAAGCATCCGCAATTTTTTGTTCCAAAAATAATGAAATTTTGAATGCATAATCAAAAAATAACGAATTCCGTGGGTGGTTTTCTTTACCTGCACCCAATAAAAGGAGTTTAATAAACTTACTAATTAGGTGGGTACCTAATTAATAACAATTATTTATATTTTTGTATGGGTTTAAAAATTTACCCACCTGTTTTGGATATTTGAAATTTTCCTTTTCTAAACAACTTAAGCAGCCCTTAAATCTGCGTTTAAACCTGTTAATAAAACTTAAACTACTACCAGAGACTACTACACTTCCACCGGGCTGTAAGATCTTTGCAGTCGGCCGGCTTGCTAAGTCGAGCGCGCAAAAATATGTGGTCCGTTAAAAAAATATCACTGACTCAATACTATAAAAGGAATATAAATTTTTTTTATTTAATTTTTTTTTTTAATATTAGCTACAATTTGTACGCAGCATGTATATATAAATTTTCAATAATAAACTTTTTTCTCGATTGCCTAAAATTACGCTACTGAAAATAACTATTTTGAGTTTCCTACTATTTTAAAAATTAAACAAAAACAAAACGGCTTCAAGTGGGATGTTGTTCGAAGCGCTATTGTGTCTACTTTAAACAAGGAAGTTTAAAGGTGTATGGAAGCCCAATGCTATGGCCCATTCGATCAAAAAATGTCCAGCCCAGTATGAAAATAACTGTCACAGTTGGCCCCGCCGATTCTGCGCAATAACAAAATTCCACGAAATAATTTAATGTGTTGCCTACTTACACACTGATAAATCAGTGTGAAGTTAGCCAACACATTATAATTTTATGAGAGCCGGAGTACCGTTTTTTGGATTGATAAAAACCTTCTTATTTTAGTGATTAGTGTTTATTAAATTGTGACTATAATTTTGTGTTTATTGTTTGTTACTTATAATATCGTAACAAAATGACTAGAGGTTGTATGGTTTTGTCTTGCAAATCCAAGGGTAACATACCCGTCTTTTTAACTTTAGGTAAGTATTTTTTATATTTAAATTAGGTGCTTCTTATAAAACGTAACGTTAGGTAACCGAATAAATAATAATATATCAATTATGAATAATAGAAAATGAAAATTTCATAGGAAATATTAGTGAGAAAAGTAAGGCAATCTTAACTATCTTTTAGATGATTTCCACAATGTTTGTGTATTTCTGTGGATTATTAAAAAGAAATAAGGTTTACATTTAGGTACTTTTATTTCATTTAATAATTTAGTACACTCTTTTAAAGGATCAAAATTACTGGGCAGACCAGGCAAATTTTAATATATACAGGTCCCTCTAATTGAATGAAAGGAAGTACAATTTTGTACGGTTTTTGGGCGCTGATTACAAATCTAAAAAAAATCGGCAATGTTTCGTTTTCGAGATATTCATCATCAAAATTGAAAATCAAACTAACCTTATTTTCACTATTCCTCCTTCTTTTTGCACAAAATTCTTGATTTTTACACTAAATTGGCACACAATATTTCACAAACACCTTTTAAAAACTTTTTTTTATGTTTATTTTACACCTTTTTATTTTTTTTATCAAATATGGCTGCTGCCTTTGAACTTAAAAGTTCGCAATTTAATGGAAAAAGATGTAAAATAAATAAAAATACAAGGTTTTAAAAGGTGTTTATAAAATATCGTGTGCCACTTTAGTGTAAAAATCAAGAATTGTGTACAAAAAGAAGGGAGAATATAGTGAAAATGAGGTTAGTTTAATTTTCAACTTTGATGATGAAGATCTCGGAAACGAAACGTTGCCGAAAACATATTTTTCAGATTTGTAATCAGCCCCCAAAAACCCCTGTATACCAAATTTGATCAAAATCGGAGGGAGGCAACTTTCGAGACAATACCATTTGTTTAAAAATAAATTAGATTTTGGTTTCTTAATCTTGCATTATCAACTTTTTAAGCTCGACATACTGTACACACATAATATTTAACGGATACTGTTACAATGGATACTCAGGTACCAAAGGTTACTAAACATTTTTAACCACTGTTATTCTGTCTCATAAATATTTGTTATTAGTGAAAAGTATATGCCTAAAAAGCAGTTATAAAAATTTTCACTTTTTAATGTACAACCAGAATCTTAGGATTAGATTAAACTCATTTACACTATCTTGCCCTTCTTTTATCACAAAATTGGTGATAAGTACATAATACTATCATACAATGTTTGAAATTTATTTTAAAAAATCGTGTTTTTATTTATTTACAAAGATTTTTGGTAAAAATACAAAACTTCCAAAAATATCGACCATTTAAATAGAAGGCAGTAAAGTGGCGCCATCTATTCTTTCCATATTATATTAGATGATATAAAATCTAATATTACACAATAATTTTAAATATTCTATAGTAGTATCCTTTAATAACCAACAATTTTGTGCAAAAAATAAAAAAACAGTGAATGTTGGAATTTGACATTTGATGATGTCAATTTTATAGATAGTAACAAAGAATTATGGAAATCCGGAACTGACCTATTATTCATTGCGCAAATTCCGCGGGGCCAACCCCCCTATTCCCGCTGCCCTGCACGCCTGGACAATTTTGTTCTACAGTATTGGGCTTCCATACACCTTCAAACTTCCTTGACTTTAATCTAAAAAAAAAATTACTTGATAGCATGAATATAATTAGAGATATAGCAGTGGAGATGTTAAAAAACGTGTTTTATTAAAAACCGATTTTTTTGGGTTTTTTCGAAATAAAAAAGTTCTCGACCACTAAAAAATGTCGTAAAAAGTGATTTCGTGTACACGATTATATTATTAAAGAATCCCAATAAGTCTGGTTTGGTTCTACGCCGGTTTTTTTTTTCTCGATAACTAAGCGACTTTCCTTCCAAATTTTACTCCACTATAAAGATACTGGCGGTTTATCATTTTCTTTGAAGGAATATTTAACTTAAGAAACTTGGGCACAAAAATAATGCATATCACAATAAAATAATAAAATACTTTTCCTTAAAGAATCAAAAATACAAATTATTATTTTTATTATTAGTTACTCAGTTATTATTATGATTTCCAAGTAAAGATTTGGGGAAAATGAAAAGAGTAAAACAAAGAACTATGTCGGTAAAACTCTTCTAGGTAATTGTCTCGAATTATTATGATTTCCAAGTAAAGATTTGGGGAAAATTAAAAGAGTAAAACAAAAAACTATGTCGGTAAAACTCTTCTAGGTAATTGTCTCAAAAGTTGCCTACTCTCCAATTTTGACCAAATTTGTTATACGGGGGTTTTTTTGGGCGCTGATTACGAATCTAAATATTTTTCGGCAACGTTTCGTTTTAGAGATATTTATCATCAAAGTTGAAAATCAAACCAACCTCATTTTCACTATATTCCCCCTTCTTTTTGTACACAATTCTTGATTTTTACACTAAAGTGGCACACAATATTTTATATACACCTTTTAAAACCTTTTATTTTTATTTATTTTACACCTTTTTTCCTTAAATTGCTTTTAAGTTCAAAGGCAACAGCCATATTTGCTTATCAAATCCCTAGAGTATACATGGTTGCGGCCATGTTGCGGCGTGGAGGTTTGCAATTAAATGGAGAAAAGGTTTAAAATAAATATAAAAACAAGTTTTTAAAAGGTGTTTGTGAAATATTGTGTGCCAATTTAGTGTAAAAATCAAGAATTCTGTGCAAAAAAGAAGTAAATAAGGTTAGTTTGATTTTCAACTTTGATGATGAATATATCTCGAAAACGAAACGTTGCCCAAAAAATATTTTTTCAGATTCATAATCAGCGCCCCAAAAAACCCCCGTATACCAAATTTGGTCAAAATCAGAGAGGATTATGACATAAATTTTAATTCTGAACAATGTACCTTAATAACATTTTGCTGTAACTTCCAAAATAAACTTCACTAGTGGCGATTTTTCCAAATTTCACTGTAACTGACCCTATATCATATTAATTCAAAATCAAGATTCAAGTAAAAGTTTGTAAACTGTCATTTTAGACCATGCAAACCATAACCCCAAAATACTATTTTTAAATTTAAAAATTTTTGGTCCATTTGTCCTATTTCAGCCACCTATCCTGGGGCAAGCTGTATATCCATGCTTAAAAGGTAAAAGGTATAGGTAATAAGTGACAATATTATGGCAACTTTACAGTAGAGCGAAGTAAAGTTAAAATGTTGAAGATGTAAGACATGTATAACTTATTGAAACAATTTTTTTTTAAATAAAACAATAGTCACAAGAATCTTACTACTTTGTTTAGTTTGTACAAGTTTTTTTTAATGGTGTCTATTTCCAAGTTATTTCAAATTAGTGTCTGAGTTATATTTACAGTCGACAAATTTCAAGATAAGGAAATAAAATACAGCTTATTTGACATGATCGTGAAGTTCCGAACGTTTGTTGAACGGTAGGGCCGATGTCGCATCGCATCCAAGATATCACCATCGACGAATTAAACAGAAGACAAAAGTTTAAATAAAAATATTTTTAATATTTTATTATGTAAACAAGAAACTATTTTTGTTTTATTATATTTTTAGGGTGTTTATTTCCTAAACATGTATTAAATATGTGAAATAAAGAAGACAAATACAATAATTAGAAGTGATGTGATTGGACAAAACATTTTTTTTTAACTTAAAGCGGCCTTCCATGAATCACAGAAGAATTAAAACGAGGGAAAGGGTTCGACAAAAACATGGTCACTTTAAGTTTCCCGAAACGATCCCAAATTAACCCGTATATAATAAAACCGTACAAAATAAAAAAAAAATCAAAAAGCACCTTTTTTTTAAAACGGAATATAAAAGATATAACCCTTTTCCATCTAAAAATCAAATATGGTAAATTTAAATTTACCGGGGCGTTCGCAATTTACCCTTATATACAAAACTTCCGTAAATTTAAGTTTACCGGGGCGGTCGCAATTCACCCTTTTATACAAAACATCCTTAAAAAATGACAAAAAAATATTTTTTTTAAACAAAGAAAAAGCACTTTTTTTTAAACGAAATATAAAAGATATAACCCTTTTCCATCTAAAAACCAAATATGGTAAATTTAAGTTTACCGGGGCGGTCGCCATTCACCCTTATATAAAAAAACATCCGTAAAAAATAAAAAAAAAATTTTAGACAAAGAAAAAGTACCTTTTTTTTAAACGAAATATAAAAGATATAACTCTTTTTCATCTTCAGTTAGGAAACTACAAACTAGCCGACACCAAAAAGGACGAAATTACAAAGAGCTTTAAAATTTCTTTCAAACGAGTACTTACTTAAACTACTTTGGATAGAAGATGTGGGAGATTGAGCTATTTGAAAGTTGCATTATTTATCATCTTACCTCAGCCTTATTATTGGAAATATGACAAAAAGTCTTTTGACAAACTGATGCAGAATTGGTTAAAGTTTTTCCTAATGTTATTAAAATTGTACCTAATACTAGCTAATTTTGGAGAAAAAATAGGTTTTTCAATTTACAATTGCGGTTGTGCCATCTTGCTGTAGTTTTAGAAACTTAAAAATAATTTCCAGCTATTTCTCTTGACCACTTCTACAAAAGATATGTTTTCCCTAAGGCTGTGCGATAAATAGTTTCCGAGATACAGTCGGCGTCCTTTCTTATTTGGACACCCGGTACAGAAGGATTGCCGAGTTAGAATGATAAGATCTCCTTTAAGAGATCCAAATTCAACGTTATCAACAAGATCATGTTACAGTTGTCATAAGACTGGTTATATACAGAGGGATTGCAAAGTTACAATAACATGATCTGCTTTAAGAAATCGTAGCGACTCCAGTGGTGGCATGGAAAATGGTTACGGTGCCGGCGTCCGTGATGGTTATAGCAAAGTTAGTGGATTTGCTTGCGAACGTAAATCTATAGATGGGAAGTGGAAATGTTCCAATCCTGACTGCGTAAACACCAACTTTGCATAAAGAAATAAATGTAACAAATGTGGGGAAGTGGCACCAGAAAGAGCCAGGGCATCAATGATGACAGACTAGGTGGTAATGGCCGCGATGGAGATGGAGATGACCGTAGAGGTGGCGAAGGTTTCCAAGAAGGCGAATATTTCCAGATAGGCGAAGTAACTGAAATCTCCAAACCTGTTAAACAAACTACAATTGAAGATTATGACTTAGCTAAGGTGTTATGACAAATATAAAGATTTATATAGTAGCACCCTTTAAGAATTTTCAAGAATTAGTCTAGTATTTTATTAGACGTAGTAATGAATAATCAAGGTATTGTTTCTAGAATATTATAGAACATTAAGAAGAGTATATAAAGACCACGGTCAACCGTAGTTAGTTATGTTGGTTAAGTGTTAGAGTGAAGATCGTAAAGAGTTGTGACATTGTAAAGTGGTAAATAAAGTGTTGTTAATTTATACAGTGTTTGAATTGCTCGAATCACGTACGGAAAGTTAGTAAATTGTAACAAATATGGGGCCTTCGTTGATAAAAAGTTAACCTATTGTAAGTAAAAACTATAAACTAGTTTTTTCCTATACGAGACAATAAAAACTTTAAATGATAGATAACTTTAGTTTAAAAATTAAGTCTGTATATGACGTTGGAACCCAGTTATTTTCGTTTTGCATAATTTTCTGCTTTTCTCCTTTAAAACGACACTTTGTCGATCGAATGTTTATGTTTAAAGTTCCTACATAAGCCTATACACATGCAATTACCTAACAAATCACGCATATTAGTTGTTTTTAGCTAAATAACTAAACCTTAAAGGGCAGTTTTATATATAGCAATTACGTGGTGTGCCAAATTTTTTATAAATATACTTTATTGTTAATAAGCAAATCAATGTTTTTGTTTTGTTAAGTTAAATTCCTAAAAAGTGTTACTAGCAAGCAAAGCGGCTCACCTTTATTCAAAATGCTCACATATATTCTAAAACTTTTTACATAGTACACATATTAAATGTTTACTGTGTTACTTTAATTTAAATGTATTACCCCTTTAATACCTTATTTTTTTAAATGGGTTTTACGTGAATAATAAATATTTCCTAAATATAAATATAAAACCTAAAATAAAGAAACAATACTGCTAATAAAAACGGACAAATAAAATGATTGCCTTTTTTAATACTCGTCTTTCTGTATATTTGGGAACGACTCATATTAAATTTTAATTATCTTAAGATTTTTAAACGGTGTTAAGAAGTGTGTTAGTATTTATACTAAAAGTTGCGTTTAAAGTTTTTATCCTTTAAACACCCTGAAAATTCAGCTTTTGAATTGGCAATATTGAATAATTTAGTAAATTCTGTTTTAAATCTATTTATTGTTTACAAAATAGAGGTTAAAGCCAACATTAGAATTAATTGTCATAAAAATTAGGCAAGTGTTTGCTATTTACCCATGACATACCGCGCATCCGTCATATTGGTACCATCATATGTTGATAGGAATATTTTATAAAACGATTGTCAATTTTTTAATTTCTTTACCTTTTTAAATATGATTTTTTGTTCTTATTGTCATTAAAAATAAACGATCATGAACTTCTATTCTCTTAAACTCCACATATTAGGTAAATTCACATAGCCACAAGTAGTAAAAGTATCTGAATATCTCTATTAAAATTGGGATTTAAAAGGGTCTGTTGTAAAACTACAAGGTAAGGATGTTCTTTCAAATTTCCTAATTTCGATACACTCAAGGGCGTAAGTGCAAATCAGCTTTTACATGTGAAAGAACATATATAATACTCTTAAACGAAAAAGCTCAAAGTTGCGGTCTTAATTTAAAAATGTATATAAAAAATTAAAATAAAATATTTTTATCAAACACGGAGTCTACCCTGCAACCTCAAGACGACAAATCTGGAGCTCTGCCATTGAACTAAAAATTAAAAATGTTCACTTATGCTCTTGTAAGTTGTAAAATAAAGATCAGAGCTGGTTCGAGATTACAAATGTGATTCACGAGTATTTAAACTAAGTTTTTTTGGATCTAGTGATCTGCATTTTCTCCAGCAGATCCAATTTCTTACTTTTCACACCATCATGCAAAATGTCTGTAGCCGAAAAAGTATGACCCGATTGTGGCAAAAGGTTAGCAAAATCCGATTTTGTATTTGAAATATCGGAATCTTTAGACTTGCTAAGATATGCATGCTTCCTAGTAGAAATTCTTTTCCCTAATTGACCAACGTAAACTGCAGGACAGTCCCCACAGTTGAGCCTGTAAACACCCAATCTTGATAGCCTCTCAATCTTGTCAGTTGTCTTTACTAAATTTTTCTTAAGAGTATTTATTGTTATAAAGGTGACGGAGATATTCAATTGTTTAAAAATGTTTGATCATTTTAACTAACTAAACTGTAAAAACTAACCAAAACCTATAACTTATCACTTTTCTAAATTCTAGTTTAAAAGGAACACACACGTTAACTAAACAGGGTGATTCCTAAGTTGAGGCTTTTTTTTTAACTGTGTATAAAAGTCGTTAAAGTAAGCAACTTTTTCAAATAAAATTTGTTCAAAAACCCAAAAATAACAAAGCTACATAAATTTATTTGAAAGTGTGTCTAGTGCGGGTCTGGGCATAAAAAGATAGTTTATTTCTTATTTACGATTGTATTTCGTATTGTTAATCAGGCATTATGACTCAGTCGCATTACTTTTACCGGACGAGGCGAGGGTTAATTTTAATTTTAAATCATTGTTAAATCGCGAAAATGGCACAATCCAAAAACAATGAATACATGGATATGTGCCACATTTATGGAGAGTGTTGTTAATCTGCGACCGTTGCTTCAAGATTGTACGCAGGACGGTTTCCCCTGAGGGCTCATTCTGGACCCAAGTACTCGGGTGATTGCAAGTCAGGTCGGTTTAAGTTAAAAAAAGGTTGGACAACATTGCGGGAAACTCACAATCAAGGTGTCCAAGCACTACAGCCCGAAGACTTCTTGGGCGGTGACAATTTACTTAAGACAGGACCGTAGTCGACTCACTAAATGAATGTTATTTCCTTATTTTTTAGTATTTAAGAAAAAGTTATTTAAAAAAAGTTGTTTATTTTAATAAGTTCTATATACAGTTAAAAAAGCGCCACTTTAGGGATCACCCTCTATACAAGCTCACCTCAAATCTTTAAAAGATAAAATCACTCTCAACGATTTAATTATTACCAAAGCTGGCAAAGGGT
The DNA here is from genome assembly GCA_019359885.1 of Listronotus oregonensis. Taxonomy (NCBI): domain Eukaryota; kingdom Metazoa; phylum Arthropoda; class Insecta; order Coleoptera; family Curculionidae; genus Listronotus; species Listronotus oregonensis. The sequence continues at coordinate 202,498 of JAHBCN010000271.1, forward strand.
CCTGCTTAGTGATTACGAAAAGGATTGACTACATTGACAAGGTTTTAAACTTCCTGGGCCCCAATGATTTTTAGATTGTCCATAGGGACCCTACCAACTCATTATTTTCTAAGATTAAGGGTGTCGTTGACCAATGCTTGCTGAAGTTGGAATATTTTAACACTTCTAAGGATCGACTGTATTATATGCCGTGCATGCCGATCAGACTAGTGGATTCCCCGGTGTACAGGCTGTCCTTTTAGTTAAATGGTGTTCTGGGGGAGGTGACGGCTTTTCAAAGCGTTTACGCTACAAAAAACTTTATTGCATTAATTTGTATGAGTATCAAATCATTGAAATCCCACCAGATACTATTTGTTCGATGTGAAAAATATGTTTCCTAGTGTACCCTCCCACTCAGTGTATTGGTTTGGTGAGAGATCTACAAGATGGAAATTAACTACCAAGGCTTATAACTTCTAATTTTATTCTTTTACTCATCTATGTTCTTGATCAAAATGTTTTTAAATTTAACGGAAAATATTTGAGACAAAAAGCTGGTTTAGCTAAGGGTTCTTGCTTTTTTCAAATTTTTGGTGTGGTTTTAATTAATAACCTGAAGAAAAGGATTATAAAAATCCATTTTTCCAGATTCCTAACTGCATATCAATGATTCGTAGATGATATATGCATCGTGTGTGGTGACGATGAATAGGAATTAGCAAACTTTCTAAATTTTGGTAATACGTTACACTCTAAAAGCCAATATACGACTGATAAATTTTGACATCTGATGCATTTAAGGTTTTAGGCCATGCATAACTTTTTATAGGGATTTTTTTTCCTAAACCTAATGTTAAAAAATTTTCCCAAATGCCGCCAACTTACGTACACACATTTTTTGGCAAACCTCGTATACGACTGATAAATTTTGCATTTAAGGTTTTTGACCGCGCAGAACTTTTTATAAAGAACAACTTTTTTTCGTAATCCTAATAATAAAAGAGATTTCCATATGCCGCCAATTTACGTGTATTAATTATTAATTACCTGGTCAATTACTTTCAAAATTTCATATTTTTTGGTATCTTTAAAATTGTCTGTCACAATGTTAGACGCGCGATAATGGTCTGCCATTGTTATTTTTCGATAATAATAGTTATATTTTTAAATTTCCAAATAGCAGACGTGGTCAAATACTTTTAAAATCAGTCAAATTTCGATACCTGTCCCACCTGATTACCAGAAGCGACAGCCACGCTTGTCTTAGTGAGTCTCCATTCCATTTATGGTAGGTATAGAGGACTCGCTGTGTAAAAATCCAGGTCTGGTCAAATACATACAGGTAGCCGCCTACTGGCTCTTAGGCTATGACTGCAGTTTCCTGATTTTCGAAGGATTCCTTTGTAAAGTGCTGAGATAATTAATGACTGACATTTAAGCTTAATTTAAGATAGGTTATAGTTAAATGTTTTACAGACATAATAAATATTTTTAAAAATGGGAATTTAGGCGCTATTTAGATATTTAATCACATACAGTGTGTTTTATTTTTAGACATCAAGTAGATTTAAAAGATAACTTTAACTCTTTATATCTTTTTTTGACAATAAGTTTCTATTAAGAAGAAATACTAAAATTTTTGTATTTTACGTTTTTTGTTTGTAGCTTTTATAATAAACTTTTCATAGCTTGTCTTACTAAATATATATTTAAGTTAAAGGTCGCAGTGATATCATCGATTGCGTGACATTTCCTCACCCGTCCTCTTATGTATCCGACCTAATCGTTGCGTGGAAGCTGTAATTAAAAAAAATTAAAACGTGCCACAATTACGTCTTAGTCCAGTAAATGAAGGGACAAAGATGTAAATAAATCTGTACAGTTTACCCTAGTGGCGCAATTCTTAGGTCTTCGGGGATGCTTTCGAGCGAAAAAAAGTTTATCAACATTAACAGGTGGGAAAGGACTGAAGCCCCTCAAGGCCCGAAAAATGGGTTCCCCGCTAATATGTGCCAAAATATGTGAATTGGAGAATTTTTGTTTAGATAAAAAAATCAAGATCGCCTTGTAATCTACAAAAACGGTCCATTTAATTTTTTTTGAAAAATCGATAGTTTTCGAGATAACGGGACCCAAAAGTCCCCTCATTGTAGCTGCCGCTCTACCGCTAGAATGCCGCTATCTTCATGAATTTACTTATTAGCGGGCGGACGAATTGTTTCATTACTCGGGCAATAATGTACATTTTTTAATCATTCAAAGTTCATCAAAATGGGAAAACCCATACCTATCATATTATCATATCATTGCATATGAGTTTGGTTCCATTCTGATTTTTCTAAAATAGTAAAAAACCGGTGAAAGTTTTCACAAAATTTTGAGAGTACCCCATTAATTCATTAGTATTTTTGAAAAAAAAATGTTTATTATTAACATTTCTTGTTTATAATGAGACCTTAGCAGGTGTTCAATGATCCCAGAAAATTTCCTTCACCATCTTTCTTACGTTTTGATAAAAAATTGTTTTACCCATGTGCATTTTTTAGCCGTTTAGCCAAATCTATCCAGTGTGAAATGTTATAGATTTTTCGACGGCCGTTATTGATAAGAACCATTTTTGTAGATTTCGAGGTGATCTTCATTTTTTGTCTGAACAAAAATTCTCTAATTCGCAAATTTTAGCAGATATTCACGGGAAACTCATTTTGGACTTTGGGGGGCCATTTTCAGCGGATTACCACGTCGGAATCGTGATAAACTTTTTCTCGCTCGAAAGCTTCCGCGAAGACCTAAGATTTGCGCCACAAATAAAAACTGTACAGATTTGTTTACAGCTTTGGGTACTTTCAGGTCTTCAGTTACCGGACTATCTGGATTATTTTGATAAAAACGGGTATTTGCCTTTACTTTGTGGTTTGACTGAAAATTATTTGAATATTTTTTTATGTTTTAAAAGTAAATTTTTAAATTCTCTTAAATGTTTGATTGAGTTCCAAAATTTTTTTTTTTAATTTTAATGAAGATGAACTTTAAAGACAGTTGTCTAAATATCAGAATATTTTAGGAATGGTATGGCCAGTTTTTATAGAATTTTAGTCACCGGTCGAATTTTCTGACATTCTGTAGATCTCGTCTTTCTAATTAATATGTCCACTTGTCATAGTTATTTATTATACAAGGAAAAAATGTTTTAGATTTTAGCTCGAGGTTGTGTTGGGAGGCCAAAAACTGAGAGCTAAACGGCCGAGTGATGATCGCTTTGTCAAATTTATCAATGGACTTAGCAATTGTTAAAAGTTAACAACGGTTTAGAATGTTTAACAAAATGTCAGATTTTGACAGGTTGCCTACTAACTACAATTGCTAAGTCCACTCGGCCGAAAATCTAATAGTTTTTTCCGTGTATAATACACTATTTTTTCTGTGACGGGAAAAACAAATATTTAATGTCAAAAACATATTATTACACTAAAAGGCTGTTGTACTTATAGCGACAATTAGACCTGCGTTGCTATGGAAACCTTTAAAGTAATCAAATATCTGTCAATATAATTCTGTAATTTCATGGATTTGATTTAAAAATTGCGAACTTACTGGGTTGTTTACTAGTTATTTTGAATATTATAAACAGGACCTTACTAACCCTATGGGCTGTTTGAGCTACAGCCCAGGGGCTCCGTAACTTAAGGGACGCCATGAACGTAAAGATGAGGAATTTTTAAATATGCTTAAATTTCCATATCTTAGTTAATAAAGTCGGAAAAGGATGAATGCACATCCCGAGTAAAACCGCTGAGTGGGGTAGCGTTCGTGGCTCACCCCAAAAATAGTTATTATTGGGGTTTATGGGGTATTATCTTGGGTTCATTTAATAGTAGAAGCTTATAAACATGATACATCTCTCTCATACTCTAGTCATTTTGTTGACATCCTCAAAAATGTAGAAATAGGACCAGACGATACTTTTGTTAGTTTTGATGTAGAAAGTCTATACACAAACGTACCAGTAGAAGAATGGTTAAGCATTATCCGAGCCAAGCTTAAAGAAGATAAAACACTAGTAGAACGCACCCCCTGCCACTGGATGGAGTGATGGAGTTGTTGGAGCCTTGCCTCCGTAGTTCCTACTTTCAGGTGAAAGATGAGTTGTACGCACAGGATGATGGGCTTCCCATGGGTTCATCGCTCTCCCCAGTGGTAGCTAACATTCATATGGAATGGTTTGAGGAACATGCAATTAAAATTTCAGTAATTAAACCAAAAGTTTGGCTAAGATATGTTGACGATACTTTTATTGTATGGACAGGTAATGACGAAGAACTTGAAGATTTCTTAAAACATCTAAATAGCATCCGACCTTGTATTAAATTCACAATGGGGATGGAGCAAAATTCGGCCCTACCTTTCCTCGACGTTCTAGTCAAACGAAATAATGGACATGTACAAACCTCGGAATACCGAAAACCTACCCACACTGGACAATATTTACACCAAAATTGTAATCACTCTAACGAAACCAAACAGGGGGTTATGCGTACTCTATACGTGAACCTTATGCAACAGTGAATCCGGCAAGGAAATAGGTAAATAACTAGGATCTTAAGCAGAAGGAAAAGTGGAATATAAACAACAATCAAAATATCAAAATAAGACAAGAAACTCTAACTTGAACGAGACCTACGTGACAAATTTAGACAATTCATACATTAAAGACTTCGGAAAGATCCAGAATCGAATAAGTACAATATTAAAACGGCATTTAAATCCCAAACTACTCTTAGAAGTATTCTCACCAAGACAAAACCAGACAATAATGTTTCAAACAATGACTGTATCTACCAAATTCCCTGTGAATGTGGTAGGTATACATAGGAAACAAAGAGACCTCTGAAGTAAGAGTTAAAAACCATACGGAACGAGGTGAAACGTCGAAGTCAGAATTGCCGAACACGCTTGGTCAAACAACACCGCATACAATGGTCGGAAGCAAAAACCGTTCATAAAGAAACCCACTGGAAGAAAAGAAAATTTAAGGAAGCTGCAATTATTGTAAACAACCAAAATGTATTTAGCAAACCTAGTGTAGAAATTCCGAATATCTGGCTGCCGTTGCTGAACCGTGAAAAGTCGGTCAAGCTTCGGTGAACAAGGGATAGTATATAAGTCGTAGCTTTTAGGAATAGTTTTTAGTTATCACTTGAAAACGGTTGGAGATACATCACTAACCGAAACGTTGTGTAACAATTAACAAATAAAGACAATGAAAGTCCAAGATTTTAGTGTTATTGGAACACTTTCAAAGAAACATGATACAAGTTGTTATTATAAATTACAGATTACATTATATCAAGAAGACTAAAAATACCAATATTTTTATTTTATTTATTTATTTTCATAAACATAATATAGAGGAACAACAAACAAATTAACCAAACAAAGGAAAGCTAAAGAAAAATAAACATAACAATAATTGATTAAAAATACAACAAAGAATAGCAAAAAACCGAAATTCTAAGTGCTTACAAAAAAGTTAAATGTTTTCATTTAAATTTAAAAATATGAGCATGCTTGCCTTCTTTGAATTCATTCTATTTCGACGTGCTGAAATTATTTGTCCCGCCTTTGAAAAAAGTCGTTCACATTTCAAAGAATCTAGAATTCTATAGAATCGAATTATTTAGATGTAAATTTAATAATCAATTAATTTGCTCAAACTCAAGCGACGAAGAAGTTTATTATTTAATACAATAATTTAATTTATGATAATAATTATTACAATAAGAATAGTTATATGTGCATGTTTTTTTGTTAAAAATATTTTTTGATGGTTATCACAATATGTTTATTATTATAAATTCTTTTTATTTTATTTTTGTTATGTATTATATTGTAGTGCAAATAAAATTGAATTTATTGACATAAGAAAAAAAGTAATATATTGCTATTTCTTTTTTATTTCCTATCATAAAAAATTATTAGGGATTGCCATCACTATTCTTGTCATTCTTAGGCTCCATGTATTTTAACTAAAAATGAAATGTAGGTTAATGGACACTTCATTTAACAAAATAATTTTATTTATAACTGCAATGTTATATTAAAAAATAATATTTAAGAATTTTAATGCCTAGGCCCTAGGGCGCTAATTGGTTTATAGCCCAGGGCGCCAAAATTTATAATAATGGCCCTGATTATAAAGTTAAAAAATGTTTGATTACAACAATTTCTCTAACTTCACCGGAGTTAGTAGAAGCAGCGAAAGTAGCATCACAAAAAATATTGCCAGTTAAATCAAGGAAAATTTACGAAAACGCTTATTCAAGATTTACGGAAAGAAAGATAAAAGGGACATGCAGTTCTTTCTCAGAGACGGTGTTTGGCCTATTTTATTGTCTTTTTTTATTTGGAAATGTTGCTTTTGTATAATAAAATATAAAAAGTACTCACTTTTTTCATGGGAAAAAAGTCATTTAATAAAAAGTGACATTTTGGTACCTGTTACCAGAGATAAAATGTTAAATTTTTACCCGTCACAGAAAAAAAACTTCCTTCGGAATAATTTGTTTACTTAATTAGAGTTGTTTTGTAGTTCATTTGGCCTTGTTTGTGTTAAAAGTGGTCAAAATAATGCATGTTTGTATTAACTCACGGTTAGTGGACATAATATGACTTAAACCCGTCTGTCTTATTTAAGGAGTAATAATACATACAATATGTCCCAAGTTCGGCCTACATGTATTGCTATCTTATTTAGTATTTAAAATAAAATGTTTACATGTGGAAAGTTTTGAAGGATTTAATGTTGATTTATTTGTTTTAGTTTTGACATGTTTTAAACGATTTATAAGAACACTTTTTGGCAACGAACATTTTTCCACCAGGTTTTTTCGCCGCTCGTTTTTTCTTTTCAGTTACTTACCAAAACTTTCGGTTTTATGTGGCGGCCGTCTTTGATTTTTCGATATTTATATAGCTTTATAAATTTCCTTTTCAGCGATACCCCACTTGCCACATTTAAAAAGTTTTTTTTTTTAATAATTTTTAACAGTACATTTGGCAACGCAGGCCCGACATCTTATCAATATTGTTTTCCCTGTAAAGGTATGACATAAATGTGTATTTTTCAAACAAAAGCGAAAATGTTTAAAAAAATATTTTTTGTATTTTGGTAAAAAAATAATTTGACAACACCTAATCTAGGCAATTAAAAAAAAACAAAAGGTAACAATTCCGTAATATGAAAATTATGCATACTATCAAAAGTATGTCTTGTATTTGAGCAAGATCACGTCAAGTGGACCCCCTCTTTTACAATTGATCATAAAAATTAAGTCCATGTATTTTTTTCATAAGTAGTTACCATACAAATTAATCCCCCAAACGATTTTCGAATATTTTAATTTTAACCATATTTTTTTACAATGAAAATTTTAGGTACTTTTTTTTAATTAAAAAATAGATTTTAAATTAACCGTAAAAGATAAATTAACGAAATTTTTAGGATGTATCGCCAAATATTTATGTTTTAGTAAAATATTAATAACTAAAAATTATTTATTATCAAATTGTTAATTAACTTTAAAGTTGACAAATGAAAATTTCATTGATTTCTCGGTAAAAATATGAAGTTTTTTTATTAGTTACATACGTTGTTAATTTAACTTTAAGATTCCGGAATAAAATTTCCGAGCTCGCGATTATTTTAAACAATATCACCCCCAAGACAATTACAGGCCCAAAAAAAAAAGTGGTGTGTACTGGGTGTCGGACTAGGATTTTCTAAAGTTTACGCAGAACACGAATAAAAATAAAATAAAATAAAGTCAAAATTGGCAAACAGTAAATAATCGAGGAAAGGAGTAGTTTCAGATATAAATGATTTTTTTTAAATTTAAACCGTCGATACCTTAAAAACTATAAGAGATACACGAAACTTATATAGTATAAACTATGTATTTTTTAAGGACCTTTCATTTAGGTTATATAATCTTTTTGGCTAAATGCAATATTTTTCGAGTTATAATCAAAAAACCTAATTTTCAGGATTTTTTCAAGCTGAAAAAAATTTGTCAATTTTTTAATTTTTATTTTTGTTTTTTTTTCTGCAAATTTTGACTGATTTAGGATTTAAATAAATAATTTAAATGATTCATTATTAAAAAAAAAAAAATCACATTAAAAAAATCCTATTTTGAACTGAAATTTTTTTGTTAAAATTAAATTTTCGTTTATAACGTCTTTAGTAGTTATCTTATTAAAAATGTTTATGTTAACAAGAGGACAAATTGACTAAAAATTGAAAGATACGAAAAAAAGTCATTCTTGATAAAAAATTCTGCATGTTGAAAAAATATGAACTACAATGAGAAAATAGATTATTATTATACAGGGCGTCTCAAAAATGCAAAAACATGAAAGCAAACAGCCATTTTTTTGGGCTTTTACAGTGAAATAATAAATTAAAAACTTGCTCTAAATTGACTTCTAAACCTGATTCCGAACTTACTGAAGAAAATTTGAATTTATGAAAAAATTAAAAAAAAATTTTTGCAAGTACGCACTACTTTACTACTTTTACTTGATTATTACCTTTACGTTACTAACCAATAATAAAAACAAATAAATAATGGAAAAAATGAAAAATGTAAAAAAATGTAAATTTAAAATGCGTACTTGCAAAAATGTTGGTTTTTTTATTTTTCGTATAATATATTTTTTTATTTTTCGGATAAGAAATAAATTTGGAGCAAGTTTTTTATTTATCATTTTACGTTAAAGGTCAAAAAACGACTGTTTGCTCTTGTTTGATTTTATGTTTTTGCATTTTTGAGTATGATAACAATTTATTTTCTCATTTTAGTTCATATTTTATCGACAAGCAGAACTTTTTATCAAGAATGACTTTTTTTCGTATTTTTTAACTTTTGATCCATTTGTCCTCTTGTAACCGCATCCGCGGACATACTGTATAACTTTTTTATAGACAATTTAAAAAGCTTTTTTTTGTGTTCTATAAAGTTTTTTGTATCTCTTTATCTCTTATAGTTTATATAGTCGTAGTCCAAACATTCTGTGGTAGCAGGTTTCTGCCGGCAAATGTACCGTGTTAGTTTTGTGGGGTTTTATCGATTTTTTACTGTTTGACCCCCAATTTTGACTTCGGATTTGTGTTCAGCGGAAAAAAATACGCCAGAAAATCTAAGTCTGGCATCCAGCACACACCACTTTTTTGTGGACCTGTGTAATTAGTTACATAGTAGGCTTGTAATAGATTTAAGTTCAGTTTAAATTTATATTGTGTTCTATTAATAATAAGTGTATTATAATGTAAATTTTAATAAAGGTCTTTCTAAAAAGTACCTGTGACGTTTACAACCCTTAACTCGTGTCACACCTTGCATTATTTTTAAAACTAGCATGTTTAGCGGGTTTAAAATTAGTTCCGAAAACATATCTTTTTTAACGGTTACACCAAAATAATATATTATATAACAAAGACGATATAAAACTCATTTAAAAGCAAAATAACGATGTGTTAAAATGATTTAATGTTAAAATTATTACATTTTAGAACATAGTTTGTAATGACGGATGCAAATAGTGAAATAGTATACTGAATAGGTTCCTCTAGGATTTAGTCAAGTTACTTATATATATTTAAATATCTTCTGAATAGGTTCCTCTAGGATTTAGTCAAGTTACTTATATATATTTAAGTTCTGGCCTGACGCAGGGAGTGTGTATATCACACGGAAGGTTTCAGCATATTTTCTCCCCTATCATAACTTCGTTATCGTTCCACATAAAGGTATTAGATTTGGTATGTAAATTCACATAAGCATTTGTATTATCTGTTAAAAAAATATGTCAAGTGGTTTCCGAGATAATGGATTTTAAAAATTGTCCATTTTACTACTGACTGACTTACTCATTGTAAAAATTATAAAATTTGAACAAAGTAAAAGTAAAACATATAATGGAAGAATACAACACTATTAAAACACATTTAAAAATGTTTATATAAAAAACCACTGCTTTGTTGCTGCTTGCTTTTAAAAAAAAACTATTATTTTCTATTTCTAAGGGGCTATTAATTAATGACGTAAGGGGCCCGAGGGGGAGGGGGAATTGAGAAAATCTATACATGCCCTTATCTTACCTAATATTTTACAAGTCGAAATTTATTATAATAATATAAAGATAATCGATATCTGATAGCAATGAAAGAGTATAACCTAAAATTATCTGCTCAAGAATAAAAATCTTTGATTTACGTCAAATTGTGAATTTGAGTGTATCTGATCCAACGTTTCATTATTCAGAAAAACGAGATTAAATCTTAGGTAAGAAGAGGGAGGGGAAGAACTCTTATGTTTTTTTTTTATCTTGGGAGAGTCCACGAAGGCCGATGTCTAGGTACTAACGTACCGTGGGTGTCTTTAGTGTGGTTAGTAGGGGTTTGTTCACACGGGACTTAAATTTTTGGAGATTGGGAGGAGAAGGAAAAACTTCTGCCTAACAGCAGGTTCCATAGTCTTGACACTCTAGAGATGAAGGAACGAAGAAAGCGGGAAGTTCGGGGCCTCTCTAACTGAACTGTAAAAGGATGCATAAAAATTGCACTACGTGTTGCTCTGTTGGGAGAATATAATAATCGAGGTGGGAATCTTTTAGTTTTTTAAACATAATTTTTAAAATATAGTTCTGTACGACATTTAATTGTCTCAAGGAAGTTTGGTATAAACCTTCCATAAAACAAAATATGTACACACTATAACAAGTTGGCTGTTGAAAAATCGGCAACCACTACATTTACATTCTCTCGCATATGATTGATCGTTATTAAAAATCTCTTTATTTACTTTAATTTTAAATCAAAGGCATAAAAAATTATTATTGAAATGATTAAAATACGCTTAAAGATACCGCTCGAATTCCTTGAAAAATTATCAAACTGTAAAATCAAGTAAAAGGTCATCTGTCAACTTTATGTAACCTTGCTCCAGAGCAGGGTTACTCACGGTTTAAACCGTTACGTAAATTGACAGAAACTGATGTCACGATTAAAATCGGAGCTCGCTTTGACGCTATGGTACATAACATAGTTAAAACCAGCCTTCGCTTTTAACGACAATCTGACATTTTCGTTTGGCATAACCCAAGAATCACGTGACGCTTATTACATGTGCACACAGTGGCGTAACTAGAACGTTGAGACCAGTGCAAATTTTCAGATGGGGTCCTCCCTCAATGTAAAAATATACCACCAATGTTCACTCAGTTATTTGTTTTCGAAATATCTTTAGTCGTATTAAGTGGTAAAGCGGCGAAGTTATTATTTCTTTACCAGTGCGTTCTCCACTTTCTGAACCAGAACTGCAGTGAGCTAATTTTTTTTTCTGAGTATTTTCGTAATAACTTAACAATACTGAAAAAAATTGTTTTGTAATTGAATAATTGCTGCATGTCTTTTCTCTATAACCACAAAAAGCTAAATTTTAAATATAACGGGCGAAAAAAGGCCGATCTTTGCCCACCTCCTTTTGAGAACAGCAAATCCTGTTTTGAAATTATCCAAAACCTCGTATCGGTTTCAGAACTAAATAGTAAAACCGTGTAGCAGATAACTGTATCGGCACTAGGTAGACGAAATTCAAGGAATAGGCTGAATAGCAAAAGCGAAGAATAAAACTGAATATATCTTCCACTATTTTTTAAAACTTAATTTATTTAAATGCGATAAAAAAAAGCGAATCGTTTTATTTATTTATTTATTTTGGCCGGCAATATCCCATCCATTAAGTAATTATTATTCAGTGTTTAAAGAAATTGAAAAATAGTTTAATTTTACCCTTTTTTTAGAACACATTGAAATTATTAGGACAAAATTATATGAATATTTTGTATACCAATTTCTTTTCTTTTTCTAGTGAAGAAAACGTCTACAAGCTTGTAGAAGAAGTTACCAAGGCCCATCCAAATGAAATTAGTAAATGCTTTGTAGTATTTATTTCAAATCAGAGTAGAACTGTTCCATTATGGAGACAGAGGGCTGGTAAAGATGAGGATCGGTTAGTTATTTGGGTATGTTTTTTGCTCAACATCGTGCTATAAAAAAGATTTGAATTTAAAGCTTGCGGTAAGGCACTAAAAAAAAGGCAGCCGTCGCTAATAAACTGTCTTTTGTACAAGAAACAAAAACGAGAAAAGAAAAAGCTTAAAAATCTATTTAAAAAATCTATCAAATTTTTCCGATTTTTCAAGTTTTACAGTTTAGGTAATTTATTCTTATTTATAGCCCATACATTACCCACAAATTAAATTATTTCTGATAGTCAGTGACGTAAGTCACGAATTTAAAGTATACAGTAAAATTTATTAATATACTGTTATTTAACAGGATTACCATGTGATCTTTATGTTCCACCCAGAATCAGACAAATGCTTAGTTTACGACTTGGATTCTGAGTTACCCTTTCCAACGTATGTTCACAAGTATGTTACTGAGACTTTTAGAACAGATCACATATTAAAGCCAGACTATTTTAGGTGAGTATATAAATAATTATTTTAATAAATAATTAAGTATCAAATGTTGGCTTGTAGTTAGAAAATGTTTCGAAGTTTGTTTTCTGATTTAAGCACCTAGAAACAAATGTAAAATAATAATAAAAATATATACCGTATCGGCTTGTACTAAAGCCTCACCTTTTAAAACCATACTTATAGTAATAACTGATCCTATTAATTATTTTAACAGCTGTGTTTAAGAATATCTGAAAGTTTTAAAAAGTTATAATATACATCGTGACTAATATAATATGTATGATCTGACAGGATTTTGTAGACTATAAGAGATACAGTATGAAATACCGTTTGAAAAAATAATTGAATTGTCAATTATTTTGAAGATCTTTAGAAAACTTTAAAATTCTGAAAAGAAGATATTTTTTTGCTCAGATATAGCCTGTACCATTTAATTGTGCTCAATTTCAGCCCCTACATTAGGACTAACGGCCTTGTAGTTTAAAAAATATATATTTTTTTCATTTTCGTTCTGTTTTAACTATTTTAACCTAAACTATATATGTACATACCTTTAGGTTTTACGTTTAAGCACTAACTACAGATGACCTTGACAATTGCGCTATCTTTTTTGGAGAGGGTAATGATATGCATAGGTACAGGAAAATTTGGTACCTTTCTACGTTTTACTAGGACATTTTTTTTATTTAAGTGGCTATAATAATTATTTTAACCTATCTATCTATTGTAGCATGGTGAGTTCCCTCGCTGGGGCCCTGAGCACTGAGGCCTAACCCCATTATGCTCTACACCAACCCTTAAGCATACACAGGTTCTGTCACCCTGTACTGTCCCTTACGTATGCATTCCCTTTACACTAATATGGTGCTGTCGTCTTGCTTACTAGAGCCCCAAGTTCCTCACCAGTGATGCGAGTCCCGTTAGTGGTAGGAATCTTATGTCATTTAGGTACAGCCATGCCGTACCTAGACATTTCCCCCTGATGTGCCCTAGTGCTGGGCAATCTCTAAGTACATGTATGGCGTCCTCTCTTCCCTCTCCACACCATCTACATGTACTTGTCTCGCTTTTTCCTATCTTGTTGAGATAGTGTCTGTTTCTACAATGACCTGTCAGTATGCCTGTCAGGTTTCTCATTTGCACGCTATTGAAGTCCTTTATGTTCATCGGTAGGTCCTTACATAGTTCTTCTCCAATAATAGCCTTTGATTGTCTGGCTTTTGTCTTTTTCCAGTTCTCATAGAACCGTTTCTCTATCCATGTTGCTATCTCTGTCATATCCGTGTTGTAAGAGATTCCCACGGTATATTCAGGTCCATTGTCCTTAGCTCCCAAATTGGCGAGTTTGTCAGCCATTTCATTCCCCGGGATCCCTTTGTGTCCAGGGACCCATTGCAGGGTGACTGGCGGTTTTCGTTAGTTTATTAATTGCTTCCCGACATCTATTTGTAAGTTCTGATCTGTGCACTGTATTTGTTAGCGCCCCGATCGCTGCCTTACTGTCAGTACAGTATTTTTACCTAAACATTATTTTCTAGTTATAATACCATACTTGATTTAGTTGAGTAAAGTCTTGACCCCTAACAAGAATATGTCCATTTTTCCCTAATTAGGGGTATAGGTACACCCCAAAAAATAATAAGAAATGGTTAACAAGATGATTTATCATTAGTTACATAAACAACTTTTTCCCAATCTGACAAAGATTTCTTCGCCTAGAACTGGGCCAAACCTAAGTTTCCGAAGATTGAACTTTATTTTCCAAAGATTGTGTGGTCCAAATATACTATTACTTATATTTTTTCAACGAGATAATTGATTGTATTTTCTACTTTAATTTTAGAAAGTTAGTAGATATTCATATCCTATTTTAGAGTGTCTAAAATAAAATATATATTATATTCTCAAAAATTGCACTGACCTTTTTCTTTCAAGGTATTTTAGAGTAATACCAGCAGGGGAATTTATTAAAGAATTTGCATCTGATAGACGTCATATGAAAAGACCAGATGGTACATGGATTAAACCTCCACCAAATTATCCAGCTATATCTACATCAAGTAAGTAGTCCTAGGTAGTCACACATATATTTGCTCAAAACAGTCGCAGAATGTCACTATCACCGTATCTGTTTTTTTTCTGCAACTACTAATTATATATGGTATGCTATAACCGGTAAAAAATCAAGAGTATTTTGGCCGGGACCAATGAAATGTGTATGTAATAAACGAAAGTACTATATATAATTATATATATATATATATATATATATATATATATATATATATATATATATATATACAGTACAGGCCGATTGTATTTTACAAAAATATTAGGCATTTTGTATGCATTTTAAAGTTGTATTAAAAACTATTAGCTTTACTATATAAAAAACAAGGTAAAAAAATTGTTTGTGAATTATTGCGGACAAAAGTGGAGAAACCTTTTCTTATCTTTTACATTATTTTAGTGTTGCTTGCTTAAACAGCTTCAAATTGGTAGTGTGTGCTGATAAAATGCCACAAGATGTAAATTTGTCTGAACAAGTTAAAAAAATTATAATTGAGAAATATCAATCTGTAGTGAAACAAATTGATATCGCTAAGCAAATAAATTTCCATAAAAGTGTTGTTTGTAAACAAATTAATTTATTTAATGCTAGGGGAACTACTGCCTACTGGAAGACCCAGAAAAACTACTTTAGCTACAGATAAATTAATAAGAAGATGCACGATGAAAAACCCATTTTTGACTGCCGAAGATATAAAAAAGAGTATCCATCTATTTCAATTTCTGTTAGAACCATTAGAAGGCGTTTGTGTCAAGTAAACTTAAATGCCAGAAGACCTGCCCGAAAACCGTTTATTCCAAGGAAAAATAGACAGGCCAGACTTTAGTTTGCCTTGGAACATGCGACGTGGACCTACGACGAATGGAAAAATGTACTTTGGTCAGATGAAAGCAAGTATAATTTGTTTGGATCGGACGGTATAATGTGGGTAAGACGTCCTGTCAATGAAAGGTTCAATCCGAAATACACTGCACCCACCATAAGACATGGAGGTGGAAACAAGTTTGAGGATGTTTTTCAGGCCATGGTGTGGATCCACTTGTACTCATGAATGGAATTATTGACCGCTTTGTTTACCTTAATATTCTGCTCAGTACAATGGTACCTTATGCTGAAACTAATTTACCGTTAACCTGGAAGTTTCTGCATGACAAGGATCCCAAACATACCTCAAAATTAATTAAGGACTTTTTAGCACACGAACAAGTTGAAGTTTTAAAATGGCCAGCCCAAAGTCCAGATTTAAACCCCTTAGAAAATTTATGGGACCAGCTGGAAGGCGATGTCAGGCATAAAAACGGGAACAAATTTAAAAATAGCGACAAGTTATTCAGAGCCTTGGTACAATCCTGGAACGCAATATCCCACGTCGTGGTAAAGAACCTGATTGAGTCTAGGCAGGGGCAAAACAGCGATATTTGCATAACGCCGTTATCGGCGATCGCGATTTTTAAATAACGGCGATTTAAAAGCGTTATCGCGATCGCGACTTTTTACACCACGCCAAACTAGTGTTTTCATCATTTTCGGCTATAAGCGCTTTAGAGTGATTCATTTTGCTACTGCATATTAATTTCACTTGCCTGCCTCCTATTGTACTGATCATAAACTGTAAATCACGAGCTGCTGACTGGGAAACTTAGTTTTTTTATATAAAAAGTAAAATTCTTAATTCTTTAAATACACCTTCTCTTTGTAAATTATATGAAATAACCACGGAATAACTATGTGAAATATTATAGAAAACTGTAATTCTGCTTCATAGTTCAGTAAGGGGCGTGAAGATGGAGTCGAGGACCCTTGGAATAAAATACGTTGCATTTCGCTCTATATCACCAAAGATAATACTACTACGGATAAGATGAACCATTCAATGCTATATTTTTGATACCCCTAATGGACTTTGGCTAACGCGAGCCGATTTCCATCGAGAGATTTTCGCGCTATCCTTGAACGAAAGTTAAACAGTGTTGCCGCCAGGCCTTTACTATTGGCGTGATGAAACGCGACTAGAAAATACACAATCCGTTTAGCCGCCCGCTTTCGCTACTTCGTGTTCCGAATAAGGTACAAGCGACAGACATTGGCAATGTGGCACATGGTTTCGTACCTCGTTTCACTGGGGCTGGGGTTACCGACTTACTTTTATTCGCATTTACGGAAGCATTGATATCTCCGAACTGATTCAAAACGCACCATTTAAATGAACCATCTATCCGTAGTAGTATTATCTTTTGATATCACTCAACGCGATGGAAAGCGATTAGCTGTTGCAGTCAATCGCCGTTATTTGGGATTTTAGTCAACGTTTGTTATCAGCGATTTTTCAATAACGGTGATTAAATCACCGGTAGTGATACATCGCTCACCCCTAATTGAGTCGATGCCCAGAAGGTGCCAAGCAGTGATCAAGAGTAGAGGGTTCGCCACCAAATATTAAATAAACTTAGTGTAAAATTGAATTTTTATAAAACTTTCTCCATTTTGTATTATTATTATACAAATTATCTTTCATACAATTATATAAACTTTGTTAGAATTGTTTTACATTTGAGAGAATAACACCGGTATTTTTGAAGTTTCTCCACTTTAGGCCGGTACTTTATATCCGAAAAGTTACTATTTTTGCTTTTTTACAAGAAAACTTTAAACTAGAAATACGGTGATTGCGTCTTTAAGAAAACCACAGCACTTACGAGCTGCCACTGCTTTTTGGGGATTTCTAGAACACCTTAGTTTATATCTGGTTGTACCTAAGATTTCAGATTTTAATTAAATTATAGATGTTTTTATCATTAACTGGGCTAATTAAGGATACAGCCACATTTAGTTACACTCAAACTGTTTGACAGCAATATAAACTAGTTAATACATTTTTTTCACAATATGGATATTTGCCAACACTAGTTTGACACTGACCACAGCACACTAACCACATAACTTTTTGAGACCGACTGAATAGCGGATGTACGTCATTCTTTGGTTGCTTTAAGAGTGTGAAATTTAAACTAATATTTTAAAGTTCTAAACATAAAATTTTTTGATGGCATATTTTGGTAATAAAACTGTTATTTTGTGTTTTAGGCAGTTCCCATAATCTTGAAGAATATATTCAAATGGATCACAACAAAGGGCCCGGAGTGGTACTGAATCTTACCCAGTTTGTGCAAAGGTTCTACAAACCTGCGACATAGTCGTATTTTGGCAGCTGTTGGAATAAGCTTGTCAATTTGTTACCGGGCTCTTTGACTTTCGATGATCGTAGAGCAAAAATTCGATAACAAAATATTTTACAATTGATATCCATCGCCTTTCTGATTGCTTGGTCTTCAATCGAAGTTTTCTCTTTGCACCTTTTCCATCTTTCTATCGTCCAAAATAAGTATTTATCAATGTTACACATATTTATAGTAACATAGTTAATAAGAAATTAAAATAATTCTGAATAATGGGGCCTTACACTAATCACATGTAACTTAAAACTACATAATATCTGGTTTTTTTAATGGGACAAGGAAAACAAATTAATTATTAAAAAAACAACGGTAGTTTACTATAAACATTAATTATATTTCCTTAAATTAAAGAAGTATTTTTAACTATTGGAAACGTAGTATCGGCCTAAATTTTATAATGTGTATTAATATTGTTAAATGGCAATAAAAAAATAAGAATACTCAATAAAAAAAATTAGGTATATGCAGGTGATAGTAAATTTTGAATATGTGTTAAGCAGTTATGATCATTATTGTTGCTTGGTATCTTCAGAATATTTTTAAGCTCTTTTAAATGTTTAATAGAGTTACATAAATAGTAATTGTCTAATATTACCTAATTCCCTTCCTGTATTTAAAAGTGCGAAAACTAATTAAAAGTTAATCAATACCATATACTACCCTGCATAATATAATTTGCATTAAATAACCCGTTGGAAAAAATTCCGAGACTAAAATTAATCCTATTAAAGTAGAATAAAATTTTGCGAAAACAAGCTCAAAGTCACCGATTTTAATTTTTGGAGACAAAGGTGATTCATAAAGTAGTCGATATGACGTCATCAGACAAAGTATCTGTATATTATTATGGTTTTAAATCACATGTAAAAAAGGGAACCATATCTTATACCTAAGTGAGTAAGACAAGTTTCACATTTTTCCTAATCGATACTAACCTCCAAAAATACTGTATGCTTTGTTTGGGAAGAAAATACCTAAAAATTTAAATTCTACCAAAAGTTTGATGATGCCAATTTTGCCTAATAATACTACTACATAGGACCTTTTCAAAAACTGTTACGGGGTAATAATCCCTTTTTATTTTTAGCTAATCAGAAAAAATAAAACATAGTTAACTGTGCATCGTCTTAAATTGAACATATTTTCATAAGTTAGAATTTGTACATTTTATAATATCGTAGTAAATACATTCCGAAGGTATTTATTATTTTTTTTTTCATTTAAATAAACCAGATTTACCAACTATGACTTATATGCTAATAAGCCAAAATATTGAACGTAATAGTCACTAAAATGTATTAAACTTTGTGTTACACTGTCTATGGCGTTTTTTGTTTTCGTTTTTAAGATATATTTGATTTCATTTGGGATTAAAAACCTAAAAAATATTACAAAAGCTTGTTTTTTTGGGTGATATAACTACATAATATTTTACTAAAAATATTAGTTTGAGTCCTTAATTTGATTGCGTGAAACTTGCTAATTTAGAAAAATTAACAACTTATATATTGTCCAATTTGATCACTTAAATGTGTGCAAAAGCTAAATTGTACATATCTTATTATAATTTTTCTCCTACCCAAAAAATTTAAAGAAAAGCAGAAAGGGTTACACTGAAAGTAAATTTAAGTTATTTTGTTTTGACCACAACCAGTTTCAGTCTTAATTTTTTAAAAGATAAAAGTAAAAACTAACATAGAAATTTAAAACTTATTTTGATCAAACTTGCACCGGTTGGTGCTGCAGTTATTATTTCAATAACTGCTTTTTAGGTGTAGTAGTATAATAGGATTTATAGACAAAAATATGCATTGTCTACTACTTGACCCACCCTGTATTTCAGTTTATTATAAAATATTATTTTTAAAAATATAATAGTAATCCACTGATATAAGCATTTTTTCCGCCATTTTCTCGGAATTTATTCCAGCCATCTTACTATAATAAAAAATAGTGTAAGACCCTGTTAAATAATGTTTGAACATATTTATAGAAAAATATTTATTGTTAAGCAACAAGCTTTTTCAGACATATTCTAACATAAGGATTAAAAGTATGACCCGCTTACACTTATTTTTTTTCACAGCGAATAACTAAGCAAACAGACTGCATTTTTACTATTACGAAAAATAGTGTACGACCTTGCTTAAGTTTAAACATATTTATATAAAAATATTTATTATTAAGCGAACAAGCTGTTTCACACATATTCTAAAATAACACTTACTTTCTTTTTCACGGCGAATAACTAAGCAAACAAATAGGCTGAACCCTTAGGTTAGGTTAGGTTTAAAGTGAGTGGACTTTTACGCCCTCCACTGCGACCGCTCGGTCTATTGTGGCTTACACCTTTTTTATTTCTCCTAATATGATTAGACTTCTAATTAATCCGATATCAGATTGGGAGAGAGTTCTTACATCTCCTCTTACTCGGATCGCTACCGGACACGAGCACAATATGTGTTCTGGTGTCCCTGTCTCCTGGAAAGTATGACGAGCAGACGATTAGATCCGTCATGCCCTCCTCCACCGGTCTAGTGGCGTGGGTAGCTACCAGGTCCTTGTTACAGGAACCAGATGTTCCAGCGGGAAACCTTTTCTCTACAAAAGCGGTTCTGTCCGACTTCTGTATGGATTCAGGGATCCTTTCCTAAGCACCTGTTTGTTCGGGATGAATTAGCCCTTCCCCGTGAAACAGGCGCCTGTGACTTCAGGGGCACCTTTCGAAACGGATTCACCCGCTTAGATCGGCGCACATTTGTCTGCTTGTGACCTTGGGTGGCACCCTCGAAACGGATTTATCCGTTTCTGTCACCACCTCTATCACTTTTTCCTATGAAAGCGGTTCTGTCCGCTTCCTGTTTGGAGCTAGGGAAGTAATAGTCCACCACGGCAGAGCCCGCAATACCGCAGTAAGGCTAGATACTCTGAAGGTCGCCCTGTATCTCAGAGGCACCGTAGGAGACACCTGTTTAAGGCACAGGATGTCATTCATTCATCAGCACAGTATGCTTAGACCTTTAGTTAAGCTTGGCTGAACCCTTTAGCGTGTCTAGAATGACTTTTTCTAATTTTGAAAAATATCTATCCTTATTATTATTAGGCACTGAACAAATATCAATAATAAGGTGATAATCAACTATTCTGAAGGGTTTATAAGTCTATGTACCGGGGGAAATATGTTTTTTATGAAAGTAAAAAACGACAGCAAAACACTTTTTTTTTAAAGTTAATAATTGCAGTATGAACGACAAAATATTTGTGTTATGCCTGACTTTTATATCTATTTTCTTTTTTCCTTGTCGATGACAGGTAGGGGAAAGTAGCCTAATTTCGGATACCATTTACAATTAGTGTCTATTTTTCACCTAATAACACATTTTAACTTTTATCTACTCAAAAGTACTTGCAGAGTAATATAGAAACTAATTTTATTATCATAGACAATTTATTGAAAATCCTTTTTACAAAAAATATTGTTCAATAAAATTAGTGCTTTTGTATGTCAAAAATTTTAGGGCTCCTAATTTCGGATACCCTATCCGAAATTAAGACACCATTTTGTTCATCATAAGAATAGTTACACATCTTGACAAAAGTCGCAAATATAGGTTTTCTTCTTATCAGCATTGGCGCACATCTCATGACACCACTTGAAGCACTTTATACACCTTATCCACTTCTCACCGTGTGTATCTTCGGAATATAAACTGTCACAAAACATACATTCTGTGTCTCCATCTTCATCGTCTACATCCATATCAGAATCACCATCCAAAATAAGGTCA
>JAHBCN010000272.1:0-222956 GCA_019359885.1 Listronotus oregonensis
CTATTTGTTGAATTTCTCAGCATTTTAGCCGAAGTATGAGTTGATCTCCTGCTAGACAAGCAATCCTATAGGTTTAAAAAAAATACTAATTGAAATTTTTTATCTTTTTTTGATTAAAATTTATTTTAGCCGTAAATAATTGTTTTTAAATCCTTTACTGTTTTTTCACATTTTTATAAATCTTTTTAGTTAGCAGAAAGTGCTTTGATCCTACATTTATTTTGTATTAAACAGATAAACAAGTTGGTACTAAAGCTACGCTCTTTTCTTATTTTATATTTTTATGTATGATGATAGATGGGTCCATTTAGTTAATCATTTCTTTAAGATAATTTGTAATTTCAAAGTTTTCTGCGCTTAGATGTAAAATGGTAAAGTCAATATCCATTAACTAAAGCTCTATTGTCTATTGTGTAAAGAATACAATATTCTTATTGATAAAGTGAAAAACTATCAATTAATATATAAAATAAAAATAAAATGCATCAGAATATACATTAATATGGTCAGAAATCAGATTTTTTACAATAAATACCTAAAATTTGTTTTTAAAACTAAATTAGGAAGTATAAATTGTAAAGAAAATCAATACAAAAAATGGTTGTGATGGTCCGGTCTATGTTAATACGACAAACAATAGACAAAAAGGAAAACCAGCACTAATTCAGTACATTTTCATAATATTCCTGGTTAAAAATAGTAACATTGTTTATATATCTGTAAAGCTTAAATTTGTGAAATATTGCTTTTGACAACAAGCAGCTAATATGTTTTTAATTTAAAGCACAACTCTAACCCTTTTTCCCCTTTTTGATTTTGTTTTAAGATCTGTTAAAGTTGTGGCAAATAATAATTAAGGTTTTTTTAATTTAGAATGCTGGATGAAGCAAGGAATACGTGTTGAACTATTTAAGAAAAATCAATGTGCGGCACACGCGCTTCACGTCAAATTTCATCTAACCACTGGAAATCAAGTTTTCTCAGATGATGAATACAATCATCTTCAAATTGATGTTATTTCTGTTTATTTGCTATTTCTGGTTCAGATGATATCTTCAGGTCTACAAATTATTTATACACAGGTAATTTATTTTTACGTTTATTTCGGTAGTAATAATAACACTTGATAAGCAAACTTATTACAATAATGCAAATTTCATTTATGAAGAAATATTAGCATAAAATTTCTTTCCTTTATCTAGGATGAAGTAGCCTTTGTTCAAAACTTGGTCTACTATGTGGAAAGGGCATATCGGACACCAGATTTTGGTGTGTGGGAGAGAGGCAGCAAATATAACGATGGCAATCCTGAAATTCATGCTAGCTCAATAGGTAAACATGAAAATATAATATTTGTTTTTACTCATACTATTGCATACATGTCCAAAAATCACAAAACTTTCCCTTGTTTTACATGTTGTAAAAATATTGTTTTTATAGTGACTTTTATACCAACTTATTAGCACGGTGCGCGTTGAAAACCACATCTGACGGAGGTCTAAGTTATTTATAAAATTTATATATATATATATATATATATATATATATATATATATATATATATATATATATATATATATATATACCGCGTGGTGCATCGCCAGACTGGCCATAGGAAATCCCATGTAAATATTGATACATTGAAATATTGGCTCCCCCATTGAATTTACAACAATGTGAATCCACCATTAATAAATAAAATGTTTTGTCAACTTTTTAATTGACGTTTTACTTTGTATAAGTTATTTCAAAATGTTTTACAGTATTAAAGAGAAAATAACAATGATTAAATGGTATTACATGGAAAATAGTTATCGAAGAGTATCGAACATGCATGTCCTCTACGTTTTTCCTGACAGACACATTCCAAGTAAGACAACAGTTCAAAATATCGTTCATAAGTTTGAGACAAAAAGTACTGGTATTAATAAATGCAACTGCTTAGGAGCAAAATAATAATGTACTCGGTGGAAGAGCTCAAGAAAATAATGCATATTTAGATGTTTTCCTTCATGTAGAAGAAAATGAAGGAATTAGCACCAGGTTTCTTGGCAAAGTTGTAGGAAAGGATCACAGCACACAGTACTACGCAAATTAAAGAAATATAAATATCATCCGTACAAATATCAAAGACATCAGGAATTAAGGGAAGGCGATGAGATCCGAAGAGCAGATTTTTGTTTTGAAGTTATGGAAATGGCGAATAACGATAGGGACTTCTTACACAATATTTGTTGTAGTGACGAATGCACCTTCACATTAAACAATAAACCAAACGTTCAAAACATCAATACTGGCGCAAATGAACACAGATTTATATCTACAAGGACTCAATACCCTCAAAAGGTAAACGTTTGGGCAGGTATATTTGGACATCGGATTATTGAACCTTTTTTCTTGAATCACAATTTGGGAATAGAAACGTTTTTAGAACTATTACAAAATCAATCAGCATTGGAAGAAGTTGCACCTGAAAATCAAGACATTTGGTTCCATATGGATGGTTGTCCTGAACACAATTCACGAGAAGTAAGGGAATATGTTCTAAATGTTTTCAATGGACTCGCTATAGGACCAAATTACACCATAAATTGGCCAGCTAGGTCTCCTGATCTTTCGCCAAACGACTTCTTCCTTTGGGGTCATATCAAAAAGTTATTTATACAAATTTGAGTTATCAAAATTTAGAAGAATTAAAAGTTTCAATTTCAGAGGCGTGCGATCGACTATCGGCATTTCAACTTCATAATTTAGTTACCAAAACAGCTTCTATTTTGCTCTATAAAATGTTTTATAAGCCCATAGTAGTGAAAAATAGGTAGCTTAAGAACTGTCCATTACCCCTACATTTTCAGTATTTTAGTGTATACATATACTACATTTTAATATTATTTTCTTGTGTAGTTTTTTCTCTATCAGTCTAAAGCTTTTATATTAATGTCTAAATAATGTTTATTAATTTCCTTAGGTTTAGCAAAATCGGCCCTAGAAGCCATAAATGGCTGCAATTTGTTTGGTGAAAAAGGTGCTTCATGGAGTGTAGTTTATGTTGATATTGATGCCCATAACAGGAACAGGAGTATATTTGAAACTTTGCTTCCCAGAGAGTCATGTTCAAAGGTTAGTAAAAAAAATAGTAAGAAAATCCTCATAGTGCCCAGAATCGATTTGGTAAATAATTATTGTCGGCGATCGTTTATTTATGAGTATTGTTAACACATATATCGTGCATTAGTGGCCCTTATTAATACATGATTTTCTATTAATCAACGATTATAGTATAGGCAACTAAAAATACACAAATTCAGACATATACGAAAAAGTTAAAAACGGTTTAGAATGTTTAACAAAATGTCATTGTCAGTGTTATTCCATGATTTTTGTAGGCAACCTGTCAAAATCTGACATTTTGTTAAATATTCTAAAGCGTTGTTAACTTTTAACAATTGCTAAGTTAACAACGGTTTAGAATGTTTAACAAAATGTCATTGTCAGTGTTTTCCATGATTTTAGTAGGCAACCTGTCAAAATCTGACATTTTGTTAAATATTCTAAACCGTTGTTAAGTTTTAACAATTGCTAAGTTAACAACGGTTTAGAATGTTTAACAAAATGTCAGATTTTGACAGGTTGCCTACTAAAATCATTGAATAACACTGACAATGATATTTTGTTAAACATTCTAAACCGTTGTTAACTTTTAACAATTGCTAAGTCCATTGCTAAATTTAACAACGCAATCATCAATCGGCCGTTAGTTTGTGAAACGAAATATTAATAATCAAATTGTGCATAATTAACATTGTAGACATCTGTCATGTATGAAAGCCATGCATTCATTTCAGAACATCTCGAAAACGGTTTTTACGATATTGTTCCGTGACACCCTGTATAAAAACACGGATCCTGGTTTTACACCTTTTTATTGCAAATCTGGTTTACAAACCTATTTTTAATAAATTATTGACCTAAATAAAATAGTCTAACCTTTTACATTTCTATTAACGAAACACTAACTAAAGTCTGTAACAAAATTTTTTAACAACTAATGCAATATAAATCCGAGTATTAGAAAATTTTAGGAAAATTCCTGAATTTTAGACCGTTTAATTAAAAAGATATTGATTTTTGAAAGTTTACTAGGTCTATTTGTTATTAAGAAATAGTGTACACTATTTTATTCTCTTTTTAAGTAATCGCCCCTATGGAAGGTGTATTTTAGGACTAGGTGGGTCTAAAAAGTGTAAAATAGTGTAAAATATAACTGAATAATGAACAGACCTCATGTTTTGTGTGTACAGTCCCGTACAAAAATAATATTTTTAAGCACTGAGAATCTCTAACTTTTATTAAAGCATATTCGATCTTATTTGGAACAGCGCTAAATTTGGGATCTATTCAAAATACTGCATCACGAATTAAACTCAAAATAGAAAAAAATTGAATTATCCGTACTGGTACTAGTCCCGGCCCGTTCAACAATCAATTTTTGTTAGAGAGAGATGAGCGATTTCGGCGCGGATGGCATGGTAGAGACGAAGATCGAAGATAAAAGTTGTTCATCCGATATTGGAGTCTGAATTATCGACGGGCTGGGCTTTACTAAGGCGATAATTTTGTTTACGACTGTTGTTAGTTAACTAAATTAAAAGATTATGCTAGATTTTAAAATAAAACTTTTAGTAATTGTCTAAAAAGCTGCGGCAACACCGATTTGGACCAATTTTGGTATAGTGGGGCTTTTGGGGCGCTGATCTTGAATCTAAAAAAAAAATTAGCAGTAAACGTTATGTTTTCGAGATATCCATCGTCAAATTTGAAAATTAAACTAATCTTATTTTCACTATATTCTCCCTTCTTTTTGTACCCAATTCTTGATTTTCACACTAAAGTGGCACACAATATTTTATAAACACCTTTTAAAACTTTTTTTTTTTTTTTTTAGCTTGCCAATTTATCTAAAAATTTTATTTGAAACATTCTTATTAAAATATATAATGTTATAAATACCAAATAACAATATTCTAATTCTAATTTGTGATTTGGGTTTACACTTAGATACTAAATTAGACTTTCACATCCACTATGAACATATGGTAAACAGATCTTTAAAGTTGTTGGGTTTTGTATGTAGAAACACTGGGGATTTCCGTAACATAAATAGTTTGAACAATATTTATAAAACTCTTGTTAGATCAAACTTGGAATACCTTTCCTGTATCTGGTCACCCTTTATGCAGTACATATACAAAACATCGAGAGAGTACAGAAAGGCACACTAGGTTTATTTCATTTAAATTTAACTTTCCCCAGAATCCTATGATGTTGAAGGCATAGACTGGGCTTGGACTCCCTGGCGGAACGCAGAATAAAGCTGATATTTTTCTGTTTAAATTAATTAATGGAAACATTGATTGCCAAAGCCTTTTAAGTAAAATCACTTTTCGTGTTCCGCCGAGGAGCACAGAACGGTCTCTTTTTGCTGTAGATTTTCATAGGAGCAATTATAACGGAGTTTTCTCCTATCACAAGAATGCTTATGAATGGAAATAGAGTGGACAATGACTTTTTTAGTTCCTCCTTTAATGTATTTAAGAAAAATGTGATACGTCTTGAACTGTGATGTGTAATGTGATAATAGATTAGATTATTTATTCTAAGTGCAGCTTATATTTATATTTATATTATTTATTACTTTAATTATTGTGCACATTAAATTTATTTGTAAACTTTGTAGATTTGTAAATGGGTTTTGCCCGTAAATAAATAAATAAATAAATAAATAAATAAAATTAAATAAATAACTTAATCTATATTTAAAAATTATAAACTTCATCAAGTCCTAGGTCTCCCTGGATTGTACCTAGTACTGATGCTGCATTACCCCGTTGCACAGCTAAACCAATTCTTTGGATAATGAAACTTCTAAATTTTTTGCAATTTATTTTTTTGCAAATTTCATTAATAAAACCCTTAGCCTCATCACCCAGTTTCAACAGCAAAAGGAATGAAGATAATGCGTTCTTCAAGCTCTTTATATTTTAGATGTTTTTTATTCTCGGCAATACGAGCAGCCGCACCTTTACAAAATTAGAAGTTTTGTCCAGATAGGATTTTACAAGTGTATGGCTGCAAGTAGCTCCCAAAGTAATTGTTTTCCATATTGCCAGGGAATTAAGGTCATTCCATCTACCCGTTTTCCATCGCTTCTGCAAACTCCAGAGGCTCTAACACAGAAGGATTTTCAGCTAAAATCAGAGCTCTTTGCGATAATGTCATTTATCTGACTGTGTCTAGAAAGAACGCCCTGCGCTTTTTTGCAGCTTAACCCATGTAGGCCATAAATATCAGCATTTTCGCCCGCCAAACGCAGGTATGCTCTCCACACAGGCAGACCAAGTCTGAGAGCGATGGAAATATAGAATGTTTTGTTATCTAACAAATTTCCCAAGGACGAAGGGAAGTGCGTTAATCAAGCATTACTTTCAGGGGCCTGAAGAGCAAGTAGACGTGCCTTATCTTCACTTGTCTGGCACATGTTTGTAATATATTTGTGACAAACTTGGCAAATTCTAAAGGTAAAATCTTTCTGTTTTTTGGTAATTCTTGTGGTTGATTTGAAGATTGCAAACAGATAACCATCTTACAAAACAATCGCTAAAATCATTATCTACTGTCGCAAGAATATAGGAAGATAAAATTTTGGAAAGTAAACCTGACACCTCATTGATTGAACCTAAAAAGGCAGAAATAGACAGGGTGGATGTATCTCTTATTCCAAGACCTCCAAATTTTACTGGAAGAGTGCTTTGTAACCAAGAATTTAATTTAATATCACAATTTGTTATGTCTTGAACTAAACTTTGTAATACATTATCAAAATTACAAAGTAATTCTGGAGATTTCAACAAGGTGAACATCTTAACAAATAAGACATTCGAGAAATTGTAGCAAAGGAATATTTTAGTAAATAATAGGAAATATGTGAGTCTATAAATTTTAATTTGGTACTAAGAGATTTTAAAAATTCTGTCTTTTTATTAATTGAGTATTCAATTTCATTCGACGAAAAAGCACTTCCTAATAAATTAAAATTTGAAATGGGAATTACTGACAGATTAGGAACAACACTTAAAAAATTTGATAGTATATTGGAATGATCTTTAGATAAAACAGTTAATTCACACTTATCAAAATTTAAATTTAAACCCAAATCTTTACTTCCTCGGATTATTTTATGAAAATTATCTAAAACCGATTTTGGGTTTCCAGCAAGTGTACCGTCATCTAGATTTATTTCTGTATTTAATGATAAAATAAGTGGATGAATTGCTAAACTAAAAAGAGCTGGTCCAAGAGGATCTCCTTGTTGGACACCTCTTTGAGAAAAAATATGTTGATCACCGTAAGAAAGTAAACTCGGATTATCATAACATTGGGCTATAAATGGTAAAAATTCTGGGAGATATTCGTTTACTCGTGATAAAATTGTTTTTCTATTAACCATATTAAAAGCGTTTTGATAATCTATTTTTAAAATAACTTTATCTGATTCGTGAGGATAAAGAAGAAAACGACGTATTGCATGTATTTCTGCTTCTGCTTCATTTTGTTCCAAAGCCAAGTTGATATGGGCGAAAAAGGTTTCCTAGCTTTTCATAAATACGAGAGCAAATTACCTTAGAAGCTAAACGTCGGAAATATTCCTACTGCTATTGGTCGAATACGTCCATCTTTTTTATTAAAAGCATAGGTTTGCTCCATAAAAAAATTTACAAATATCTTTTGGAACTGAACCTTGAAATAAATGAGTTATAAAAGACTTAATTGACGACAGTAATTTAAAAGAATGGTTACCATGCTCGTCTACTTACCAAGTCCTTAAGATGTCTTGGTCTTAATGAATCTATACCACCAGAAGACCCAGGACGAAATGAAGAAATAGCACTTTTAATTTCATTTTCAGATAAATTAAAATTAAAATCAATATTTTTAAAGGAATAATCGACATCATTATCTTGTTCGGATACTGGATGTTTCTTTTTCAGTTTTTCAAGGTCTCTTCATTTTCTAGGTGCGATAGTATCATCTGAAGTGAGAATTAGGATTGCATTTCTGATATCTCCATCTGCAATTTTGGCTTTGATTTTTCTTTGAAAGGTACTTATTCTCATCAAACTTGTTTGAATCTTTCTTCTTTGATGGTTTTTAGATGTTACTGATATTTTTATATATAATTCAAGAAGATCATTTGTTTGTAAAAACTTATTTTTCAACCAGGATTTTAAATTGTTTTTTATCAATGTTGTTAAGAAGATTTTCTATTACGTTTAAGGTTGACAGGTATTGCTAAAACAGCGTATGGGAAAAGAAATAATGAAATCCAAGCATGAAACTCATTTTTTGATACACATTTTTCAAGAAGAAATGAAAGTTCATCAGAAATTGATGGTCTGGCTCCTTTTGGAATGATTTTTACAATGGGAGTTGATTATTTTAATTCAGCGAAAGCTTTGATTAAAAATTCACCATTTAAACTTGCATTTTGATTAATTAAATTTTCAGGGGTTTTATTTGCAATTTGATTGGTGGATACTTCATTGAATTCTTCGAACGTTACATTTATTACATCCGACATGTTATTTTTAGATTTTGAGTTCTCCAAATTCTTATTTACGTTGGTTTTTAGATGCATTTTTACATTATGAATTTTAAGGCCATTGTTATTCTTGAACGATTTTTGACATATCGAACAAGATGTTTTTTTGTTCATCATTATCTAAATTATATTTCTGAATGAGATCATAATGTCCGTTATTAGGGTTTCCGCGAAAAAGAAGATTAATAGTTGATGTATGTTTCTTCAAACAATCCGATAAAACCATACCTTTCTTGCTTAAAATCTGGCTTAGGGGTAGGTTTTCAACAAGTGTAAATACATTAAAATTAATTTTGTAAATTTCAGATAAGGCAAAACATTCTAGAGTCGTTCCATAAGTACCTGGAGCATTAATTTTTTTGTAATACTCATCTTTTGATATATTCTCATCCAAAATATAGTTTTTAAGTTTTTCCCATTCATTTAAAATAAATTTTGAGGTCTTACTTCGAACTTCAGCATGTTTTTCTTGTGTTTTAGATAAAAAAAGACTTACTGCTCTAAATAACCAATTTCCATCTCCTATAATTTCAAAAATTTTAAAATTTTGATATTTGCTTGACATATGTAAAATTTTATTTTCTTCATAAAATCAAAATTTGGCGATCTTGGGTTTGAGCTTTATTGATTTTCGTTAAATAAAATTCCAAAAATTTGGTTTTGGATAAGGGTTTCTTTAACTGTTTGTTATAAAATCTGTATAAAGTTATTAAAAAGGAAGTAAAAATTTTATATATATTTTGACTTTGACTTGACTATGTTTTTAATTTTTTTGCACCCTTTTTCAATTAAATTGCAAAGCTTTACTTTCAGACTTTGCGGCCATGTATGCTGAAAAAATCCCTCTTGTATACGTGGTTGCGGCGTTTAAAAGTGAAGCGGTAGTCAAGCTTTGCTATTAAATGGAAAAAAAACATTAAATAAATATTAAAACAAGTTTTTAAAAGAAGTTTATAAAATATCATATGTCAATTAAGTGTAAAAATCAAGAAATGTGTGCAAAAAGAAGGAGGAATAGCGAAAAAGAGGTTAGTTTGATTCTTAAGTTTAATGATGTATATCTCGAAAACGAAACGTTTCCAACAAATTTTTTTGTGCATGTATACCGAAATTGAACAAAATCGGCATTACCGCACCTTTTTAGACGATTACCAAATTTTGATGTTTTGTAAAACTGTTTTTTACCAAATTTTATTTTTTTTTAGGAAGTAGACTCTTCGCTAATTCCGACGATATCGTTTCCAGCGTTTGCAACACATGAAGAAATGCTGTACCAAAGAACCAAAGACAACATAGTGAGACACTTAAGGGGCGAATATGGGTTTAAGAGATTTACCAGAGATGGATACAAGACTGTGCTTGAGGATCCTAACCAAAAGTAAATTTTGATGTTTTGAGTTGAGTAAAGTTGTCATAATCTAACAAAAACGTATTGTAGAAAAAAGCTTAGCTTATCATTCAACTTTTAATGGGTCTAATGGCTATTTATTTATCCTTTAAAAGCGATTACAATATCTCCTGTTGAAAAGTTCTTGTTGAGTACTCGCCAAAGAAATTTTTATACAGCGGACCGCTTTGGTCTTGGTCTCGGCTTATAGAGGCTGAGTCTGCTCAGCCCTATAGACCCCTCCAAACTTGCAGATCGCCCGAAATAGAAAAAAGAAATATTCCCCAAAAAACTAAATACCTATCTACGTTTCAGTGGCAAGTCTACTACCGTTATGAAGATAAACTTATCCTCAAATTAAAATATAATTAAAATTAAAATTGTTGAATTGTTAATATAAAATTAATAAGATTCTGTGAAATTTTTGTTACAGTTTATGACGTTTTGTCAGACCGAAACGTAGATAAGTATTTAGATTTTTTACGGCTTTTTCTTTTTTTGCCGATCTGCAAACTCAGAGGATTCAATAGGGCTAAGCACACTCAGTTCCTATACCCCAGGACCAAGACCGAAGCGGTCCCATGGTATAGATTTCTTTGGCGTATACCCAACCAGGGCCGTATTTAGGCGGTGGCGAGATGGGCGCCCACCAAGGGCACAGCTACCTGGGAGGCGCAAAATCGGCTATGATTTTTTTTTTCATCAGTTGTCAGTACCGTAGTCATATTATTATTATTATTATTATTATTATTATTATTATTTATTGACCAGATAAATCAAATAAAGAAATTACAACAGAACCATAATATAACAAATTTTCAACTTAGATACTTAATTTAATTATTTTTAATTAGACTGAAAAATTGTATGAATTATTAATAAAATAATAATTTATCCTGATACCCACAGCGAAAATGTAACTCTCTGATTTTTTTACATATATTTAAGCTGCGGATAAATTGGTATTTTGTTAACGGGAACACCTAAAAAATGCTTTATGCAATGTTGGGGAAGTTGGAGATTTTTTTTTTTTTTTAAAATTTTACAAAACCAATTATTACATTGGTCCCATCTTTCACTATAGTGGGTGTTATGTCTGTTACACAGTGATCAAATATTGACTCGCCAATTTATTTTAGACAAATATGTTGTTAATATTTAAGAGCACCACCAAGAATTATAACAATAAGGATCAAACTTTCCAGCTTTCTGTAAGTCAATTATATGTATGGCTATATTACAAATACGGCTCTGGGTGCTCTTTACTAAGTTTTGAATAACTTCTTCACTTAAATTAATAGTAAAGCCTATATTTGTCCCTCCTTAAGATATTTGTATATATTAAACAAATATATAAACATTAAAAAGTGATTTAAATATCCCGTTTCGTAAGTAACAATAGTAACAGCCAATTTAGTAATGGCAACCCTGTAATAAAGTGAATGCAATTATTGCATTTATTAACCAACAATGGCAAAGTCAGGAAAATATTCAAAACGCGGACTTATGCTCCAGATAAAAATAAGAACATTTTTTATGTTAGTTTTGTGGTAAAAAAAGATTCTAATCAAGTTATTTTTCTTTCAGAAATTTTCCAAATAATATTTGTAACTATTTAGAATAATTTGGGCTCACATGATGTGTCTAAGATTGAGTTAAATTATTACTTTGCGCTTATATTGTTTATACTCAACAGAACGTTTGCATGAAGTTATAACAAAGATTGCTACATTAATATTAGCAAAATAATATTAATAGCCTGGGCTACCTAAAACTACCAATGTTGAAATAGCATGCCGATGTGTAAATATACTTTTTCTTGTAATGTTTTTTTAGTTTTTTTTAGTGTTGCCATAGTAATATAATTATTTTTGTTATTTAAAAACTGTGGACCTGGTAGCATAGTGCTTAGTACCTCTGCCAGTCACGCGGGCAACCCGGGTTCGATTCCTGGCTCAAGAAGCATATTTTTCAAACTTACCTGTTTATCTATCGTCCGTGGTTGCCAAAAGGTGCTGCAACATGCAACATCTGCATGTTTCGGTATTTGGACATTGTTGGCCAAACTGGAAAAATTATCGGGTTAACCACCTTAAAACCCGGCACCCACTGTACAGGGTCGTCCAACGTGGACCAAGCAGAGCCATTAAAAAAAGTAGTAAAATAGATATCTTGTGTATTTTTTCTTATAATCTTAAAGAATACAAAAGGTCAATATTCTGTCAAAGTCTAGCATTTAGTTTTTACCAATATGTTATTATAGTATATTAAAGTATAAGTGGATATTATGGTCTTTAAAACGCGCAGTTTTCCCAACATGACGGCATAGCCGGAGTTCTCGAATTAGAGCAAGTGTTTTAAACACCACTTACCCACGAATACTTTACGCTATTTTTTTTATTGGTAATATTTATTTTATTAGTAATATTTTATTTGACGTTATAAAGTACTCATGTCGGATAAATAATTTTTTTTCTTTAAAATGCCTGACGTGCCAGGTTAAAGGTTGAAAATGTCATCTTAGACTTCACATTTCTCGTGTTTTTGATTGAAGTACCATGGTAACCTTTAAAACACGCGCGTTTGAAAATTGGATTTAAACACGCTCAGTACTTTAATTAAGCAAAATAGGGTACCCATACAAAAAAAGAAGTAGTAGTAACTGCTAGACTTTGACCAAATATTGACTTATTCTGTTCTGGTATTTCAGGTATTATCTTTCAATTTCCTAAAGTACAGTTTTAGTTTTTTTTTATTATTCAAGGAAAGCCACGAATATGCTCCTCTTCGGTCCTGATTAAATAATCCTGTACCTAGAACCTAGGCTTTAACAAGACCAAATAAATAATTTTAAAAACGCTCTTAGCTGTAAATTGGCCTTAAAAATATTTTCTCTTGTTTGTATATCTCTATGAATTTTCGTTTTTAAATAACACCGGCTCACAAAACAAAAAGTTGTCTGATCTTGGGATTCCCAATAGCAAAAAATTGTTCCAAATCCTGTAGGCTAAAACATTTTTTTCTCAACTATTTGATTTGTGGTTATTTTATATAAAATTTATAAAACAAGAAATATGTCTTTTTCGGTTAAAATAGGACAGTCCTATGCCAGACTCAACGATATTCTCATATAAATACATGGCAGAGGTAAAATCTGTGTTCAATATGTGTAACATGGCGGAGAATTTAAATTGCCTGCATCCATACATGGTACACATGGCAGTTAAAATGTTAAGTATTTTAGGTCACTGAATCCAAATCCAGGGTCTGTTTGACCCCATCACGTCGGACTCAGGGTCAAATTGAAAAAAAAAACCGTTGTCTGATCTCTGGAACCCACCAAAGTATATTTTAGTATTTTGGGTCGCTGAATCCGGGGTCCGTTTGACACGTCAAAGTCAAGATCATTTCATATAGGTACGGCAATTTTCTCGGTCATTAAGGTTTTTCTCCCAATTTGTCCTTGAAATGGCTTTGACCGTGACGTCAACGAACCCCAGATTCGGATTCAGCGACCCAAAATACTGAAATATATACTGTAGTAGGTTCCCGAAATGAGACAACAATTTTATTCCCAGTTTGACCTTGAAATGACCTTGAACCTGGCGTGATGGGATCAAACGGACCCCGGATTCGAATTTGCCGACCCAAAATACTGAAATATACTATAGTGGGATCCCGAAATCAGACAACTTTTTTTATGTGCCGGTGTAATCAGCCAATTTAAAAAAATGTAGGATTAAAGCTTATACTTGCTATGAAAATTTATACTTTTATTTTGCATATATAATTCTAATTTTAAATAAGTACATTTATAGAACAAAGGTAAAATTCTAAAATTAATTATTAATGTTTATTTTTTAATGTCTTTTTATTTTAGGTATTACAAGAAAGAAGAAATAAAGCACTTTGAAGGTGTTGAGTGCGAATGGCCCCTGTTCTACATTTTTATGATAATAGATGGAGTTTTTAAAAATTTACCAGATCAAATCACCGAATATCAGGATCTACTTAAGAAACGGATATTTTTAGACCATAATGAGGGTAAATTTTCAATATATTTTTTTTACAATAAATACAGAATTAAATTGTTGTAATATTCTCTTTTCTTACATAGTTATTATTTGTTTATAGAAGCCGATGAGAATGGTAAGATATTTGTTGTATGTAGTAGGCATACAGGGTGTTCAAAAAATACACGTCTAGTGTTTCTAAGTACAGGGTGTTATACTCATTTAAAATAAAAGTTTATTTTGTAGTTATCTTAAATACCCTGTAACCGATTTACTTGTAATTTGGCAGTGTTATTTCTATTAATAAGCCCAATTAAAATTATTAGGTTCAGTGGCGTCACGGGAACACCTTATCGAAAATAATTGTGAAAAAAAATGTATGCTACAGACTTTTCTCCAATTTTTATATTCTTTATATTAAGCAGTTAAAAATATACGGTTTCCAGAAAAAAAATTAATACCAATTTATTGCAAGTCGCTGGAACCCATTAAAAAAATACCAGAGCTGGGATGGATCCTTCAAAAAAGGAATCGACTCACGGATCCGGATCCTTATAAAGAAATAGAATCATTAATATGAATTACAATTCCTTTTTTAAGAAAAAAGTAATAAAATCCAAGGAATCAATTCCTATTTATCGGATCACAAATCCGGATCATCTTTAGTTTTTTTACTAAAAAATGGTAACTACGATACAAATGAGGTAGGTAGGTAGGTAGGTTTAAAGTGAGTGGGTATAACACCCTTCCACCGCGACCGATCGGTCTATTGTGGCTCACACCCTTTTATATTTCTCCCACCAGGTCCAGACTTGTAATAAATCTAATGATCCTGTTGGGAAAGAGATCTTTCACCTCCCCCGGCAACAAGATGTCATTGCCGAGGATTGCGAATCTTAGTCGTGCCATTGCTGGGCACGAACACAGTATGTGTTCTGCCGATTCATCCCTCCATGCACATGCGGCACTCGGCGACTTTCGCTAGGCCGATCTTGTGCATGTGGTATTTCAATCTGCAGTACAGTCCCACTAGAGTTTTAAGGTGTACCCTTGATTGCTCCAGTAGTTTGACAGTACATTGTTGGTTCGGTGGGCTTATGAAGGCCTTCGAGTGTCTGAGACCCGGAAGCCCATGTCAGTACCGAAGATTTTCTCTTTGTGTCCAAGCTGATATGAACTGCTTGGCCATTCCATAAGATATACCGATGACCGGTTCCGGCCCTGTGAATTTTTTTTCCGCCCCCCTTTTGGCAAGGAGGTCTGCGGATTCATTACCCTCTAGGCCAGTGAGTCCAGGTATCCACAGTAGTGTAACCTTATTGTTTTGACCCAGTTTGGTCAGCGCATCCTTGCAATTCCAGACGGTTTTCGAATTGCACCGGCTGGATGAGCCTTAAGTGCCCGGAGCAGGTCGGTCGTTTTTCGACTCCAGTCCGCCCTTTGTGGGTAGACTACACTGTAGGGCCGGTTGTAATTGGTTGCTGTAGGCATTATGTCTGAGGGCATTCCCAGTCTGTCACAGGTCAGGACATTTCTGAGGAGACTGGTGCTCTCCATATGACACGCCTGCGGTTTGTTACTGACCGCTTGATAGAGTCGGTAGGTTGCCCACCTTGCCTCTCTCTCCAAGTAAATATGCAGAGGAGGCAGTCCTAGGAGGGCTTTCATGGCCACCGTTTGTGCGCAGCGCGCCGTGTTCATTAGGCAGGCCTGTCTCTGTAGGCTGGATAGCTTTGCTTGGGTCAGCCGCTGCTGCTGCTCTTGCGCCACCATGCCACCGAGTCATAGTGATCATTGGTCTTATGACTGTCACGTATAGCCAGTACATCTGTTTTGGTTGCATGCCCCAGGATTTGTTACAGATCCTCTGGCATGTCCAGAAAGATAGGGTCGCCTCCGCGGTTGACTTTTTCTAGATGCGAATTCCAACTAAGAGTGCTATCTAGGATCAAGCCCAGATATTTTGCTTCTTTCGTAAATGGTATTGTTTTACCTTGCAGAATTGGTGATCTCAAGTTAACCAGGTTTCTCTTTCGGGTGAAGCGGACAATAACCATTTTTTGAGGATTTATTGTCATTTTTGCCCTTTGACACCAGCTTTGTGTGGTGTTTAGTACTTCTTGAAGGATGTTCGAAATCATCTCATCAGAGTTTCCTTTAATAAGGATGACTAGATCATCTGCATATGCCTGCAGATCGATCTCCGAGAGAGAGAGTATGGCCAGCAGGTCATCCACCAAGGGCGACCACAGCAGGGGGGATAGAACCCCTCCCTGCGGGACTTCTGGCGGCCCTAAATCTGATCATCTCCCCCTGCATATGGGTGGTTATGTTTCTGTTTTCTAAGATGGTCCTGATCCAGTCACATATGACCGGACTGATCCCTCTAGAAGCTGCAGCCTCATACGGGGAGTCAGGTAACGCATTGTTGAAAGCTCCTTCAATATCTAGAAATGCAGCCACTACCATCTCCCTTTGTTCCAGGGAGCTGGCGATGTTTGCCACCAGGTTGTTGAGGGCTAATTCTGTCGATTTACCCGTCTCGTATGCATACTGGTGTGTGTTAAAGAGGTGATCCTTGAGTGGGCCATCCCCAGTGTCAAAGAATTTAGCACGGAGCCGAGCCGCGATATATAATTTTAGCCTTATTTGAAAGTGCTGTAACTCTTAGCCAAATTAGTTTTTGGTAAATATTCTTCAAATTCGCATATGTTATTTCTGAGGTTAACATGAATCCACCGTTAAATGGAATATTTTTTCGAACTTTATTTCAAAACTTGCGATGCTAGATTTTCATAAGGTTTTTTAATGTGATTCTTGAGATAACCTTAAGCGACCTATAAATGGGACATCTTATTGTAATTTTACAGGAAGTTTTACCAGTACCGTTTAATAATTTCTCTGTTTACGGAAAATAAAAATGTATTAAAATTTTAAATTTATTTTTGAATGACACCCTGAACAGAAATAATTAAATGTCCCTTTTAAAAGTCTCTTAAGGATAACAAAAATGACGATTGAGAAATCAGAATTTTTAACATAAATGCAAGTAAAATGTATGCCCGTTTTTTGATACCACACTCTATGGTTACAAAAAAAAATGTTTTATTTAAATGTTGTTTTTTCGGACCTAAAAAACAACATATTCTAGTAATAAATCACACGTAGGTGTGTTTCCTTATTTCAAGATCTTAATAGGCAGATGTTTTTAAATTTTTTATCTTAATTTCCGAAAATCAATGTGATGCTGATTAAGAATCTTAGGTAAAAATTTGGAAATTTAAAATGAAAATTTGAACAGCGGATTTTGGCATTTATAAACCCATTTACCTCAGATTCGGAATATAAGGGTTTTTAGGGGGGCTAGGTCAAAATTTGGAAATTAAAAATCTTGGGTGAAAATTTGGAGATTTGAAATGGCGTATTCAAAACCGCGGATTTTGACATTTGTCTGAAATTAGAAATATAAGAAATCAATTTCTTTTGAGAATCGGATTCTTCCAAAAAAGAATCAATTCCGGATCATTTTAAAATTATAAAAACGAATCCGAATAACGGATCCTATTTTTAAAAAGTAATTGATTCCAACCAACCTTCGGATCCTTAAAAAGGAATCGATTCCTGGATTCGATTCCTACCCAGCTATGAAAAATACTTTAAAAAATGAAATTTTAATTTGCTACTACAGTTGAAGCGGACAGAATCGCTTTCTATAGAAAAAAAGTGACAAAGGTGCGCTGACCGAAACGTTTCGAGAGGTGCCACTCAAGGTCACAAGCAGACAAAGGTGCGCCGACCGAAACGGGTGAATCCGATTCGAAAGGTGCCCCTGAAGTCACCGGCGCCTGTTTCACGGGGAAGGGCTAATCCATCTCGAACAAACAGGTGCTTAGGAAGGGATCCCTGAATCCAAACACAGAACCAAAGACAGAACCGCCTTTATAGGAAAAAGGGTTCCCTGGCTTTAAACAGAAAGCGGATAGGACCGTTTTCATAGGGTAAGGCCGGAGATGCGGCCTTAGAAAGAACTTCTGGTTCCTGTAACAAGGACCTGGTAGCTACCCACGTCACTGGACCGGGAGAGGAGGGCATGACGGATTTAATCGTCTGCTCGTCATACTCTCCAGGAGACAGGGACATCCAGAACCATGGTAACACATAATATTGCTCGTGCGGTAGGAGATGTAAGAACTCTCTCCCAATCTGGTATCGGATTCAGTAGAATTCCGATCCTATTGGGAGAAATATAAAAATGTGTGAGCCACAATAGACCGAGCGGTCGCAATGGAGGGCGTAAAAAGTCCACTCACTTTAAACCTAAAACCTAAACCTAACCTACTAGATTTGACTATTAATGGGGTTCAGAGACTTGGAATAATTTAGTTTTAATTTTGTTTTTTCAAAAACAATCAAGATAGGAAAAAATATCAAGAGACAAAAAAGTTGCCACAGTTAATTTAATTAGGTCCATATTACTAGAAATAACACTGACAAATTAAAAAAAAATCGGCTACAGGGTATTTTAGAAAATGACGAAAGACCTGGTTTTTTTTTAAAGTTTAACACCCTGTATCTTAGAAACTATGCATTTTCGGACTCATATTTATAGAAACTTTTCTTTACATTTTCAAAACGGAATTACCTGCTGAAATTTGGCCGTGCATTTTTCGAACACCTTTTATATTTAAAATTAAAAAATAAATACATAAGAACCACAATTTAAAAATAATATTCATAAAAATGTTTACAAAATAATCAAATTTTCAATTTTTTAACAAAACTTTGCACCAATGTGTCTACTTGTCGATCTCTTATGGTTTTCTTGGTTTCATTGGTGTGCTATTTTTGTAGCAGATAGGTTTCCCAAAACGTAGTCTTGTCCATCTAACATATACCTGTAGTGTTATAAATTAAAACAAAACTTTTAGACCCGGTCATCCCAATGTACTATTACGTCGAAGAAGAGAACCTCGAAAAGGAACGCTTGGAACCAGGAACAACCCATAAGAAAATGTTTGTAGATCACGGATTGTATCTATGGAACCAAGCCATGTTTATTCTGGCCCAATTGCTGACAGCAGGGTTATTGCACATAAATGAACTCGATCCGATCAGGAGATATTTGCCTTCCTACAACAGGCCAAGAAAGGGTGGGAGGTACTCGGCTTTTCAGGTAAGATCATAAAAATATTGTTTAAGTAAAAAAAAATCTAAAAACTTTACATAATATGCTGTAGGACTGCTTTGGTCCTGGTCCCAAAGTTTATAACTATGCTTACACAGATACTATTGACCCCTATAAACTTGTAGATCGCCTAAAACAAGATTACGAAAAAATGCAGTAATCAAAACACCTATCTACGTTCCAGTGGCAAGTCTAAATAAATCTAAAAAATTTATTAAAACGTAAATAATAATTACAAATTATTTTAATTTTCGTATGACTGCTTACACAGATACTATACCTTTGCGTTTGCGAAGAAAGTGACCCCTATAAACTTGTAGATCGCCTAAAACAAGATTACGCAAAAAAATGCAGTAATCAAATACACAGGCAGTTGATTCTTGTTTTTAAATTGTAATCCAGCAACTTTTTAATCGCTTCCAAAGAGTAGTAGAGTCCTGAGAATTGACAGACCTTAAGAAGGCTGACTTTTCCCTCCTCACCAGACGCCAGGGCTCAAAATTACGCAAGTTTTTTATAATTCTGCCATTTTCTATGGTTTTATTACGTTTATATTTTTTTAAAAACTACGTTCCAGTGGCAAGTCTAAATAAATCTAAAAAATTAAATATTAAAACGTAAATAATAATTACAAATTATTTTAATTTTCGTATAAAAATTTAGGATATTCTGAGACTTATTTGTCGAAAATGTTTGAAATGTCATAAATGACAGGACATTTAACATATGACAGATTAATATGTCATATGTTCCATTAAGCACTAAGTCATAAATTATTGACAAAAAAGCTCTTAGAATATGTAAAATTTTTATATCAAAATTGTAATTAGGTTTCAGTAATTTTTTAAGATTAATTTTATTTCGAAAACGGTGGTAGACTTACCACCGAAATGTAGATAAGTGTTTTGATTTTTAATCTACAAGTTCATAAGGGTCAATAGTTTCTGTATAAGCACAGTTTTATACTCTGGGCCAGGACTGAAGCAGTCCCATCTTGGCAAGTACCCAAAGAACGCATTTAAAAGTCTGTATCTTCCTCAACAATATATAAAATTATCTATGAGGAATCATGTTAGCATTTGCAACAAAACTATTTGATATTAGAAAAATAAAATAAGAGTAAGAAAGTTTAATTTTTTTAGAGATTTCAAAAACTAATTATTCTTTGTTTAGGATAATTAAACAAATATCCATGCACTTTTGTTCTAAAAAAAATATTTAAAATGGTCTTCATGATCTATATTTGCTTTTCATGTAAATTGTTATTGACGTTATTTAAATTAATTCTATACAAGAATACTTGTGGAGGTCAATGCCCATTTTTTTTGTTAAACGCTTGTTTAGAAATCACAAAAAGCAAAATAACACTTAACATTTAGCTTTACGTATATATACTCTTGGATCAACATTTCTTGCTTTTTAAATCAGTTTACGATAGAACACAGCTGATAAACCTCTAACAGCGCTCTGCATATACATTCTATAGTAGTAGGAGTATAGAGTTGGTCTATATAAATTGATATGTATGCTACTGTGTTATTAAAGCATATATAAAAGTTTCATGCTATTTTAAATAACATAATTTATTGGAGCTTCGAGAAACTAAAACACCCCTTTCGTATAAAAAATGGACTATATGTTTTAAACCATGATTGTGTTTAATTTTTTGTATCTCCTTTACTAAAGTTAACATCAAAATGCAGTGGCCATGATTACGTAATTATGTTTCAAAAACGTATGATTGATTTATAGCACATTGTCTTCTAGACTACCAGCTTCATTATTATAAGCTATACTTTAACTTTACTTCACACTGAGAAGTAGTTTTACTTTAGACATATTTTTTGAATTTTATTACCCTCCTGTTTGGTTCTTCTACCGATCTATAGGTGGCGCTAGAAGCTGTGTGGTACCTATAGTTTGCAATATATTTTAAATATATAGAAATCAAATACGCCAATCTTTCTTCCTTGTCTAGGGGAGCAGAATGTCCAGTGATCGTATAGTGAGGGCATTGCTGCTGACACCCTATTGTTAAATACCCGCACCCGCAGCGTAAAACGCGCTTTGCGAGTGCAATTTTTGGAAGCGCCCCTTACTTTATGGGGCCGAAATGGTTTTTAAAATATGAGCAGACAGATAGATACTTATGCGTAAAATATATACGTGTTTAAAAATCCTTAATTAATTTTCAGCATAGTAAGACTGTTATAATTTTTTGCTATTTTTTTACCTTGTCTAGGGTTGGATTTTGTGCGCTATAATTTTGTTATTAAGAATTTGTTGTATTATTTGCATTTTTTAAATATATATTTTTATTATTTAGGGTAAAATTCTGCGATCTATAGAATACTACGTTGCACAGAATCCGGCTTTGGTATTATTTAAATTAGTCTTTATTTGCTCTGCATAAGACTTTTTCGATTATTAGGTGTTCTTTAAAATATTGGCAGTAAAAACTTAAAAAATGCTTGCTCAAAATTAATTATTAATATAATATGTAAATATACACTATACATTTGTAGGGAGTTTAAAATAATTAATAAGATTGTGTTAATATTTACCCTATACCCCAAAATATGGGATGTTGCAAATTCCGCGGTCACCATTTTTATCTGAATAATTTTAAAGATAATTTAATTATTATGTTAATATTATCGCATTACATCTCTCTCTTCTATCACTTGTTTGCAAACTACAACCTAAAATTTATAAATTTGATTTGTTTAATTTCACGTCACATACAGTTGAGTATTGAAATACATAGCTCACAATTTAATTCTTTAAATATATCTTAAAATGGTCAAGATCACAGTAATGTCCGACGAATTTATAACATCCCATATAGCATTAAAAAAACTTTAATTATTTCTATTTCAAAGTTTGCGAATGCATTTATGTTATGTTAAATATTGGCAT
Source organism: Listronotus oregonensis (assembly GCA_019359885.1). Classification (NCBI taxonomy): domain Eukaryota; kingdom Metazoa; phylum Arthropoda; class Insecta; order Coleoptera; family Curculionidae; genus Listronotus; species Listronotus oregonensis. Next base: position 22,164 of record JAHBCN010000272.1, read on the forward strand.
TATTACTAAAACTAATATAATAGAAACCCATGGTATAATAAAATTGGCATAGATAGAGTATCACATATAAATGTTTCTTGTATTACGAAGTTCACAAATAATTTTGTTTTTGTTTAAACCCATTTTATATTCACTTGCAAGAAAATATGTACAATTAGTTATATTTATTATTATTATTTTTTTATAATTACACGTTTTTACAAATCTTTTATTTGAATTTATTTTATCTATTACCGAGAAAATGTATGTTTTTGTGTGTGCCGTAGAACTCTTATTGTTTCGTCCGTCCGTCACAGCCTTGTACCTTCTATTATTTTACAACCGATTGTAATTATTATACTATTAAGTGTGGCCTTTTAACCCAACCACAATTTTTTTTGTGTATTGTCCACAATAAAAATTATTAAATTAGGTTATGCGATAATTGGAAATTGGTCTTTTACATTACAATAATTTGTTGAATAAACAAAAAAATTTAAAAAAAACTTCTTTACTTAAATTGATTATAAAAAAGTTGATACTTGCAATTATTTATGGGTTCGCCATAAATGCCTGTCAACTTTGACAGCTCGTATCTTGGCAACCGATTGACAATTTCGATATTTTTATCAAAAATTTGTAGAGATATTTCACTTGTGTATAAGCAAAAAAAAATGTTTCTACCCAATAAGGGCTCCCAAATGATACCTTTTTCTTGATTCTACCCAACTTCTAAAATTGTCCATTTTTTCAAAATATATTAGATTGCAAAATTATTGTGCAATAACTATCAAACCGATTTTTTGGCCAAATATGGATATTCACAAAGAAATCGAAGAGGTCAAAAAAACATGCAACAAACTATGTTTTTTGCTTTTTCTTTTGTTTATTGCTATTTTGCAAAAGAGTTTCGAGCAAAAAATGCTTGCCACCTCGTACATACGACAACTCTTGTTTTCTGACAGATAAGGCTGAATCTAGTAGGTCCTATGTTAATGATATTACCTAGACGGTAATGGGGGGTGGGTAGTTTAGCGGTAGTAGTTACTTGTATGACGTCCCGTCAGTGGTGGTACTACCGCGTCGTCTAAACTAGTCTAAAGGGTGCCATAAAATACAATATTTGCATTAATGACACCTTTAAGCGTCATTGACGGAATTAAGGAAAATGTGATAAACATCTAAAAAACCAGGTACCCACGGTACCTAGTTCAATCAGTTAAAAAAAATGTTATTTTAACAAAGTATAAATATTTAATCGATTAGTTCAAACTTTTAAGTATAATACACATTTTGAACGTTATGACGTGAAATATTTTTCACAAATCATCATTATTGACAGCTCTTGGTGCTTTTATTCTACACTAGATGAAAAGCCTGTCTCCGCCAGGCGAGAAATAATATTAAGTAGCCTCTGTCTCCGTAAGATCGCTTCCGTACGGCTATCGGAAAAAAACACTTTTTTGCTCCTATTTTTGTCCCGGGGGCGAAATTCAAAAAACGGGCTTCGTTAGGTTCTAGCCACTGCTAAAGACTACCACTGTGCCAAATTTCATGATTTTAGCTCAAGCCATAACTTCAGAATCACGTGGAAAGACAAATAAATATATATACCTACCTACATATACATATATCCACATTAGCAAATTATATATATATATATATATATATATATATATATATATATATATATATATATATATATATATATATATATATATATATATATATATATATATATATATATATATATATATATATATATATATATATATATATTCTTTTTATGCTATATGTCCTAAAAGTATGACATGTTGTCAATAAATTTCTAAACTATACAGGGCATGTAAAAAATATGATGCTCACGATTTTAATGGGCGATAGTGGAACTCAAAACAAGTCGAGAAAGCTAAAAAATATGGGTCAAAAGTTAACTGTTTTCGAAATTACAAATAATAAAAATTACTTCTTGCAATTTATTTTGATAATTCATTTGAAATTAACTTTATGTAAAAAACAATGCATTATTGTACTCACCACAAAAAGGCTAAATATTCATTTTTAGAGCACAAATTATTATGTTTTAAAACAGCACTTCTTTATTTACTTGAAGAATAAGATTTCTCTGTTGCACACATCTCGTTTTCAAAACTCTTGAACACTACAGTTGTAAATTTATAACATATTCGCATTTTTCCCGATTTAAAAACAACCAAAAATGTCGCGGCCGTTTAACACGTACCTATTTACAACTGACTACACAAGGACAAGGCTTTTAGCTAGGTAGCTTCGTTGCCAATTGTTTTTTACATTTTTAACTGGGGGAAAAATTATTATTAGTATTATTTATTTATTTTATATTTGTAGATTGAAACATTTGAAACTTAGTTTATTTTATTAGCAAATGAATCTACTGATAAGCGATCAAGACAAAAGTTTCAAGTTTTCAGAAATAATTGCTTTTAAAGCTCAAACTTTGACATCGTTTAGACAAAAATATGTCAAGTTTTGACACATATGTTATATGAGCTTTTCGATTTGTTTTGAGCTCCACTATCGCCCATTAAAATTATGAGCATCATACTTTTTATACCCTGTATATATTTTATAGCAATTTGATACTATGAGATCTGTGGTGAGTACTTAGCAAAATATATCATACTTCTTATATGTATATATATAATATCTATATGGTGGCTTATTTAGCAAAAAAAATATATATATGTTGTGACGGACATTGTAATTTTTTTGCTTCTAATGAATCATTTTTTAATGATATCTTCCTATTAAATATAGTACAGGACCTTTTTAGGTCTTTAAACTTTATACTTGCAGGTTAGGACAGTTGTAGATCTATATTAAACAAAAAGATAAATAAAGGGTTATTAAGCAAAATTTATTTGTAAATTCAAAACAACTTACGACTTAAATAATTTTTATTACAAAAATTCTTTGGGTTACCCACCAGACATGCAAAAAGGGACTGCTGCGGCCAGGACCCCAGGGTAGAGATATCTGCACTAAGAGACTGCACAAAATCATTTGACCCTAATCCCGTAATCAATTATTCCTGTGGAATACCCTAAACATATTTTTACACTTGTCATGTGACCGCCGTTAGGTCGAAAAATTTAGAAAATGAGCTAAGAAATGTCCAAAACTTAGGTACGTGTCCACCTGTGCATTGCCATCGCGGGCCAGCAACTCCAAGCTTCAGGTAAGCAAGATATCCAATTGCTTTTCGGTTTACATGTAAAAATTTGTGGGTTAAATGTTAAAATAGAAGGGTTAAGTTCCGAGCGCTTTACGGCTAAATAAGCAACTGAATGGATTAAATATATACGCGTTTAACCGCAGATTAATTATTTAGACAGTTAGAAACATGACTGACTTTTCGAAATGTGATGTCTTTTTAAGACTGTATTCCAAGTTGTATAATTGTGTAGTATGTTTCTTGTTAAACAAACGCTTTAGTTTTTTAAGTTTTGTTGAAAAGACGAATATAATAAATAAAGGTTGGCTTAAGGTTAGGATAAAAAAAATCTTTTATAAACCATTCCAATCCAGAAATATCTTATTAGCAGTATGAGTGGCTAACAGGTTGTGAAATCAGAAATAAACTGTATTGTTGGCCCTTTTGGCTTTTCGTCAATGAAAACTGTGTTTCGAATCGGAATGGTTTTAGAGATTTAAATAATTTACATAAGGCAGTTAAACGACATGTTATGCCTAAAGCACACTTGCACCTATTACTTTTTTGTAAATAAGGGGTAATTTTCCCCAAAAGCAAGAAATGTATTTACATCTGTAGAACGGAACAGTACTATACCATTTTAATTATACCATGGCGTTAGAATTACCTACAGATTAACAAGTGGATAATTAATTAATTTCTTCCATATTTTTGTAAATGTTTTAATTTTGTCTAATCATATTTTTTTTTTGTTTTTTGCTTTCTACAGGCAAAACCTTCCATAGTAAGTAACTTTTGTATTTACCTGTACACTATTTTCGCCGTATACACCAATTCTTTTATTGCTACTATTACAAAAGCTTCTATGCGTATGAGTTTTTTTCTTTTTAGTTAGCAAGCATGATGGCAATATGATAGGACAATATGATGTTATGAGCGTTTTCTTTTTTCTTACTAACATGTTGTAATTAATAACTTTCTGTCGGCTTTATAGCAACATGATACTCTGGAAAAAAGTATCATGATTTTTGGTATCTTATAGAAACCAAATAAGGACAACCAAAGGAACACACATACACTAGGGATGTACAACCATCTTAATGTGTATTTAAAAACATTGGCGACAAAAAAATGGAAATTTTAGTATTTTTTCTGTTGTATTTATGTTTTAATATCTTTGTAAAGATAAGAAAGGATGTAGATATAGAATATATGTTTCGTTAGTTTCAATATTGTCACATTAAGTAATATTTTGAGACTAACGGAATCTCGTTGGGTTAGTCGCCGGGAAAGTTTCTAAAAAATAGGACCACTTCGGTCCTGGTCCCAGAGTATTGCGAACTAAGTGTGCTTAGTCCTGTTGACCCCTATGAACTTGCAGATCGCCTGAAACAGAATAAAGAAAACTCCCCCCCCCCCAAAAAAAAATGCAAAAAATTCAAAAAAACCTATCTACGTTTCTGTGACAAGTCGGCCAACGTTGTCAGGCTTAACTTAAATAAAAAAAAAACATAAATTGAAACTAATTTTGGTTTAAAAATTTATAAAATTCTGTTTGCTCTTTTAATATTTATGACGTTTTGTCTTAAATTACATATTGGTTTGCTTGACTGGTGAATTTATAATTTTCAAAAAGACAAAAAAGGTAACGTGTTAATCATGTAGGTAGTGTTGGATTTTTTTGGGATTCTTTCCTTTTTTCTGTTTCAGGCGATCTGCAAGTTCATAGGGGTCAACAGGACTGAGCACACTCAGTTCGCTATACCCTGGGACCAGGACCGAAGTGGTCCCATTCTTTAAAAACTTTTCAGGCGAGTAACCCATCGAGAACTTATTGAAACATAAATCCGCCACAAAACTATAGAACGTAATTACTAATCATTTTTTTTACTTACATATTATTTGACTTGGTACTGTCACAACGTTTTGATACTGGTTTGGTAATTTTTACAAGCATGTTACAAGTTTTTTGTATATTAGTATAAAAAAGCATGTTTAATATCCTTTAGCTTATTGTAAAATTAGAATTTATTTATTTAAGAGGTTATTTGGTTGAATTTTACACACTGCTACATAAAATATTTCTCTGTAGCAGATTGTAGATAATAATTAAAATAGGGCTCAAAGTATAAGAGGCCAAATAAAAAAATCTTACGAAATTGTAGATTTTTTGTTCCACATGTAATAATAAATTACCAAGTTAAATTAATCTTTAAACCTGGAACTTTTTAGGTTGATTTAATATTGATTTGAAAAAAATAAATTTTGTACATAGATAAGAATAGTATGTTACACTTTCTGGAGCATTTGTGAAGTTATTTGCAAGTATCCATTGACACCACATAAAATTTCTTACCAAGTGAAGTAAATTGCGTAATTTTTTTCTTTACGACTTCTATAAAAAAATCCTTTTCCTTCCAGAGCATGGGTCCCCAAACTTTCTTACTTAACATTGGATTTTCGTATATTCATCAACTTTAAATATACTTTTGATAGCTGAAATGAACCCCTTGTAGGTCGTAGTCGATCCCTGGACCCTGGGTGTCAATATAGACCACTTAGGATATCACCTCTTGTTCTAAAGTTATACTGTTGTAGTAGTACTGTCTTTTAATAATGAAATTTTTAATTTCATTACAAAATAGTTAATAAATAAACCTGTAAATACACCGTTTATATAATAAGTCAAAAAGTACACTTTTTTCTGTTGAATTGCCCAATCTCAGTAGCATAGGATCATTAGGACTCTTGAGTAAACTTAAGGCATTCACAGCATACATAACCAGTAAAACAAGTAGTAAAGTAAAGCACCTTCCATTCATTATAAAATGTATTAAAAACTAGGTCTTGCTGTTTTTAAAAACATTAAATGTTAACATTGATGCAGTGTTTAATTTTATTTAACCTTCGTATTAGGAATTTAGACTTAACTTTTTATTGAAATGCAAGAGGTATATAATTTTAACATTACTTCTTTACAGTTTTTACTCCTAATGGGCTTTTGCTATCGTTGTGGGTGTTTCGTAATGCCATTTTAATAGAATGTGATTTAAATCAATGATTGGGAGCGAAGCCAGTCATGCACAAATTTGGTAACATCATCGTCTTGAAATTTTGAGCCGCCCAATAACTCTTTCTGCGGTCAAAAAAGATGAAAATCACAGGATAATAAATCCGGTTTATAAGGCGGATGTGAAATAACTTCCCAATGCATTTTTTTCTAGGATATATTATGTAGTTAATAGAGCAGTTTAAGGTCGCTTGTTAGCGTGCAGCAGAATGCCACTCTTGATTGAACTGTCCTTTTTAAATGAAATGCAGATTTACCTTTTTTAATGGTCAAGTCTGAATAATAATAGGTGACATTAACGGTACGATTTCATCTCAAAAAATTTTTTAAGACAAGGCCTCTGCTATACCAACAGACAGTGATTATTACTTTACCGGCTGAAGTCACAACTATGGAGGACTAGAGAAAGCAGTGGAATCGCATTAATTTAAAAATGGGTTCTAAAAGATGTCACAAGATGCTGCAGTTGTTTCTCATATGAGTGTCATGATTGCTATATACAGTTTTATTATGTACAAAAACAGAACAAAAGTAAAATTTTAAATATTTTTAAATCCCGAAAAAATAATTTTTATAAGTCTCTATCAGACCACTTTATCAGATTGACTACAACTTTGAGCTGAATACTATACTTCTTTAACGGCAATTTGAACAAATCTAATTTAATCGTTAATTACTAAATGTATTTTTTTAATAATCTCTTGTCAGATATTTCTCATAATAAGAATTAAAAAATATAATATTAAATCATGTTAAAGACTATCCCTTCGGTAGTATATTACAACAATTTTAAATTAGAAAAAGTCCTATCAAATTACCTCTATCACGTGAAAGTATATTAGATATTTTGTTAACAAACAAATATTTGCTTACTTTTTATTTTTTTCTGGAATAGATCCTGTAATTTTTTACAATAATGGTTAAATAATAAATAAGATTTGTATATTTAAAAAAATAATACTTTGAGGCTCTTTACTCCCGCATGTTACCCTAAGGCCGGGTATTATAATGTCGGATAATCTCCACTTCTGTGGTTTAAACTTAAGTTTTTTAAAATGTGTATTTTATAAACGTTTAGTTACAGTAAAAACCATATTAAAATTTATGATTGCGGTATCGCTTAAACTAAAAACTGTAAACTAAGAGATTGAATTTTTAAAAGAAAATAGAAAAAAACCAATGGGTTTAAACCTCAGTATAATCTGAAGATTTTTTTGCGCAGTTTGCCCTCACTTTTATAATACCAGGTCTAATACCAAAAAATTTTAAGATATTATCGTTAACGAAAACTTGGACCAAAGTAACGAATTACTTCACAAATGTTACAAAAAGTTCATGAACGTTATATTCTCTGTATGAAGAAATAAATTATCTACAGACAACTTACTGTCATATTATTTTAATAGTTAAAAAGGTCCAAAATAAAAATAGTCCTAGATTACTAGTGACAAAACATGGATGAGATGAGTTAGCTTTATTTTTATTATCTACAAGCAAACTGAACAATATACTCATATAGTACAAAAATCATATATTAATTCTGATACGTCGGAACTATATCATTTGGTGTTTCGTATACAGGGCACAGCGACCGACCTGGTAGTACAAATTGTATTGATAGCGGAATCGATGAGGCTGCAAGCAATGATGGCGACCTATGGTATACAAACACAGACGCCTCACGAAGTCGAACCAGTACAGATATGGTCTTCCACCCAGTTGGTAAAGGTATATCAGAATTTGGGAGTCAATAAGAAGCTTAAGTTGCATGGTAGGCCAGAAAGACCGATTGGAAGTTTAGGTTTGTAACTATAGCAGCACTATTTTCAGAGCGAAATAGAAGCTATTTTGGTACCTAAAATTTAACAGCAAACAACCACTACCATATTTACTTTTTTCTTTAAAAAGTGGTGCATAGAACATAAAAATCCGAAATCTGTCCAAAAGTTAGCTTTTCCGTACAGCGCGTTGTTTATCATTTCTCCTAGCGTGATTTAACCCCCCAATACTCTGCTCCATAAACGCTGAACGCGCAATATTCGGAGCCGTTTTTTTACACTTTTTGGCCAAATTTATATGAAAATCAAAGATATCAGGTTGCTTAATTTAAATCGGATAATTACAGGTAATACGCTGATATTCCAAAATATCGCTACAAAAAAAACTGTGATTTAAAAAAACTAATTGTTGAACAACGTCCGCCTTTAGTCTGTTTGAACAATATATGATAAACAAATAAACAATCGTTTTTAGAAAGATCAACTTGTCAGTTTTATAAGTTATTTTATGTGTTGTCAACTTTAGCAGATTTTTCAAATTTCTCTGCAAAAAGCACACCAATCAGCTTTTATAAACCATTTTGTTTGTTATATTATAGTAATACGATTAAATTTCAATTAAATCAGTATTTTTCGTTTTAAAAGAAAAAATGGCTATTTTTATAGGATTTTCTATATAGAAAATTGTACAGATTTTGGTTTTTTATGTTCTGTGTACTACATTGTTTTGTTTGTTGATTTTGGGTACCAAAAAAACCTCTATAAACGTGCTATAAAATATAAAATCCCGGGGTAATTACCATTTTGCTATGATATATTTTTTTAATTTCTAGGTACCAGCAAACTTTATAGAATATGCGGACAAACTGTCCTCTGCTATCCTCTTATTTTTGAAGTATCGGATTTTTATCTCTACAGGGACATGGCTCTCCTTATAGACGATATTAAAACTGAACTCCAGTTTGTTGGCAGGTACAGATAAAAGTTGTATTTTTAATCTAGTTATGCTAACAGTAAAAATGTATTTGTATCTTATATTTATAAATACATTTAGGTTATTAACTATCACTTTGAATAAGAAACAAATTCGTAAAAGCAATTTTATGATTGATTTTACTTTTTTGGTGCCTGAATATGAAAAAAGTGCTAGTAAATTTAGTCTTACATTTTTGGCAATGGAGTAAATTTGTCATCAGTTCAAAAATTCTAAATTATCTCGAAATCTGTGCAATTTTGAGAAAAATATAAAGAGAGCTTTTTTGTAGAAAATAAAATTTCCTATCAAAAGTCACTTTTTAAAGAAAAAAAATGCAAAATAAATGTAAATTATCGATATGTTCACAACTTTTGTCTGGGGCAAGATAGCTATAGGCATCACCTAACAAAAAAAATGACATCAATGGCTTTAAAATAAGTGGCTAAAAGTATTTCCCGTAGAATTTGACAGATATGATTTTTTTATATTTTACAACTTTTTTATTTTTTTTTTGGTCTGATGGCCTTACAAACTGGTGTATTGGCCAAACTTATCAATAATCTTTTTTGTTGTTTCTGTTAGTTTATTTTTATTTCTTATAAACAACGTACATATTTTCATCAAAAAAAAATTTGTTTCATTATGTTACTTTAATGATATATAGTATAATATGACCTAGATAATGTACTACTAAGTTTTAGTTTTTTGTTAAATCTTTAAATGGTTTTATCCTAAATAATCATTGTGTTTATATATTAATAAATACAAAAATATTATATGTAATAAAAAAAGTAGCAAAAGTTTGTTAAAATTACTTAAAAACTATTAATCAAAAGCAATGCCTATTTCATGATCTATATCTTCATTTATGTCCTCCTCAAATATTTCAAGTTCGGTTGTATGTTTGCAATTTACTCTTGCTCACCCTTTGCAAAAAAAATGTGTATACCAAATTTTCTATACACACAGTTTCCTTGTCAGCCTTTTGAACATTACAAACTAACTGGCTGGTCGAAACAACCTTTTTGTATAAAAATACGTTTTTTTATAAAAAAAATAAAATTGATCTGATATAAAAGCAAAATCGACAAAAATTTGTAAAAAAATCATATCTCTGTCAAGTTTTAATGAAATAACCTTACGCACGCTCATTTAAAAGATTTAAAAGTAAGATTTTTTTTGAAGCAATGTCTATACCTATCATAAGTTAAAAAAAAAGAATATAATTGCAATTTTTTGGATTTTGTTTTTGCATTTATTTTGCAATAAAACAAATATTTAACTTTTGCAGGTGCCATTTCGATATGAATTTTGATTCTTTACAACAAAGCTTTCTGCATATTTTAATTTAAAAATGCACAGTTTTCGAGATAATTTAGAATTTTTAAAACAATGACAAATCTTACCAATTCTCAAAAACATTAGCGTAAATTTAATAGCACTTTGTAATTTTTTGCATATTTTAGTACCCAAAAACCATAATCAATCATAAAATTGCTCTTACGAATTTGTTCCTTATCATCTTTTTTATGTTTTAATAGTCAATAGCGTAATTATTATGCAACACTTTAATCAGACTTTATCTATTGTAACATTTTGCCTCCTTTTTTTTAAGATATTGGCGCCTCTCAGGTAGACCTACTGTATGTCTTCTAATAAAAGAGGAACACATGAGAGATCCTCAGTTTAAAAAAATGTTGGATCTTTTGGCAATGCTTAAAAAGGGATATTGTGATAATGTTAAGGTTAGAATAGGACGATTGCAGAATCTCATTTCAAGTTCATGTGTCGGTAAGTGATAGCGATAAAAGTAAAGTACCGCATTAATGCTTACAAATTTAAAATATTATTTTGTATTTATTTGATGAGGGACTGGTCCATAAGGGCAAAAGGACTTTACCCTCCCGAGACAAAATGTAAATAACCAATTATTCAAAATTAATGTTTTGTATTAAATCAATCAACTAAAAATATTACCACCAGACACCTAGTCTAAGTCGTTTAAATTTGCGCCATATGTTCCTAACTGATGTTTCACGTGGCGGGATTATTTGCGCTCCGACCATCCGGCCCGCCTAAACCTGCAGCTACTGGGTCGTATACCCCCCACCCGGCGCGGAGGGCGATATATTTTTTCACCAGTACGTTTTGATATTTTACAGGGGGTATCGTTTTATTTATTGCTTTTATCTTGCGGCAGCTCACGAAGGATTATTATATATGTACAGCTATATACTACATATATATACATATATATATGTATATATATATATATACATATATATATATATATATACTATATATATATATATATATATATATATATATATATAATATAGACGTTATTCTATATAACTAATAACTACTACAGCTGGGAATCGAACACGGATCGCCGAGGTGGCGAGCCATTGCCATTTAACAGAGCTTTATTCATAAATCGAGGTGGCGAGCCGAAACTCTGACCACTACGCTACCGGAGAGACTGCCTCGCTTCCGCATGTTTAAATAACTGACACAACTGGCAAATAATGTACATTGTATTTTAAACGGCGAGTTTTCCCGACTTTTGCTCGCTGGACAAAGTACATATACAATCGCTTGATAGATCTATTCCAGATCTGAAGCTTACTCAGCTGATAAATCTAGGAAAGGCGGTTGTTATACAAGAATTTGCAGAATTATTTTCTGACTTTAAAAAGTAAGACAAGCTTCCAGAGGCTGTTATAAGCTGATGCCTTGGAAGAAAAAAATTCTGTGTTCTGTCGGACTGGCGAGCTCAGAGATAAGGAGATAGGAAAGAGGGTACTCACGAAAGCAAACTCGATCGTGTTTTATCATTCATTTGAATATTGTGAGTGCTCGAGATTAATATGGTTTCAATAGATGAGTAAGTAAAAAGTACATTTACACTACCCTGTACTTGTTTTCTAAATCTGTAAGGTAAAGGTTATTATTGACAGAAAAAGTATGAATAGATTGATAATAGGAGCAAAAAATATATTGATGTGAAGAATAAATAGAGTTGGTGCGTACACTGACCTTTTGCATTGATTTATTGGACGTTAGACCATCTGTCAAAACAGATTATACGTAGTTTAGAAATATAATTAAAGTATTGGATTAAAGATCGTAAAAAGATTGTTGAGACGAGCATATATGACATACCTAGTCAAATTCCTTAGTTATTTCAGGAGCATAGACCTAAGATTCACAGAGGAACTCCAGAGACTTGAAGGAAGATCTACTGTAAGTCTTTTGTTCGGGAATCCGTACTGTGCATTATAAATAAGTTTTGTAATTGTGGAATAATCTTGACCGTGGGTCTTTCTTAGAGCAATAAAATTTTGACTACAAAAAAAAATAAGACGTCGTCACGAAACGAGATGTCGAAAACTGAATAATTAATTTTGTGTATAAAATAAGAATATTTGGGGGAAATTTTTGAGGTGTACGAAACGCGAGTGTACGAAACAAGAATAAGTCATATCGTCGAAGTCTATTTCCCCCAAAACGCACGCTTGGGCCGGTGGAACGGAGCGGTGGCGCTGCGGGCGTCATGCCTTTTTCCATAGATAAAGGGAGTAAGACGCCGCTCTATAGCTTTATAAACGCGTCTCGCTCGCTTTCTCAATGGGACAAGTCCTGCTTTTTTAATGGTAAAAATTATGCGCGCCCCGTGTGGCACGCCATATTCCGCTGTTGCTATTGGTCTAGCGCGGCGCGGTAGAATGCGCCAAAGGCGCCATTTGTGTTGATCTCGAAGATTTTTAAATGTTAACTTTTCCCGCTCAAAGAAAAAAAAAGTTTTTCGTTTAACTGTTTGTAACAAAACTCAGTATTTTTCTGTTTCTACTGAGCCTTTATTGATTTAATTTCATTTTTTTTTGTGGTGTGGTGGCGGCCCATAGGCAACTGCCTATTAGGGTGAATAGAAAAACGCGATTTTTCTGCAAAACAATTCTAATAGCGCGGAAAACTTGCGCATAGGCGTCATTATAAAGAACAAAATATATCTTTTTTTTTTTAAATTTGAAATCGCATAAAAGGCCTAAAGTTTCAAAAAATTTCAAAATACCAGTAAATTTCAAAAAAATACCAGAATTCCCCCAAAAATATTTTTCTGTTCTAATAGTGTCCTTAATGTATACAAAAAATTGTTGGACTCATTTTTGTTTAACTGAATTCGCGCAAAAGGCCTAAAGTTGCGGGTTGCATCGTATAAAAACAATATTTCATGATTTTCGACGACTTTTAAACATGTGCCAAAATCCATAAATGTTTTATTTTTAATTTGTAATACTGTAAAAACTATTCAAAATAGTTTTTCCAATCCAAAAAAAAAAAAAACTTTCAGATCTATTATTCCGTAACTGTATTCGCACAAAAGGTATAAATTATAGTATAAGTTAAGCCATACAGTCCCGTAAAAAACGCCGTTTTCCATATCTGATGAGTGTTTATTTAACACACTAAGGTTAATAATGGATTAGAAAAACTATTTTAAATAATTTTTACAGTATTACAAATTAAAAATAAGACATTTATGGGTTTTGGCACATGTTTAAAAGTCGTCGAAAATCATTAAATATCTTTTTTTTTACGACACAACCCTCAACTTTAGGCCTTTTGCGCGAATTCAGTTAAAAAACAATGAGCCCAATAATTTTTCCAATTGGAAAAAAGACACTTCGAAAAGCATATATATTTCACTATTAGAAGACAAAAAAATATTTTTGAGGAATTATTGTATTTTTGAAATTTGGTGGTATTTTGAAATTTTTGGAAACTTTAGGTCTTTTGTGCGATTTCAAGGCCACGATTTTTTTAAATATTTTGTTCTTTATATTGACGCCTATACGCAAGTTTTTTGCGCTATTAGAATTGTATTGCAGAAAAAACGCGTTTTTTGATCCACCCTACTGCTTATGTTGCCTATGCTTAAATCCGGCACTGATTCTGAATTCCATCCAAGCCGTTCGCCTTTCCTTCCAAATCTTTTAATTCTGTGCTAATAAACTGGCTATCACAACAGATTCTATTGCGTCAATTAAGTCACCCACAGTATTTAGACTTTAAGCCTTTGTGGATCGTTCCAAGATTTTAAAAAATATATATGGTTACATACATCTTTTCAGAACATTTGGATTTTATGAACTCGTTTGAAGGCATCTCGGAAGATTTTAGCCATTTTCAACAACTCGAACATGATTATATTGGATATCAAAGTTTAACAGATGTACCAAGGGTCTTACATTATACCGACGAATCCAAAGATTATTTGGTAAGTTATTTACCCTTTACCAGAATAAAAGGAAAAAATATTTTGTTTATTAACTACAAGTATTTTTATAAGCTGCCCTATTGATTTATAAAATATATTTTTCTATTTTTAACATTTAAAGTGACACTTTTTAAAACTCATTGACGTTGTCAAATATCTTAGTTTTCATAACTAGTTACGAAAAGTAAAATTTTTCGCAATTGGTGATGAAAAGTAAGATATTCGACAACGTCAATGAGTTTTAAAAAGTGTCACTTTGAATGTGAAAATTATTTGGGAGTATTTTAAGTTATAGTGTATTATAGTGTATTATTTTATTCATTACTTGTCAGTATAAAATTGGGATTTTTATAACAATTATGTTTTAAAAAACTGTTAATAACCATGCTGATACTGTTTACCCTTAGAAGGTATTCACATATGGCCCATTTATTTTACCGTTACTTTATCTTTATAAATTAAGACACCCAGTATACAGGGTCATCCAACGGGGACTAACCAGGTCCATTTTTGTATATTTTTTGCTTTCCTCATATTAAAAAAAAAATGTGAAATAGTCATCTTGTGTATTTTTTCCCATTAGGATACTTAAAAAATAATTAACATTGAATCAAAAGAGATACGGATAAAATTAGTGGAACATCTTATTAGTTCTGGTTGGTAATTGGTAGTAATTAATGTTTTTATAATTACAGCTATTTTTACTGAATAGGCAGTAAATTAAAAGCAAACGTCATCCTTTTACATCTAATTTAACATTAGTTTACTTTTTAATTTGGCATCTTAAAGACGAAAAAAGTGACAATAACAAAATTGATTAAATATTTTTCGAGACTCCGATGGTGTGGCTCGAATTTGGTGTAACCTGTACCGGGTGTCCAAATAAGAAAGAACGCCGGCTGTATCTCAAAAACTATTTATCGCACAGCGTTGGGGAAAAATATTTTATATTTTATAATTAAATAATGATCATGATTTAACTAAATTTTAGTAAAGGTGGTCAAGAGAAAGAGCTGGAATTTATTTTTAAGTTTCTAAAATTCTCGCGAGATGGCGCAACCGCAACTGTAAATTAAAAAAATCTATTTTAATAACACGAGCAAAAACTCTAACCAATTCTGCATCGGTTTGGCTAAGGACTTTTTGTTGTATTTCCAATAAGGGTGGAAAAAGATGATAAATAATGGAACTTTCAAATAGCTTTATCTCTCACATCCATATTTGAAATTATCATTTTTTATGCAGATTAGATTCTAAAGAGGCAACAGCTATTTAAAAATTGGATTGAAACTGACAACCCAAATAAGTCATGTCGTTTTCCAATCTTTTGTTCTTGTTTTTATTTTCAAGCTCACTTGACTAATACAGGGTGGGCCATAAGTTCCTAGGTGATTTTAAAAGCCAATAACTCTTTTTAAAGAGATTTTATTTTGAAACGGATTTCGCACAAACTTAGTACACGAAATGGAGTTTGTTCTCCATTAATGATGAAAGATAACATCTCTCAAATGCCTTCCGTTTTCAGCCTCAGACATTCTGGCTCTTTCTCTCGTATGTTCCATGACAGAAATTAAAATATCTTGCTGTAAGAGCCTTATTTCCGCTCGAATGTTGTTCTTCCCAAGCTGGTCGCGGGTTCTAGGTTTTATTGATGTGAACTCTCTCCTTTAAATAACCCCACAGAAAAAAGTCCAGGGGTGTCAAGTCAGGCGAACGTGGTGGATATGGAATATCGGACCGTCTTGAAATTATCCGCCTTCACCAAACAATTCTGTTAGAAGCTGCATTGTTGGCCTGGTGGTATGAGACGTGGCTTCACATCTTGCTGAAATCACATCTCTGGTCTATTTTCTAAGGCTGGACGAACAAAATTTTTCAGCATGGCCCTATACCGTTCACTATTTACGGTCAAAGGAGTTCCGTCTTCTGTTTCAAAGAAATATTAAAGAATGATGTCCTGTACTGTCACTCCGCACCAAATGGTACATTTTATAGGATGCAATTGTCTTTTGTGAATAACTCTTGGATTTTCCATTCCCCAGATCCTACAGTTTTGCTTATTTACGAAACCGTTTAGGTGGAAATGGGCTTCGTCACTCATAATCAACCGGTTCAGAAAATTAGGTTCATCTCTACAAAGCTGTTAAAAACGGACAGCGTACTGGAGTCTTTGTTGGTAATCCTGTGGATGTAACTGCTGTACAAGTTGAATTTTGTATGGAAATAAGCCAAGATGCCTCAAAATACGCCGGACAGTTGTTCGGGTCAACCCCAGTTCATTAGAACGACGTTTAGTTGATGTTCCTGAATCATCTTCCACGCTTGCTTGTACACGCTGAATATTCTGTTCTGTAAATGCAGAGCGTGGTCTGCCAGGACTTGGCAACTCAGCCACCGACCCCTGTTGTCGGAAACGCGTAATTAGGTTGCGTATAGTCATCTCAGCTGGAGCATTTCTCACTTGGAAATGTCTTCGATATGCTCTCCGAGTCGCAATAATTGACCGTTGATTTTCAAAATACAGTTCAATAATTTAATTATTGACTAAACTCCCAAGCTTCTAGTTTCTAAATTTGAAAAGAAAAGAAATAGCTATGAGAAAAGTAGTTGGCTTTTAGTATCACCTAGGGACTTATGGTCCACACTGTATTTAAATTAGAGTTAATAAATGCAACAATCAACGCATTTTTATGTTTTAGATTGTTCATTCAGTTCTCTAGTTGACAAATACAAACTTTAAATTAGTTTCAGTATCTTTTTCTTTCACTCTACAGTAAATATTTTTTTACTCTGTCACAAAGACTGTTTTAATTATTGTTAATATTATTTATCATAAAAATAAAACAAGTTACTTTAAAATAACTCGAAAACGAATGCAGATGTAGGTTTATTCCCTTTCTAAATCTACAATAAAAAATCATATACTCGTATTTAATTTTCTCGAGCAAATCGCGAAAAACGAGTTTTCCTTAAACGGCGCCCTCTGGTTGGAAAACTACAAACTAGCCAATTCGGAAAAGAATGACATTTAAAATAGATTTTTTCTTTCAAACGAGTACCCACTTGAACCACTTTCGATACAAGATGTTGGCGATAGAACTATCTGAAAGTTGCATTATTTATCATCTTTCCTTACCCTTATTATTGGAAATACGACAAAAAGTCCTTAACCAAACTGATGCATAATTGGTTAAAGTTATTACTGTGTTATCAAAATTGTACCTAATACCAGCTATTTTTAGTTGTGGTTAGTTAGAAAATAATTTCCAGCTATTTCTCTTGACCTTTTTTACCAAAAATATTCTTTCCCCAACGCTGTGCAATAAATAGTTTCCGAGATAGAGCCGGCGTCCTTTCTTATTTGGCTACCTGGTACATATTCAAAAAATAGTCTGCTTTTGTGCGTGGCTACTAAACCTTTCTGTCACTTTACTCAATTTTTTATTTTACGAATAAAATGCGTGCAAAATCTGATCTATAAAGTAAATGATGCTAGTCTGCATTTGTAAACTTTACTGATTTAATAATGATTATGTAAACTTTTTAGGAGTACAAAATTAAATCAACTAATGAAATTATAGAAGCCATAAAAAGTCACGAAAGTCTATACGCTCAGGTACAGCTGTACGGGTTTTTGCTAAAAAGAGAAGGGAAACATTTTCGTATTGGTGATAGGACAATTGAAGAATGTTTATTGAGTAAGTTTTTATTGTAGGTAGTCTTAAATGGTTTTAAAATACAGGGTTTTTTTTTACAAATTACTGTTAAAGGTAAACACCATTATACATTTTTCCGTCTTCCCGGACAATAGTACATTTTTGCAACTAACACACTGTAGTTTTTATGGATAATTGATAAAAAAAACTTCAAAAACACTAACAACATACATATATATATATATATATATATATATATATATATATATATATATATATATATATATATATATATATATATATATATATATATATATATATATATATATATATATATTTACTTAAATCATTTAATATTTAGTATACATGGTTGCTTATTAAGAAAAAAAAAACAAAATTGCTCCGTTGCTGTTGGAAGTAAAAATATAACGTTATAACAGACATTTAAGGATACCAAAAGCTGAATATATGCAAATAAACAGGATGCTTCAATAAATTGGGGCAAAAAACATTGTATGCTTTCTATTAGAAATTTTAGATGACTTTCTTTAAGTTAATATATATTTTATTTTATTATCTATCACAGGCTATGAAATTAAAACGCTTAAACTAAAAGTAAAACGAATTGCACCTGCATATCTTAGTTTTTACAAGCTTTCTACTAGGTTGATTGATAGTTTGATTGATTGATAAACTAAATACACAAGTTGAGGTTTTGTCCGCCTCGACACTGCAGCCTACAGGGCTTGTTGTATCTCTTGTGTATTTGTTTCAGTTAAAAAGGTTTGACACCTTAGACAGGTGTAGTAGCCCTTTTACTGTTCTTTTCTGGTCTCCAGCCTCCTGATGGTTAGTGTCCA
The DNA here is from genome assembly GCA_019359885.1 of Listronotus oregonensis. Taxonomy (NCBI): domain Eukaryota; kingdom Metazoa; phylum Arthropoda; class Insecta; order Coleoptera; family Curculionidae; genus Listronotus; species Listronotus oregonensis. Next base: position 40,957 of record JAHBCN010000272.1, read on the forward strand.
CCACGAGGTTTTGATTTGTTCTCCAGTATGTAAGTGCAGGGCACTCATATATGATGTGAGAGGCTGTCTCTTCCTCTTCGTCACATAGTCTGCAAATGGGTTCTTCTCTATAGATGCCCATAGTGTGCATATGTTTTCTTAGGGTGCAGTGTCCGGTTATTAATCCTGTCACTGTTCTAATCTGATTCCTATTTAGTTTTAGTAATTCACTTGTCAATGCTTTCGATGGTGAGTCCAGTTTACTGTGATTTTGCCTTGGAATGTGGTTCCAGTATGACTGATGTTGTGTTTGAATCCACCGAGTCATGTAGCCACGAACCGAGGCTTTTGGTATTCCAAAAACAGGTTCAGGACCCACAAACATTGCTGCGGAGCCTCGCCTGGCCAGGGAGTCTGCATTTTCATTGCCCTGTATTCCCCTGTGTCCTGGCACCCAGGAAAGTGTAACTTTGTTGTGGTTAGCCAGGTTTAGGAGGCATTGCAGACAGTTCCAAACCAACCTTGAGTTGACTTGTTGAGATGCCAAAGCTTTTATGGCCGCTTGACTATCAGAGAAGATAGTAATGTCCCTGCCCTTATATCTCCTCCTCAAGTTCTCTCGCAGACAAAGTTCAATGGCATATATTTCCGCCTGGAAAATAGTGGCATATTACCCCAGGGAAGCATAAGCATTAAACCTGGGGGTCATACCATGTATTCCTGCGTCGGCTCCATTGTCAGTCTTGGATCCATCGGTATACCAAACCAAATTCCGAGACTGACCAGGAGATCGCTCACTACCGCCCCAGGTAAGCTGGGTTTTGTATGGTCTGTGTGTATTTATCCGTTTTGGCATTGTATCACTGCTCATCTCAAATATTGGGTTTGTGATACTGCTCGTTATTCTGGTGTGTCCTAAGGCAGGCCCAGAGCACCAGTTGCCGTTGCATTTCAGCCTGTATGCCCCAATCCTCGCCTCCGCCTTAATAATTATACCAAGAGGGGGGAGGCTTAGTAGTGTTTCCATGGCTGCAGTTGGAGTGCTTCTAATAGCTCCCGTTATACAGAGACATGCTAGTCGCTGAAGTTTGGATAACTCCAGCTCTGCTTTTCTCTGTTCTATTTTTGGCCACCAGATAGTTGAACCGTAGGTTATCATGGGTCTTACCACAGCAGTGTACAACCAGTGCACTATGCGTGGCTGAAATCCCCAATTCTTCCCCACAGCTCTTTTGGTAGCCATTAGAGCCATTTTGCCCTTATTAATCACATTCTGCATATGTGGATTCCAGGTTAGCTTAGAATCCAGAGTTAATCCAAGATACTTTACCTCCTGGACATAGCCGAGTGTGGTACCGAAGAAGTGAGGAGATATTAAATCATCCAGCTTCCTTCGTCTAGTGAAGGATATTAGCGCAGTTTTGCCAGTTCTACTAGGTACTAAGCCAAAGAATGCATTTTAAAATTTTATGATTCTTAATTATTGCCTGCATAATTTATTGTCCTTTATTTGTGGAAACAGAAGAGATTTTATAACGTTACAGCCGGTGATAAGAACTCAAATTTCAGTTGTCAAAAAAAAAACATAAAATAATTTATATGATTCTTTATAAAAAAGTTATCTGAAATTTTAAACCAAATATTTTACCAAGTATTTTACTTGGGTGTTAACTGGAATTTGTATTCCATTTATGGTTGTCGGAGAACATTCTTCTGTTCGGTTTGTAAACGTTACCTGTGAGGATTTAGTCTCATTTATTTTAACTTTCCATTTTATGAGCCAGGTTTCTAATGGGTTAAGGTGGTTCTGCAAGTTGCAGCGATGGGTTTTTCGTTGGCGGAGATTATAGCGGTTTGTGGTAGGTATATCTGCAGTAAATATGAGGTATAGGTAGTGGCCCAGCACGCTACCCTGGGGTACTCCTGCTCTGATGGGAAAGTATGTTAAAGTTTTTGTATTGAATTTAAAGTAAGAGATAAAGAAGTAACGATCTTCAAGGTAGAACTTTAGGATGAGGTAATAGGGAGTTGGAAGGATACGTTTATGTTTATATTGGATACAGACATGCCAGATTCTGTCAAATGCTTTTTCTACATCTAGGAATGCTGAAGTGCAGTTTTTAAAATTAATATGTTACTTTTTATTTGTTTCTACTTTAATAACAAGTCTTGGTAATAAACCACTCTGTATTTTTAGGTCTCTATCATCGCGCGGGTTGTTTAAGACATTGGGCTGCAGTTCGATACACAAGCAGTTTACTACATCACACTGTGGATTCCATAAGTCCATTTATAACAGCTGTACTTGTACATGGCAAGCAGGTAATATTTTTTATTAATTAAATTAACAATTTTAATACTAGTCAACGAACTCAAAACAGATTTTTTCCATATGGTTTTTTATGCTATAACTGTTTAATAATCTGCCCTTTTGGTATTCATATTGTTATAATTAATTGGCTCGAAATCCATTAGAATTCATTTCGCCAGCGCATTCGAATAATAATTTCCAGAATCCGGCTCAACCATAGGAAATTACCCGAACATTTACAAAAAAACCAACAAAAATCCTTATAGCGCACATTTAGAAGGCGCGAAATACAAACTCAAAATCCAGATATAACCGGTTTCTGTCAGAGCCTTTTTTCATTCTCACGAGTTTGAACTTTTAACCACCGCACGGCAACGCCACCACGTGTGATTTTAAAAAAGAGTTAGGAATCACTACAAACCTTGAAATTACACCCTCACTGCACTACTAAATAACTAGGTGAATTTCTCCTTGATTTCCGAGAGTTAAAAACACCCGATTTAGTTCCTTCTGCCACCTTTTCCGGGGCAACTCCGTAGTTTCCAATCGCACATCCTCACTGGTCGGAGGTTTAACAGAAAGTGTTAAGAGTTATTAAGGAATACTTCGTAAAAACACCTTTGTATTGTTTAATTTTTAGTTCATAATGTTTATGATGAGCTCCGTGTTAATTCATTTTTTCTTTGACATAATCCATATTAGGGTTTGAAGTCCGGGATTCTGAGATCGCGACTTCCCCGAATCCCGGCTCTTTTGTATTTACGTGATTGGGGTATGGCAATCTCTAAAATCCCAATTTCTTTAAACGATAAGATTTTAATCTGTTAATAAGTATAGTTAAGTTAAGTTTTGAGAGGGCATTATTTACATCAGTGTTAGAAATATCTACTGGCACCACCACCTACAAGTGTGGAAGATAAAACAACCTTTTTTTCGGCAGTCATTTGTGACCAAACTTAGATTGACTAATATTAAGATAGATTTCTTTCCTTCTAATTTATATACTCTGTATGTACCCCAGATCAGCCCCGTTTAAGAATATTATCTCATGTCTGGGGAATGGCGTCTCTTAGAACTCTAAGCATTCTTGATTCCATTTTAAAAAGAGCTGTTCGTCTTATTAATGATCCCACGCTGACAGGAAAGTTTTCTTCTCTTGCCCACCGACGGGCAAGAGAAAAAAAAGGATGCGGCCTGTATAATTTCTCCTCTGGCTGCTCCCAACAGAGCAACAAGTAGTGCCACTATTATGCATCCTATTACAGTTAAACTTGAGAGGCTCTGTACTTTTCACTTAGTTCGTTCCTTTATCCCTAGAGTTGTCAGACTATGGAATGGAAGGAATTTGGCCAGACGTAAAAAGGATTTTGTTTTTGTTTTTTTTTTTAAGAGTGTGGCTTGATCTTATACTTACCTATCCCGTAATTTGTAACTGTATAAAAATTTAATTTATTTTTATGGTTTTTATTTGCTATTGCTAATGTTAGATTTTTTATTTAAAATATTATGGGTCTCGGGATTTCAAAACGGAATCCCGACCCCGAAAAATAATAATAATAATAATAATAATTTATTGGTGCTTATACACAATAGTATTTACACAAGTCATTAAATTAAAAAAAAAACCCTAATCCATATTAAACACAATACTTTTTATTACTCTAAAGATAAAATTTTGTTTTGATTTTAGCTTACTGTAGGTGTTATTGGTCAAAAGGAAACAGTTTTTGATAAACCCATGACTCCATCAGAAATTCAGTCTGTAGTGTACAGTACCATACAGCCATATGACGTCATACAAGCTGTACTACAACAAGAAATTACTCTCTACTGCGGGAGATTAATTTCTACGAACCCTGAATTATTTAGAGGTTTGTACCACTTCCGTTATTATTTTTTTTTCTCTTTTTATACAAGATGTTCCAAAACCTGGAAACATTTATCAGGGAGAGTAATCTATATATATATATATAATGCTAATGTGGATATATTTATATGTAGGTAGGTATATATATTTATATGTCTGTCGACGTTATTCTGAAGTTATGGCTTGAGCTAAAATTATGAAATTTGGCACAGTGGTAGTCTTTAGCAGTGGCTAGAACCTAACGAAGCCCGTTTTTTGAATTTCACCCCCGGGACAAAAATAGGAGCAAAAAAGTGTTTTTTTACCGTTAGCCGTACGGAAGGCGTCTTACGGAGACAGAGGCTACTTAATATTGTCTCTTGCCTGGCGGAGACAGGCTTTTCATCTAGTATTACTATAATTTATCAAACCCCACAAAGATTAATTATTTAATATATTACATAGTTCTTAATATTTCTGTTGGAAACAAGTTTAGATAGATTAATATTTTATTTAAATTAAAAAATTTCGTATATGACAAATGTACATAGGGATTTTTTTTTTGTTTTCATACAGTGGTACTTTCATATGTCATTAATTTTAATAAAAACAAATTAAATTAAAACTATGCGCTTACGTTAAATTTACAGCTTAAAAGTTAAACAAACTATAAAATCCCCTCATTACTAAATTGTCTTTTATATATGATATATTGTTGTGGCGGATTTATTTGTAATTTTTTTTATAACGGGCTGATCCAGGTACAAAGTGTAGACTGCACGAAAAAATCGATTGAACCCTCCAAATCACTAGATCACTTAAAAAAAAGACCTAATAAACTCTTCAAATCTCAGAAAACTTACGAACATTTCGCTGTGTGTCATTTGTGACATTACTTCGTAATTAAAAAAAAAGTTCCCAGATTCTTTGAAATTTTTAAAGCAAAAGTTAATTAATTTAATTATTATTTAATTTTTAGCACATTTTTTAAAATTCTCTCTATGTCTTAAAAACAGAGTCCAATTTGTCACTGAAACGTTGACAGACAGTTTTTTTTAATTTTTAAAACGTTTTTTGAATTTTTTTAGATGATCTGATTGTTCAATAGGGTCAATCGATTATATGCGTGTACTGGGGCCTGGAGTAAAGTGGTCCTGCCCAACGAGTTACCCAAAAAATATTTTTTTAAATTAGATTTTACATTATTCTGAACCTGCATCTTCTTAACCTAAAAACCTCGCTTTATTTTTGATGAACTGCAAGTATCTTTTGTGTGTTTTTTTTATATGTTTGATAATTAAAAATTTATACAATTTTTTTTTCCTAGATTTCCGAGGATTTGGTATGACTTATTTTACCACAAATTTTTATATTTTATAGGTAATTTAATAGATTAAAAAAATTATTTTTAGGTATACTGAAAATTCGAGTCGGATGGGTGTTAGAAGCGATGAAATATTACTTGGGAATAATTGGGAGTAAAAAGAAGATAGAAGAATATAGTCCCTATGAAATTCGGCAACTAATTTATAAGATTTTATCTATCAGAGAGTGGGGATCTCAGGATACTACTCAGTGGGTGTTCAATAATTAGATATTGTTTTAAATAATATATTTTTAACTATATTTTCCTATATTCTGTTTTAGATTAACCCCACTTCAAAAAAGACAATTAGAAGGATGTCTGTGCAGAGTGCCGCACACTTTCTACCATGAAGTCTGGGACGTAATGCTGAGAACTCCGAAAGGCATCATTGTGGAAGGAAATGTTATTCCACAGGAGCCTACCATGTCAAATATGACTAAAAATGAGTTGACATTTTCTTTATTAGTTGAGCAGGTAAGCATATGGGTAAGACTCTAAAATTATTTTTTCTGAAATTTTTAATACTTTTCTTTTTTTTTTATATGACTCATTTTTAGATGTTGAACCACATCAATGTCCCTGAATACAGACAGTTAGTCGTCGAACTATTGACAATCGTGGCAACGATTTTGGGAAGAAATCCGGAACTTACTTTTAATCAACCATTGGATCTCAAACAATTAATTAAAGATGCAGCTCATATGTATGCCAAGGTAATAAAAATAGTGTTTTTTGATTTAGTTTATAAGAAAATGCTTTTCAGCAGAATATAGATAATATAAATATCTTCCAAAAGTCGTTTTACACATTAAAACATTCTAGTGAAATTTAAGGCGAATATTCCCTTATATGTTAAAGTTACCATAAGAAAAGTCCAATTTTGTTCAAAATTACAGCGGTAATTGCACTACAGAAATCGAAAATTGCATCGCAAGTTTATATTGTTGACGAAACATAATATTACATTAGCAGATCTAAAAATATTGTGATAGACCTTTGAGAAAATCCTAAATTTTCATTTAGTGGTAAAAAGTGAAACACAGCATTGGTATATTAGCTTAAAAATGTTTATTTCTATTTAATATTCAATTCAGGCCTTATGTATCTCGCATAATTTAATAGTTCTTCGCTGTCTTCGCAAATGTACGGTCTCCTTTTGGCGCAAACTTCATCATGCCAACGAATACCGTCATTATATTTATTATTTAAAACGGCCAAACAGTGCTCAGGTTTTCCATTAATAGCAAATTCCCTAAAAAAAATATGTTTTAGCGACCATTATGAATTTACATGTCATTAAACAGAAAGTTTTGTAATGTATGATTGATTTTTAAATTTTTGGGGATGATTTCAGCCTTTTAGAGGGCTTAAGAATAATTTATAATAAAAATCACGAAACTACTTAATTTTACTTTACTAAGTATTTTTTCCATCATATATGGAAAAATACTATAATCAATGTATTCATATTCCTTTTTCGAGAATGTTAAACAACAAAGTAGGGGCAATTTTTGAAATCTTGGTTTTTATTGAGAATTATTTTGTAACTGTAAAATTTTTATCTTTTTTTTTTCATGGTAAATATCTTTATACAATACAGAACATGTGTATTGTGTTATAAACTTCTTTCTGCACTGTTACGTACATTTTTGCAAAGTCTTGTATACAAACTTATTATGGATTTTCGTTGTTTTTTACCTGTTATCTGGTTGCTGAACTCCATTTCCTCCAGTGTGAGACCAATCGTTGGACACTCTGTCGGTAGTAGGAGCCAGTTTTTGGAAAAGGCTGGTCCAGAACCAGCCGTTAATTTCTCTTGGTAAGAGATCCTCTCTGTCACAACCCTGTAAATGGATAGTAGTTTAAAAGCGTTTGCCTAACATCCACGATTTTTATGCTGTATGTATAGTTTATGGAAATTGAGCAATATCATAACATAAATTTAAAAACGAAAAAGTTTACTTAAAATTTTATTAATTCATTATTTTGTAAAATTTAAATAAAAATTCAGTTTACTTAAAATTTTATTAATTTATTATTTTGTAAAATTTAAATAAAAATTCAGTTAAAAAGAATTGATGGGAATGAATTCGAAAGTAAATAATTTTATGGTTATTTCTTTGGGAGCGTTGCTTAGCATTTTTTGTTAAATATAATATTATTTAAATTATCTTAAGTAAACGGGGAATGCTTTTAGGAAATTACAAAAGAGGAATTAATTCTAAAAAAATATAGACATATAGTAAACATGTAGAACAAGGGTAAATAAAAATTAATGTGTTATACTCAGGATAATTATTGGTGTTACATTCGCAATAAAAATTAAACAGAGTAGAAATTTATCTTTTAATAATTGGTTATAGTGCAAATACACTTACATAAATACATGGTTATTATATTTGAGATCGAGAATTTTTTCTTTTTTTTCCGCCCTTTTAAAAGACTTTTTTAAATGGGGGATATTATAGTTTTAAGATTCGTTCTAAAATTCTAATTACATAGCAACAAATCAACTTGACATATTTTGACTTTAAAACGTTAATTTGAAATGTCAATAAAACATTTTTTTGCGAAAATTATTACCCCTGACTATTTATTTTAATTATGATACCAAATATATTCGCCAAAATTTCTTAATAAACAATACGGTTATTCATAAAATCTTATTAAATAATCTTAAAATTTATAAAAATATTATCGATTCTCTAGAACATTGAAAAAAATGGATAACATATTTGACTTACCTTAAAATCACAAATTCTTCCAGATGTCCAAATCTCGGGGATATTTTCATTCTTGATTCTTTCTTTGATCCAATTGTTTTCCTGCATTGTTTCCAATGCCACTGCGTCCATACAGCGCATCCTACAATAATTTCTGGCGCCTAACCAATCTTCCTCATCAAGGTGTTCTAAAAAAAATTAATCGATGATATTTAAAGTGGTCTTTATCGATCCCCAGGGTTTACTACAACCTACTATGTCAGCTATCAAAAACATATTTGTAGTTGGTGAATTTACAAAATTTATATATTAGGTAGGCAGGATGTGAAACGACATAGTTTGAAGACCTCCGCTTTAAATTTGTTAAAAACATCATTTGCATACACTATCAGTGTTAAGAGAAACAAACACAGGATTTAAAAAACACGTTGCTTAAAGCGTCTTAATATTTCAATATTTTATTTTTGTTTCAGATACTACACATACAAACAGATACTTAAATTTTAACTCTAATCACCCAATAATGGTAAACAAAGGAGTTGTAAAAAGTCTTTTTGATAGAATTAAAATAATTTGTTCTGATCAAAACAAAGAAAATGAAAAAGAATTTTTAAAAGATATTTTAGTTCAAAATAATTATCTTCTTGATTTTATAAACAAATGCTTTCTAAAATTTGAACAACCAAATTTAGGACAAACTCAAAATAGGTAATAAATTTAATATTCGCACTATCTTTAAAACACAAAACACCATTAGATCCCAAGTAACAAAAACAAAACCATACAATATAAACGAAAACACAAAAAATGTCATTTATAAGATCCCTTGTGAATGTAATAAATTTTATATAGGTGAAACTTCCAGACCATTAGCCAAACGCATAAAAGAACATATATTAAAAACACAGAATTCCACAAATCAAAAATCTGTCAACACGCATTTGATAATAACCACATAATAAACTGAAACGCTTCTAGCATTTTAGCAAAGGAAACTTGTTCAAAAAAACGTAAAATAAACTAAAGTGCATTTATTTTATTAAATAAAATTAACACACCATACCACCACCTTTTTAAATACGGACAGATGTGTAGCATCAATATCTGTTAATTTTGGTAAATAATACATGGTTACCTATTCTTGATGCTGAAGTAAATTCAGGTAAACTTAAAATCAATTAACACACCATACCACCCACCTTTCTGGTCTTTTTAAATACTATACATACACCAGTCCAATAACCTAGTGTCACTTATCACAAAACGTCATTAAAAAGCTAAGCAGCTATCAGAATTTCCTAAGTTTTTAAACCAAAAAATTCTTAAAATTTCGTTTGTGGCCGTGGCTGACTTGCCACCGAAACGTAGACTAATATTTGTATTTTTTTTTGGGGTTTTTTTGGGGGTTTTCTTCTTTTTTGTTGCAGGCGATCTGCAAGTTCATAGGGGTCAATAGGGCTGGACAGGGTCAGCCCGTATACCCCGGGACCCAGACCAAGAGGGTCCCATTTTCCAAAAAGTAGAAAGGCGAGTAACCCAAATAAAACAAACTGAAACTAATACGGTTATCGTTTTACAGTGTATCCAATTATTTAATTTTTTTCTCACATAATCCTATACTCTGATAATTGATATTTTCTGCCAAAATTACAAATTAAATAAAATTATTAGTAAGGGAGCAATTGTCGTTGTACCCTTTTTTAATAAGTTTATAATTTTGTCATATCGTCCATCAGGTTATTGCCCTATTCGACCAATATTTTTTTCGTGAAATACAGTATTTTTATTTTTTTCACCGACCCAAAATCGGAGTTTAAAGGTCATCCGACCAAGACTAAACAGGACCATACATTCGTGTGACTTTTCTCTTAATAAAAAAAGTCCATTTTGTGTATTTGTTCCCGTGGAATCTAAAAGAATAGTTGGGAAAATGATTTGAATTAAAATAAGAGAGATACGACATAAAATTAACATTTTCTTAATGAGACACCTCATTTTTTGGTTTGTTTTTAAATGCGTCTTATTTTTCTGATACATTTCAATAAAAGGTGTTTTATATTCATGTTTAGTAACAACAAAATCAATTTAATTATACAGGGTGTTTCTTTAATATTGTAAAAAAAACTACAGATGAAATCCTTGGATGAAAATACAAAAAAAAGTTCCTTTAAACATATGTCCCCAAACTTTTTAACTTTTGAACTACTTGGGGTGGTAAAGATTTAGAAAAAAAAATATTTAATTTTATAAATGTGGATAAAAATAGACGGGTGACAATATTTGCTCCTCTGAAAAGGATTTGAAATCTGTAAGCTTTAATATTGTTGTCACTATTTTTTTTTTGGAATTGGAAATTGAAAATTTAAGAATTGCTTTGTAAAGGCCTTACTTAGTTAGAAACTTTTTTCCTGTAAAATTTGGTCGTTTTTGAGTAAAAAAAATTAATACATATCGGCAATACAAATGACCAATATAAAATACAATGGCAAAACCATTGAGGGTGGCACATTGCAACCCTTGCCCAGAGTAGTAAATGATAACAAATATTGTTGTAAGAGAGCCTTGAAAAACAAACATTTATCCCAAATGTCATGCGTTCATGATTATTTACATTTATAATTTTTTTTTTCTTATTTTTTTTTCGCCCTGTAGTTCAAAAGTTAAAAAGTTTAGAACATATGTTTGTTGGAACTTTCTTTTATATTTTTATCTAAGGAGACTGCCTGTAAATTTTTTTACAATATTAAAGAAACACCTTGTTTGTTTCACTTTTACCAATATTTATTAAAACTAGTAATAAACGGTAGACTTTGACTGAATATTGACTTTTGTGTTTCTGCAATTCAAGTACTTATTGCTACCTTTTTCTATTATCTAATTTAATTCATCAATTTTCCATTTGAATTAAATTACTATTTCCGTTGTTACTAAAAATGAAAATAAAATCTTCTCATTAAAATGTATCGAAAAAATGGAGACGTTTCCAAAATAAACCAATAAATAAGATGCCCCATTAAGAAAATGTTAATTTTATGTCATATCTCTTTTGTTTTCATTCAGCATATTTTTTAAAGTGTTCTTTGGGTTCTCCCGAGAAGAATATACAGTATGGCTATTCACTTTTTTTTTAATATGAGAAAAGCCACCAATATGGCCCTTTTCAAAACACCCTGAACATCATACCCAAATACCATTTTTTCACCTACCCACCCTATTACATATAGTTTAGTAAGAAAGGTCTCCTAAAGTGAAATAACGTTGTAATGAAACATTTGTATTAGGTTGCCTCAGTTAGGAGATTCAAGACCTTTATTGGCCAAAAAATCTAATACACAAAAATATTATGGCAATGGAAAAAATAAACTTTGGAAACGGGAGAAACTAATTAGACACTTTTAGTGTAGTTTTCTTATCACATAAATGAGTGTTTTAATTATATAAAGGCTAAAAATTATTTTATAGACGTGTCGCTTATCAAATTCAATGCTCTACTACGTTAATGTGTTTAGGTAAATATTTCAAACTATATTGTTTTTTTTAAATATTTCCAACCAAGTTATTTTAAAATTCACGTACCTCTCCATTGATAAAAATAATTTTGTCCAAACGGCGATGTTTCGTGAATTATTCTTTGAGCGCATAGTTCAGGTACTAGACTTTCCAATTTTCTTCCATTTGGAAATTGAGCAAAAACGCCAGTGGCAAATATTGCAATTAAAATTAAACTTCTCATTTTAAACTAAACTAGGGTATAATTTGTGTAAATACTATTTATACCTTATATTAAAAATATTTTATTCTTAATTAGAAAGGCAAGGTTATTTACAAATTATGTTTAGAAAGCTGGCATGTTAAAATAATTTAGAATATTAAAAACTAATAATAATTAGTTTAGGAAAGTAAGTTTTGCTTAAGATCTAAAAATATTTTAAAAAATTGCATTACCTAATAGGACCAATAGTCCAGTAACTGAAGACCTGAAAGTACCCAAAGCTGTAAATAAATCTAGTACAGTTTTCATTTGTGGCGAAATTCTTAGGTCTTCGCGAATGCTTCCGAGCAAGTAAAAGTTTATCTCGTTTCGACGTGGGAACCCGCTGAAAATGGCCCCCTTAAAGTCCCAAAAATGAGTTTCCGCGAATATCTGCCAAAATATACGAATTAGAGATTTTTTTGTTCAGACAAAAACTGAAGATCACCTCGAAATCTACAAAAATAGCCCCTACCATTTTTTTGCAACACCAATATTTTTCGCAAAAACGGCCGTTGAAAAATTCATAATATTCCACACCGGATAGATGGAGTAGAACTCCGGAAACGGCTAAAAAATACAGATGGGCAAAACAATTTTTTATTAAAACGCAAGAAAGATTGTGAAGAAAATTTTCTGGGATCATTGAACACTTGTTAATAACAAACCATTTTTTCAAAAAATATTAATTGATTAATGAGATACTCTCAAAATATTGTAAAAAAAACTTTGACCGCTTTTTTTAATATTCTAGAAAAATCAGAATGGGCCAAACTAATATGCAATGATAGGTACGGGTTTTCCCATTCCGATGAACTTTGAATGACTAAAAAATGTACATTATTGCCTGAGTAATGAAACAATTCGTCCGCCCGCTAGCGGTAGAGCGGCAGCTGAAATGAGGGGAATTTTGGGTCCCGTTATCTCGAAAACTATCAATTTTTCGAAAAAAATTGTAAAGACCATTTTTGTAGATTACGAGGCGGTCTTAATTTTTTGTCTAAGCGAAAATTCTCCAATTCGCATATTTTGGCAGATATAAGCGGGAAACCCATTTTTCGGGCCTTCAGGGGCATTTTCAGCCCTTTCCTGTCTGTGAATGTTGATAATAAAATTTTCGCTCGAAAGCATCCCCCAAGACCTAAGAATTGCGCCACAAGGGAAAACTGTACAGATTTTTTTACAGCTTTGTCCCTTTGTTTACTGGACTACAAGTATACAGCTTTTTCTGATTGATTGAGATTTCGAAAATTATCGGAGTTGGAAGAACGGTTAAATAAGAAAAGTTTTAGACAAATTTTTGTGTGCGTAATATTTCTAGCAGTGTAGCCTTTTTGGTTTTCGACTTATTTTCAAAAAAATAAAATATTGCATTTTTGCAAAATTATGCGTCTTTTTACTTACCGTCTAGACTTCTAGACGGTACTGGTTCGAGTCCCATTATCATTAAAAAATTGCAAGAAATCAAAAAATAAATTTTACGCGCCTTTATTGATTAAAACGTACAAATTTTTTTGACTGGCAATTTCTCGAAAACAAAGCCGAGTACGCACCTACAATTTTGTGGTTTGGTTGTTACCTACCCACACTATAAGCACGCGAACTCGATGCACCCCTCGGACCGCCCCCTTGTCAGAAATAACATATTCAAGTTTGAAGAATACCAATAACTAAGAGTTACAGTACTTCCAAATTAGGCTAAAATTATATTTTGTGGCTCGGGTTTCGTAATAAATTCTTTGACGTTTAATTTATCATCTGGATTATATAGTATCATTCTTATCATAGTTACCATTTAAAAGTATAAAAACCAAAGATGAGTCGGATTCGCGATTCAATAAATAGAAATCGATTCCCTGGATTCAATTCCTTTTTTCCTTAAAGAAAGAATCGTGATTTGTATTGGTGATTCAATTCCTTTGACGATCCGGATCCGTAAATCGATTCCTTCTTTGAAGGATCCGTCCCAGCTCTGAGGTGCAGGTAGGTAGGTAGGTAGGTTTAAAGTGAGTGTGTAAAACACCCTTCCACCGCGACCGATCGGTCTATTGTGGCTCACACCCTTTTATATTTCTCCCACCAGGTCCAGACTCCTAATAAATCTGATGATCCTGTTGGGCGAGAGATCTTTTACCTCCCCCGGCAACAAGGTGTCATTGCCGAGGATTGCGAATCTTAGTCGTGCCATTGCTGGACACGAACACAGAATGTGTTCTGCCGATTCATCCATGCACCTCCATGCACATGCGGCATTCGGCGTCTTCCGCTAGGCCGATCTTGTGCATGTGGTATTTTAATCTGCAGTGTCCCGTGTACAGTCCCACTAGAGTTTTAAGCTCTGAGGTGTAGTAATATTCGAACTGTCAGTAAAAATTTTACAATAAACACAAATACCATGGAAAATATTTATCTTTATCCTCCTACCTAAATAAATTATTATTAAATGGTAATATTTTTTCATTGTTCTAGGATCATGACTTAAAGGAGGAAAAAATCAGTTTTTTAATGGAGATACCTTATATGCAATCTGCTGGATATTTAGCTAGAGCTGCAGTGAATACAGTGTTAAAGGGAGGACAAATTACTGGAAAGCTTGACAGTGAGGCAGAAACAGCGTGTAAAATGCAGTAAACATTAAAAAAAATAATTTTTATTAGTTAGGTAACTAAAGGTAGTGCCATGTTTTACTTTGTTATATAAAGCCAATTTGCCTAAATTCATCGGAATGTTATAGTATTTTAATACAGACAAAGCCCACAAAATGTATTGAAAATGAAGATAAAGAATGCAATCTTTTTATTTTATATATACCACACAAAATTGTCATGAAAGTTTAAGAAAATGAAGATAAAGAATGCAATATATATATATATATATTTTATATATACACATATACAGGTCTTCATTAATGATACCAAAAATGTTAGCTTGTCTCAGAGGTTGCACAAAATTTAAGTATCCCTAGAAGTTTGTGCTGTAACTTTTTAAATGCTATTATATTTTCTGTATATATATATATATATATATATATATATATATATATATATATATATATATATATATATATATATATATATATATATATATATATATATATATATATATATATATATATATATATATATATATATATGTAAACGTGGTCTAGTAAGTTTTACGACAGTATATATATACACCATCCTTAGCGCGCACCAGGTACTATATATCATATGAGTGTTCAACGACCTCAAACCCCCGAGTAACAAATTCGAGCCCATTTGCATCATTATTTACCTAGTTATATTTTTTTATAGTTAACTTAGTATGTTAGGCAATTAAAAATTAATTTTGGTAATTTGAGATTTGAATCCATTGATTCCTCAGACGCCTTAGGTTTTGGTGCCATGTTCTGTTAAATTTTAAATATTTTATTGTTAATTTTTAAAACTTAATAGATTTTAATATATACTTATAATTTCTTTAGCTTTTATTATTAGAAAACCATTGTTGTAATAAAAAATGAGAGGGCCAGTCTTAAACCGGGCAATCCACGCTGGCACCCGGAATCTCATCAAAGCATTGAGTAACTCTTTTATTATATAATGATGCATTTCCAAGTAGTGCTTTATGGCAAAAACATTTCTAAAAACAAAATATATGTAAACATTAATTTCACTATATATATATATATACTGATTTCTATATTCGAGAATGTATATATATATATATATATATATATATATATATATATATATATATATATATATATATATATATATATATATATATATATATATATATATTTCTACCTATATATATAAAAAAAACTGTTTTCAGCTAATTTTAAAATAGTTTGTTCAAAAAATCTAAATTTTTATTAAATTTAATATCAGCTACTCGTCGAAGGCTTGCGTGTTGTTAAATTCATCGATGAATCCGATTGCGCACTTATTATCGCTGTTTCATCTGGCAAATTGCCGTTTTTTAAATTAATTGATGGAAAGAAACGCTAAAGAAACCAAAATCGCGTGGCCGTTGTTTTAGTGTATATATATATGGACAAGGATAAAACTAGCGATAATCTAGTGTGAATTTTGATTTTAATATATACACGTTAGCTTTATTATTAGAAAACCAGCGCTAACAATCCATCTGATGAATTTAACAACACGCCTATAACTTTAAGCAATGAGCCTATATTGTCTGTCAGTCAGTTAAATAGGGGCCGTTCATCAAATGGTGCAATTTGAGGGCAATTTTTGTAACACAGAGTGGGTGATCCTTACCTCTAAAATCCATGGCAGTGGTAGATGCCTCTCTACCTACTATGATGTGATTAGGCCGGAGAATTGCTTAATAATTTTGGTAAGTATATTGTTCCAATTATATTGTTCTTATTTTTTTTCACAAATCCTATAAATTTTCCCTGAAAATTCCCTAATTATTAAATCAAAAGGGGTTCTTTATAGGGGGTCCAGTTATTGCGACGTAATATTTATAGGGCGGTCGCAAAGAGTGTGACGCGGTGTGATGGGAGGGGATCAAAAAAGGTGAAATTCAGCGTGACGTAGTTTTTGAACGGCCCACAAAAGATTTAAAGAAAAACAGATATAAACAAACAGCGAAAACCTTACTTTCCAGCTTTCATGTCAGCAAACTCTCTGATAAGACTAGCAAAATCTGGGTTTGACTTGGCAACTTGATTTTCAGTAGACAGTGAGGCCAAACTGGTCAATATTGTTTAAGACATTGTAGACCGCAAGTACGTTTTTATCAATTTCAATTTGAAAAATGCGTCACTTGCAACAATCATTGGTATTGTTAACAAAATACACAACGTTATCCGAGTGTTGGGATATAGCCCTTAAAGATTATGATTTTTTATAAAGTTTAAAGAGGGCCAGCGCAAATTTGGATGATTCCGCGACTTGGCGTTCGCGTTTCGCTGCGTTTCCAAATCGATGTCTTTTTTTTTGTCCCGCGACAAAGGGAAACAATGAGTGAGTCTAAAGGGTCAGAGATATGGCGCGAATCTCGGACGTGATTCGTGGAAGAGTGTAGATCTGGTATAGGCTTTAATAGGCGTTCCCTGACTGTCTTGGAGACAATGTTGCAGGCCTATAATTTCACCGCACAATAAATCGCCATCAATATCTGCTTTACCTTAAAAATTTTCTTACAAATTAGACTGATGTTTTATTAGTTGTTTTTTATTTCGATTTTTTTATGTTAAAAGTGTCACGTCCAAAACTTTCTTTTTTAGATATGAACACAAATAAAGTAAGCAACACTGAGAGAGCATTACTTCTCTTTGCACCCTACTTGGTACTGCTCGTATTTAAAAAGGCTTGGTACAAGGGTTATTATTAAATAATTGCCATAAATTAGTGTATTTCTTTTAACTTGTAGAACCTGTCCGGTCTTTGAACTGTCAAGATCAGTTTTACAATGTGACTTCAATTTAAAAGGAACACTTATTAACAAGTTAAAAGGAACATGAAAATTAAAGTCATGTTGCAGAACTGTTTTTGACAGTTCAAAGAACGGACAGAACGGTTCTACAATTTAAAAGGAATACACTAATTGTCGTCAGGCTACTCGCATCTACCAATTCAGAACTTTTTTCAATAACACACTTAAGCACCTTTAAAAATCCATAATTTTATAAAATATAAATTTTTTAAGTTACTGTTTAAATACTACAAACATGTAAGTATTGTGGTTAATTTAAGACCCAACAATGTTAATCTTCTTTATTGTTTTTAGACATGCGCTGGCGCACAGGGAGCCCTTTGGCTCTTGCGTCCTCTCAGGTCTCCTCTACCCTGCCGGCAGTGGTTGTGTGGCACAAAATTACTAAAGGCGGCGAGTCTTATTATTCCCCAAAACGGATATTTAGTCGGTGTATATTCCTTATTCAAAAGCAAATATTTGGCTTTTTTATGCAGTTGTATTACCTTTGAAGAAATTATTTAAATCTTCCTTATGGATAATTAAAAACGAATCGATCATGTGTGAGTAGCGCTACAGTCCTTGCCTTGTTAAAACACCGCTTTTTGTTAGATCGCCGATAAGTTGAGCTGCGCTGAACACAGTGAGTAAATGGATATGGGTGACCACCAGATGTTGTGTGTAGTTCAGATACCAAAATAAAATGTAGGTGCTTTTTGCGTGCAATATATATTTGAAAGTGTGATTTCACATCTCACATATTGCGGAAAAGACACTGCCCGTTATCTATTTTTCTACTATGTGTCCCAACTCTGTGTTCACAGGTCGTCGTCGTGGTTGGGCCCAGTAGAATCTTTTGGAGCATGCGCTAGAGTTGCTGGTTATCGGCAACTCTTTTGGCTAGCGTATGGAACGGGATCCGAAGCTAAGATGAACACAAGGCTTAACTCAAGGTGTTAGCATACCGTGCTGATGAGTGTATGACATCCTGTGCTTCAAACAGGTGTCTTCAACGGTGCTTCTGAGATACAGGGCAACCTCTCGAAGTATCTAGCCTTACTGCGGTAATGCGTGGCGAATCCGTTTCGAAAGGTGCCCCTGAAGTCACCAGCGCCTGTTTTACGGGGAGGGGCTTATCCATCCCGAACAAACGGGTGCTTAGGTACTCCTGTACCTTAAACAGGTGTCCCTAACGGTGCCTCTGAGATACAGGGCGACCTCTTAGAGTATCTAGCTTTACTGTGGTAATGCGGGGCTCTGCCGTGGTGGACTATTACTATTACTTCCCTAGCTCCAAACAGAAAGCGGACAGAACCGCTTTCATAGGAAAAAAGTGACAAAGGTGCGCTGACCGAAACGGATAGATCCGTTTCGAGAGGTGTCACTCAAGATCACAAGCAGACAAAGGTGCGCCGACCGAAGCGGGTGAATCCGTTTCGAAAGGTGCCCCTGAAGTCACCGGCGCCTGTTTCATGGAGAAGGGCTAATCCATCCCGAACAAACAGGTGCTTAGGAAGGCTTTCCTGAATCCAAACAGAAGGCGGACAGAAAGCGGATAGGACCGTTTTCATAGGGTAAGGCCGGAGATGCGGCCTCAGAAAGAACATCTGGTTCCTGTAACAAGGACCTGGTAGCTACCCACGTCACTAGACCGGAAGAGGAGGGCGTTTGCTCGTCATATTCTCCAGGAGACAGGGACACCAGAACATATCAGAACACATTGTGCTCGTGTCCGGTAGCGACACGAGTAAGAACTCTCTCCCAATCTGGTATCAGATTCATTAGAAGTCCGATCCTATTGGGAGATATATAAAAAGGTATAAGCCACAATAGACCGAGCGGTCGCAGTGGAGGGCGTAAAAAGTCCACTCACTTTAAACCTACCTACCTATCTACTATGTGATACTGTGATGAAAATTATTACAATTCATTTTATAGTCATTATAAACAATGCATCGACTGGACGTCAGTCGTTCTGCAATGTTTCTGTTTCTCTGAAATGGAAGTAATATTAATTAAACTATTTAAATACAACTTGAAAATTATTTAATTAAAAACATCTAAATTTACATAATAAAACAATCTAATCCTAAAGATATAAATGTTCTGATACATCCCACATATCCAAGTCTTTTAATATAGGTATTCGTTTTTTAACAGTCACATTTCCTCCGAGTTCATAATATTCTTTCCAGCACTGTTCTTTATCTTTACAAAAACATCTTGCTTCTTTAAAATTATTATCTAATCGCATTCCATTCTTTTTCCTTCTACTACCAACTTCATCTGTTATTGTTTTTAAATCATCTACTTTGGGTGTCATCAATAGTCCTAGACTGGGGTAAATGATAAAGGCAAAAATTGTCAACACTAAAATTAAAAAACAATTATTCAAAACCAATAAGTAAAGGTAGAGTGGTATTATAACTTCTTGAAAAATAACAACTTTAAATGTGGTTTATGCATATTTAAAAAGCAAGAACTTTTGCCTATCCTGGATAATATTTTTTATTTCTTTAATTTTTAATACTTTTTACAAACCTGTTAGGACATATATTGGTATAGATATGGCCCAATGTCGCTGAGGTAGGAAGTCGATTCCAATTTGTTCAAAGTAAACCTCTGGTACCATAGCCCATATAAGGTATGTTATGAAGAAAATCTTAAAACTAAGGAACATCACAAAACCATAGACTGCTCGGCTTGGAGTGGGTGCTGGAGTATGCTCTGGCATTTTGTAAATGCTAAATGCACTGTTTAAATATTCTTAAAATGTAAACTTGCAGTCTTCTGTAAAAGTACTTTTTTTTATTAAATTAATTTTAATTTATTCTAGTTTTAGAGTTATGATCAGGGTTATATTTCATTTATTTATCTCTTATTATTCAGTTAGAAAATTAGTAAAAATCATATTTCTCACTGGTTGGGGGACCTACAGCTTCAATTGTTTCAGTAATTAGATCCACTTTTTCAAAGAAATTGTTGAGAGCAACTCTTAGCTGTCTGGCAAGGCTTGCTGTGAATGCTCTGAAAAAAAGACTTTTTTTATGCTTCAAAATACTGTTTACTTTTAAATGACCTGTCAGTGGTAAAATCAGTAATATGCAATATTTTATGAACAAAAACACTTATCTAAAAATTAACCAAAAATGTTTTTTATATTTTATATATTAATTACTAAACTCACACTTTAACAATAGTATTTTCCAAGGTTAGAATCTTTTTAACACCACTTCGTTTAGGTTCCCCATCTACTCGTAATACATCATATACAATCTGGGCTACTCTTTTACTGGCGAATGGCAACTCAAGATCACTAAAAGCTTTAGTTAAGGCAATTTTATTGATAAGGTTATATAACAATTAAATTGTAAATATGGACCACAGGTGCCCGATTCTGTAACCAAATTTTTTGACATTCCTTTTCCCTATCTCTTTCGAAACAGTGACAAACTTACGAGTTACCTGTAAGGGCAACAAAGACATGTGATCCCTATTTTGACATTCTCTTTCCTTATATTTTTACAGAATCCCAGCTCAGAAAGCACTATTGAATCAAGGTAGGTTAAGGAAGTGTCAGGCCTTTAATCACCTTTAATAAAGTACATAAACAAATTTTAAAAAAATACGTTATAAGAATAGGATATCCTTTTATAACTCGTTGAAAAATCCTTAAATCAATAAATATTTAATTGAAGAGAGAAAAATAAGTAAAAGGATACATTTTTAGGTTCGTTTCATCCATTTCACGTTTCCAATACAGTGTAAAAAACTCTTAAAGCAACATTAATCTATGAAGAAGAAGAAAACAATAAATACAGCGAAATACACTTATCTTTGGTATTTTTAGTGGTTATGGTATAATTGTATGGATTTTACCTTCTTTAAAATTAGTATAAACAGAGGCGAATTTAGTTGGCATAATATCGAAACGAAAGCCCCAGTGTAAAAAGCTTCGAGCACATACCATCTAGAGGCAGTCTTGCCGCTCGGTAATGCAAACAAGCGTGCAAGAGGGAAAAAATAATAGATCTATAACCTTTCTTTTCCACAGGCATATTTTGATTTGTCGGCGGGGAAGGCTATACACACTGCTCTGCGTGCTTATTGGATGGCAAGGTATATACTTTTCCCCGCCAACTAATCAAAACAGGCGTGCGAGAGAGAAAGGATATAGACCTATTTTTCTTTTGCTTTCGCACGCTTGCTCGCACTGCCATGTGGAAAGGCTGCCTCTAGTAGGTAAGTGCTCTGCGTCTAATCAGCACATAGACCTCTCGCGCCAAGACTGCCTCTAGCAGGTATATGCCTGATGCCCAAGTGTAAAAGCCTAAACAAAAGTATTTTCTATTTTCTCCAAAACATGGGTCATATGCAAAATGTCAAAAGGTGTGTTTACGTATGTGTCATCGAGCAAGTTTCCAAACAAGAATTTTTATGTTTTCCTTTTAAGATCTGATCTATTTATCACGGTGGTGACGTGCAACTTAAGTTAATTAATCACATTTTCACGCAGATAAGATAGAAAGGATCAGTGACAAATGCTAAGAAACACTCAATTTTTACTAAATATGTTTTTAGTGTAAGGTGAATTTATAAACAAGTATGAGTTCCAAAGAATGTATGTATGGTATTTTTATCCGCAATGAGCTACTTAAAGATCTTACAAAAGCTCAAAACCCAAGAACAGTCCTTATGGGACAAATATGTATCATAGAAGGAATACTCGGAAACAAAATATTGCAAGTTCGTCTTCTAAAAGATGGAGAAACATGGGAATCCCAATTATTTTTAACTACATCTGAAAACTGTGTTGCACTCATATCTAACCAATTGTGGCAGTATATTGCATCAATAGATTCTCCCCAAGAAAGGGTGAAATTAGCAAAAAACAAGAATCTTTGTGAAAGATTGAAAACTGTATACAAAGATGTAACTGTTGGATTTACAGATTCAAATGACGTTAAATTAGGGAAAGTCAAGTTTATGGGCAAAGCCAAAGGGATTGGGTACTGTTTTGGCCTTGAATTGCATGTAAGTACCTATTATGTTTTTACACAGATAAAATAAATAAATAGACCAATTTGTGATTGTTTTGTAAAAGTAAACACAGTTTATTTATATTTTTATTAAACCATTTCATATTTATTTTATAACATATTTTTTTATTTTAAAAGGAGTAAATGCCACTATCTACAATATCATAAAAAATTATTAGAAAATTAGACAATTTTACTACTTATTTTCATCTGGAAAAATGGACCTGTCAAAGTGTGATTTCCTCTTCTTATATTTTAATTAGTAAGACAAATTGTTTTTATTTAACATTTAGTTCATCATCGTCAAGAAATATACCAAAAAAATATAAAAATTATTGTTTTTACTATCTCTCTGGTATTATGTAACTTTAATTAAACCATTACATTTTTAAATTATAATAATATTTAATTTAAGCCTTAATGTGAAACTTCAATGAACTCCCTAATAAATTGCTTTAAAACCCTAATAATTTTGGATTTAAAATTAAGTTTTATCTAATAAACAATTATTTTAAAACTTTTAGTTTACCAATTATGGTTACATACTGTAGATGATTATTATCTTGCCCAATAAGAGTATTAGAAGGGCATTGAAGGTGGTACAAATTACTGGGGACTGGGCTAATATGGGGCTCACGGGCTGGGCAGCTTGTTACTTTTTGTAAATATATGATTGTAGAGAAAAAGACCATGATCTGGTATCTGGTTGTCTCTTCTAGTTAATTCTTTGAAGAATTAATGTGATAAATTTAAAATTTGACACCACTGATTATGCATAAGTAACCTTAAATAAGTAAAATGTTGCTCCAATTATCAATGGAAACAACGCCGCCGCAGGCCGCGTTTCGTTTTGCATATTTAGTAGTTACAACTTGTTTGAGAATTTTCGCTGGGGATTCTTAGGGATTTTTTTTTAGGCGCTCATCATGCATTGTGCAGTGCAAAATATCATAAATCCCTCTTAAAATAATTTGGACATTTTATAAATAGTAGTTTATAATAGTTGTAGACGTGTTTTGTAGATTTTAATAGTTTAGTTTGTTTTGTTGTACTGTTTTTTAATTTATAACAGAAAAAGTATTTCAAAAATGTTTTTTTACTAGTATGACACTATATGACCGTTCAGTCTCAATTTGGCATGAGGGCGACTTACCCCTTTTTTTATGCAGATACAAAAATGAAACTTTGGGATATCATATCATGTCAAATTTGATGTGTTTTTGACAAGATACCTGACCTTCGGTTTCTCCGGAAACCACCTTAATTTCCGATTTTCAAATATTTTTACATTTTTGGATTCCTGGGAACATTCTGCAATTACCAGTACCTCATATGTCAAATTTTGACAGCTTTATTTTATTTTTTTTTAATTTAAAGTAAAATTTTTAATTAATTGTTAACTTTTAATTAATGCTTGTAGGCTAACTTTTCTAATGACAAGGAGAACACATATCATCCCAAATGGAAAAATGGATTATTTTCATTTTGAAATTTCAAAACGCGATTGAATTGAGTGTAAAGAATTTACAGGGTGTAATTTATTTTTGTTAAATTAATTGGCATCAAAATAGTTATTCCTGGCAACCTTGATCAAAAAAAAAAAAGAAAATATTAGGTATATTATATATTAAAATATTTTATAAAAGCTGTCAAAATTTGACATATAGGGTACTGTTGAAACCAGAATGTTTCCAGGAATCCAAAAATGTAAAAATATATAGGGTGTCACATTTGAAAATCGGAAGTTGAGGCCGTTTCCAGTGAAACCGGAAGTCACCGAAAGTCACGTGACTTGTCAAAGAAACAAAAACAAACAAACAAAGTTGAAAGTACTATAAAAGTACTATAAGATTAGCTGATGATTACTTTATAATTCTTAAACCAATCTCTATTGTAATAGATAGAGTACAAAAAAACAATGCAGTATTTCCAATGTTGTAGAACAATTTAAAATTTTAAAAACCCATTTTGACAAAATTAATTTTAACTTAAAACAGTTATAACCGCACACTATTTGCTTGCATTTCTTCTTGACCCAACAAAATTGCAGCAAAAACGAATATTGACAGAAAAAGAAAAAAACCCTTTGCCTTTAAAACGGTAAAAGAATTTTATCCAGATAGTGATTTATTACCACTAATCGTAAAATACCTTGACAGATCCGAAACCATTCACAGACATTATGTTTAACTATGATATTCTTAAAAATGTAAAACCCTTAAACAGGTGGAAAGCTTAACAAAACATACCCTATATTAAAAAAGAGTTTCCCGTAGTTAGACAGTTATTTTATGCTGCTGCTTCTTTTATTTAAAACTTTCCAGGCGAGTAACCCAACAAGAACTTATAAGATTTTTTGCCTTAAATATTACATTTTAAAACTCTTAATTTTAATCATGATTTAAATCGTGATTTAAATCATCTTATTTAAATCCTTTTAACCCTGCATTTGATAGAATCTGAAAATTTACTCATTTTTTGTTATTTTTATGACAGCCCACAAAGGCTTGTATAAAGCCCAAGCACCAGGTACTGTGGGTGCCGGGTTTTTAGATGTTTAATCCATTTTTTCCGAGTTCCATCAGCATTGTCCAAGTACGGTACCTTTTAGACAATGTGGTAGTGAAACTACGGACGTTCTACAAAAAAGTAGGTACTACCAAACCAATATTAAGCCAATGTCTTATATCTACTTTAACATGGATGATGTCATTTACCTACCTTATGAAATTTTACAATGTTCGGTTGATTAGTAAAAGGAAAATGTGTAATAAATGCTATCTCCTTGACAACCAGTGTAATGCATATATGTTTTATAAGTCACAGATGTAGGCTTTTTTTAAAAAAGAAAGTCAATTTTGCACTACTTACTTAAAATTGATAAAATAATGGATTATGTTAGTCATTACCTTTGTAACCATTAGGTTTGTAAATATAGAGGATTGATAGAACTAGACATATATTACATTTAACATTTACTTATCCACCTTCTAAAAATTATTGGTGTGGTGTTCATATATATTTAGTTGTGTATGATTTAGCTAATCTGTCGGTATTCCTATTATAGTTATATTATCGTTAATTAATAGTGCTATCATTTATTTTTTACCACCTGTAAATGTTAGATAAAAAAATGTTTTATATAAGAATTATACATATTTTTTGTATTATATTTATTTTTAAATTCGACATTTTCATATCTTTTTGTGCACTGTATATTTTTCTCTTTTAATTAAACACTTTTTGAGTTAGTTGCTCTTTATGGGTACTCTTAGGAAACATAACCTGCTTTGATTTTTTGAATGTAACACTATGTGTATATTTTTCATGAAACCAATAGAGTTTCTTCAAGTATCTTCTTACTGTTCATTAAAAATTTAGAACTGCAATATGCTCGACAAGGAATTAATTTTCGTGTATTATTGTTATTAGTTTTTATAGAAACACACTTTACAAATAGAGTCGGCGGGAAAAAAGATAAAACTCCAAATAAGATAATCAATAGAAAATATAAATTTCGCTAAGCCGGATTTATTGGTATTAGATATATTGGTAACTTTATAAGTGAATTTATTTTGGCATAATATGCCACTTTTTTTGTGGTCGAAAAATCTGAAAATTTGGGCGTTTTTGATGTGGCATGCGTCAAACATGTCAATTTAACGAGGTACAGAAAATGTTTAATGTTTATTTATAATATAAGTGTTAAAAGTACAATTTTAAGGCATGAATGTAAAAGTTTGCAGAAAGAGCGAAGTTAGTTCTGCAATTCATATGAGTCCCCTAAAATGTACTTTTAACACAAATATCATACAATATTTTTTCTACAAACGCAATAATGCAGCTAAAAATTAAATTATTCAAAAATTGAAAGATATAGTTTTACATAGCATTGTATATAAAAATTATTGAAGTTGACATTTATTAATGAATTCTAACAACCGTTGTTGATGCTGGTTGGTTACGGTATGTTTACTTTAAATTCGATACATTACGTCAGTTTTAGCTCGTTTTAGTTTTTACTTAAAATCAACTTGAAATAGAAGAAAATGTAGGAGAAAGTATTAGTTGCATCGATCCATTTAAAAAGATAGATGAAGGGGCCAGTAGAGCATCGCTGGATTTACTGCCCAGGAAATCTCGTATACAATATATTATTGCCTACAATAAGTTAATGAATTGGTGTAAGGAGAAAGGTGTTACTGGAAAATTTACCGAAAATATATTCCTTGCGTATTTTGAGGAAAAAGCAAAGATTTGGAAAGTTTTTTCTGTTCAATCCACCTCGACTACGAAGAATGCTAGAACTGTGAAAGGAATTTGTTTTTCAAGTTGTTTGAATTATACAATTAAAATAAATGTTAGTAAATAAATAGACGTTGACGTTACCTTTCAAAATTTGACATTTCACTTTTAACACTAGTGCTTTAAAATGTTACTTTAATGCACTAGTGCTTTATAAAGTAACATTTTTAAGGCATGTTGAAAAAAGATAAGGCTACAGTCAGAGCTGTCGCAATTACTTTTAAAAAGTAATTCAATTACCATAACCAATTACTCTTCTAAGTAGTAGTAAATTACGATTACCAATTACTAGCATGTTTGTTAAAAGTAATTCAGTTATTAATTAAAACTAAAAGTAATTCAATATTTTAACAATTACTCTATTTAAATTACCACATATATTAAACACGATATACTAAACAAATAAAATATTTTTACTAATACGTATCATGCGCGCACGTCACACTATTCAAACTGCTTTCTTGGCAAGTTCAACAATAAATGACTCTAAAATTAAAAAATCTATTTATCCTACCCCAAACATCAACAGATTTTTTCACAAAATAAAAGTATAAAAACGGTGGCGGTAAGCAATAAGAAAATACTTCTGGCTGGCCAAAATTCCGGCAGTGTTTCTATAAAGAAAGGTAATTAAATTTTCTGTAGTAATTCAATTATTTTTTAGGTAATAGAAATAATTTTTAAGTAATTCAATTACTTTATAAATAATCGAATTACTTTCTAAGTAATTGAATTACTTGGGAATCGTGAAAATCAAGTACCAATTACGATTACAGTATCCTATTAATTGATAATCCAAAAACAATTACCTTTCCGGAAAGTGATTGAATTAAAGTAATCAATTACTAAGAAGTAATTAAATACGATTTTTCAGTTATTTTAATTCAATTACTGACAGCTCTGAGTATGATGCCAGTGGACAGCAGCTACTGTAGCTGCTGCTCCCCAAAGGGTGTTACAAAATTCGGGAAAGAAACTTCGTCTTGTTTGCACCCGGCACATGCTTTAATTTAAGTTTAAATAAAAATTTGACATATCATTGTTGCTTGGAAATCAATGTACAAATAATAAAAAAAAAAGATTATTAAAATCAAATGAGAGGTTCGCGAGGAAGCCAAAAATTTCGGCCAGTTTGTAGTGGCCGGTTTTTTGTGGAGGTGAGTGTACAAAAAATGCTTTACTTCAAATTTAATATTTTCCGACATACATCGTTTTTCCGACCGTCTCTTTAAATAGTAACCAAATAAGAACATTCCACAGACAACTTTATATTTGTCTAAATTAAAACACAACCAGGTGCCAAATCGAATAAGTATTTAAATTAATTCATAATTAAGTAGGTAGTTTTATTTGTTTGTTGATAAAATGCGATGAATTTAAATTATGGAAGGTAGCCTGTTTTATATGGTCTGCAATTAGTTTTATTTGTTCTATTTGGATTGTTTCTTTTATTGGGAAATTGACGGTGATTTGTTTCATTAAATAGTAACGCCTGGTTGAGTTTGAAATTGAAAACGTGTTAAGGATTCCTGTGTCAAGGTTAAACAATTGTGTGATTTATTGGATTATTGGCTAATGCTATAGAGGTTCCATAGGTAATGTACAGTCTTAGTTTTTCAAGTATGCCAGTTAAGAGAAAATGTTTACTACAGGAGATATTCGTAAATTAAAGTTATACAAATATCAAACCGATCAGAAAAAAAAATGTTTATACGGCAATATATTTGTTTTTCTTCTTTTTTAAAATGCAGATTTATGTGAAATGTTTGTAATAATAATTTAGCATTTGATAACTTTTCAGGAGCCCCTGCACAAGTTTTTCAGTGTGTACGCTTCACATGAAAATAAGCTAAAAAGTTTCTATCGACATTGCCTGAAAATTTAATCCCAGTCATTTTCAACCAATCAGATATTTCGACATTGTTACTATGGTAACCAGAAAATTTTTCACCCACATTAGCATGTAGACGTAAAATGAATAAGTGAAAATTTTCCGGCACATGAAAGCTATCATATAATTAGACAATAATAATATTTTTTTATGCAATATTTATTTTTAGTATTTATGGGGGAGGCACATCGTATCGTATGGAGGATTTTGTTACTTTTTCCGTGCCCTAGTAAAATTTAAAAGATATATCAGATAAATTATTATATAAAATTAATTCATTTCATATAATGTTTTCGATAGGTTTCAGGAAATTGTTAATATTGACTAAAAAATGAAAGTGAATTCATTCGTATGGCGGAAGACTTTTTTCTAATTTTTCCTTGTAAAAAAAAATATATAATATTAGATAAATCCTTATATAAAAATTATTGATTTCATACAATTTTCTTACTAGGTTTCAGAGAAATGCGTACATTTGGAGATATTTTTTGATATTCCCCATGCCGTAGTAAAATAAAATATATAATATCAGATACATTTTTATATAAAATTGATTATTTTCATACAATTTTCTTACTGGGTTTTAGGGAAATGTCAATATAGATCAGTGGCGGCTCGTGGGTTAAAAAGTAAGGGGTTGCAATTCTAATGGCTCTTTAAAAAAATAAATAGATTACCACAATTAATGAAAATAATGGACATACAAATGTATGTTTTTATAGAGCTCAGCATTAAATTAATGTTCTGGTAAAACTCCTTTTTTTACTAGTTGTACAAATTGTCTATTTTTAAATAAGGAATTGGCCTCCCAAGTCTTTTTATTTCCGCTTTATCAGCTAAAGATCGGCCACCAAACGGCCCTGCAATTAAACTTTGCACCGAATTGATTTTGAACACACAAAAGATTTCTAAAAAATGCAATAAGGCACCGCACGATAACCAAAATAACAAATAATTCTTCAATAAATTGTAAATCAGCCTGCCAGATAAACAAAGGTTTGCATTCGAACTGCAAACCGCATGACGCTTATGAGACCCAATGCCAAGATAGGCAACTCCATATACTTACGCGTACTCATAATGAATCCAATTGGGACGCCATTAAATCAATAATATTTTAGCGAAAGCAGTCAAGTTATTTTAATAGTTTGGCTGTTATTTCCAGATAATATAAATACAAATGTTTGAATGAATTTAAAAAAAAATGTGTAACTATGTAATGATTAATTTATATTTTTTTAAATTTTATTTTAAACCTTTTTTGGGGGTTGCGCAAACCTGCAAACCTAAGGAAGAGCCGCCACTGATATAGATTAAACATGAAAGTGGATGTTTGTATTGCGGGAGATTGTTTTTTATTTCTCCCGTGCCCTAGTAGAATTAAAAAATATATTAGATAAATTATTATATAAAATTAATTGTTTTCCATACAATTTTTTCAATAGGTTCCAGGGAATTGTCAATATTGACTAAAAAATGAAAGTGAATACGTTCGTATTGCAGGAGATTTTTTTTTAAATTTTTCCCGTGCCCTAGTAAATGACATTTATAATATCAGATACATTATTATATAAAAATAATTGATTCCTAAAATTGTTTTACTAGTTTTCAGGGAAATGTCAATATTCACTACAAACAAAGGTGACATACAGCAAAAAATATATAACTATACTTTTTTTTAAATATAATTTCGGTATAAAATTTTCTTACCGAATCCCCCACGAGCTTGAATTCATTGCGGGAAATTTGTCTCATACATTAATTTTTAAAGAAAATTATCCCTAATTCATGTACTTAAAAAAATTCCGGCAATAATTCATGCTCTAGGGAGATTATATGTGAGAATTGTACCTTAAAGGCGCTAGTGTAAAAGGGTAATCAGGAATATGCTTATTCAGCGGCGGCTGGTGATGGCCATTTGGTGTATTTGTATAGGCCCGAAGTAAAAATTTATCAATATTAGAAAAAAGTTTATTCGACTGTTTTATCGCTCATTTCGAAAAGTTTTTTGTATGAGAGAAAACTGTGAAGTTTTATAATTTATTATATTTTAAAAAGGATAATTAAACCAAAAAGTAAAAAATTTGAAGCAATATTTGTCTTGCCAACACCCAAATTATAACGCCTTCCAATAATAATTTTAAAATTTCAAACGAAAAAGATGTAACATTGCATCTTTAGGATGATGGCACAGATTGCATCTTAATTATTTCTCTCTTTCTTAGATCAGGTTTATAGGTACTTTTTTTCGGTTTTTATGTTTAGAATATAGGCTTTAAATAGTGTGTGCTAATTTTGCTTATAACTATAATATAGGAGGAAAATGTCATAATCCTAAATTTAGTTTTGCTATTTTATCTATGCGTTACAAACTGTTATATATTTCATACTATAGGTATATTATATCATATTTTATATCTAATTATATTTTTATTTAATAAAAATCGGCAAAATGGGCGGTCTTTAGAGGCCCATATCTTCCTCTGGCCTATGGAAAAGAAGTTTGTATAAATTTTTGGTTTTTAACGTAATGAAAAACTTGTATATTTTAAGCTTAAATACCTGTGTAGACTTCGAAAGGACACGGACATTGGTTGGGAGAATAACTTCATTCCATAAGACTATGGGAGTTAAAATGTGTCTCTTTAAACCAGTCTTTCTCAAAGTGGGCGATAACGCCCCCTTGTGGGCGCTGGAGGCCTAGAGGGGGGCGGTAAGGGACCCAGAAAAAATTTGGCGGCGCTGATGTGATTTTGGGGGGCGATGAGTGATTTGTAACTTCAGCTACTTCATATTTTAAAATTTATTGAAATTTAAACCTTTCACTACACAACATCCATTTATTAGTTCATATTTTATCCTATTTTATTATATAAATATAAATTTAAAAAATATTAAATATTTAATATTTTTAATGCGTTCACAACGCTATTTATATGTTAAGATATTTAGTAATAGGTATCAAACACTGAAAGATATTCGTGTCTTCAAGTGGCGCAGGTGAGGTGCCCACCTCTGAAGACACGTGTTAAAAATATGTATATATTGTTGCGGTCAAGCAGAGCACTTGCCGAACGCGGGATTTTTTTATGTACCTAATCTAGTAAAATTAAAGAAAAAATAAAATTTAACGTTTGGCGCAAACAAATATTGCACGATTTATTTGTGCAATCCTGTATTTTAGTCCGTCAACGTTCGTCGGTCCGAGTTTGCGGAGTGCAGGTGCCCAAATACACAGCCTCGGCTCGCGAACATCCGGCGACTGACGTGACTAGAGGTGTGTTGTTCGCGAACAATTCGTTCAAAAAGAACGAACGTTTTTGACCCACTTGCTCGATCGCTTTGCGATGAATAACGAACCTAGTTTAGGTTCGTTTCGTTCATAAGGTCACTATTGTCACTAAGTCAGAATCGGACTCGAACTCGAAGTTTCGGTAATTCGGTCTTTTATGACAGCAAATCAGTCGTTTTTGTGCTACGCCCTGACAAGTGAATAGCAGTCTGTTATATTTCGATTTTGTTCACATTACCAGAGGTGTATTAGGCAAACAATTTATGCGTACTCGTATTGTCGGTTCGAATCAGTTTTGGCTATATACTTACTTGGCAATTAAAAGAACTTTTTTTCTTTGTTTTAACAATTCTTTTGAACAAAGACTTAATTTGTAGGTTTTATTGATTATAGTTTTTAAAAGTTTTATTTCAAATATATTGTTTAATAATAATTATACCAAAATGAAATAAATGTAAATAATTTCTTTATTTAAGAAAACCGGCATCATAATAAAGTGAATCGGTTGCGATAGAATCTTTTCAAATGAATAAATCAAATGAATTGATTCAGTAAAAAGATTTGAACTTTCCACCTCTAGACGTGACGTTTCCGCATGCACGCATCGCACTCGCTCGTCCTCCTGCCACTCCGCCCGCTACCCCGATACTCTTATAATTGTAAAGTTAAATTATAATTGCTGAATGTTGATAATTTTAAATACAAGATACTTTTAATATAGTAAAGTTGCATTAATAATGCTCTCACTGGTAAGAAAAGTGTCGTTTAGAATATAGATTTAATTACATTCCAGGCGAGACTAATATGTTATTGAGATTTTAAGGTGACAAAAAAAAATGGAGGGCGCTACAAAATAACTGATTTTCAAAGTGGGCGTTAGACAAAATAAGTTTGGGAACCTTTGCTTTAAACGGATAAATTAAACATGCATAAAGTATTATAATATATAACTATCTTTCGTTAATAATTTAGGCTTGTTTACAGATGTTTCTAATTATATTTATTAAGTGTAAAATATTTATCGGATGTATTTTTTTTGACAGATATCATTCTCGACAGGTATCATTTTTTTTTACGGGAGTCATTTATTTAACTGGGGCTAGTTTTTTGACATGTGTTAAATTTTTAAGGGAAAATTTTTAAAATGGCAAATTCTTCTCTTTGCTTGAGCCAAGGGTGGTAAACTTAACAAGGAGGGCTGGATTCCATTTAAGCCCATATACGCCGATTTAAATGTCAATTCGATATTTATGACGTAATCCTTTTGCCCTTATGTTTTGTTTACAAGTAGAATAATTAATTATATCAAGTGGTACAATACGGGTCTAATAGTAGGTGTACATCCAAATTAGTTTTTAAAAGTTGAATATTTACCAAAAAGAAAATCTACCTTCTGGGCAATACGGTGACGTCACAAATATAACCTTATCTGCGGACAAATAGTAAAAATCGAGCACGCCTTGTTAAGTTTACCACCCTTGGCTTGAGCACTGAAAGCCTAACGCACTATTAAGAATTCTGTATATTGACAATACTATATTATAAATAAGGTCTTAAAAGGGTTTAATCTTTGTACTGACGCATTTTTCAGAATTAACGATCGATTAATCGATTATTTATTTTTTCTATTTTTTTTTTGTTAATAATGGAATTTATTTTATCCCATCTTAATGTTTACATGAAGAGTAATTAAATTAAAAGTGAAAACAATTACTTCTCATAAAAATAATATTACTCCCAAAATTAAACCAACGCCTTATCTTAATTTAGACTGATTAGATAATTTAGAAAATAACGGTTGTAAATATGTTCTATAGTTTTGTGGCAAATTCATGTTTTAATAAGTTTTCGTTTGGTTACTCGCCTGGAAAGTTTCTAAAAAATGGGACCACTTCGGTCCTGGTTCCGGGGTATAGCGAACTGAGCCTGCTCAGTCCTATTGACCCCTATGAACTTGCAGATCGCCTAAAGCAAAAAATAAGGTCAAAAAGACAAAAACCCTCAAAAACCCCAAAAAATTAAAAAAACTCAAAAAATCTATCTAAGTTTAGGTGGCCAGTCGGCCACCGTTGTTAAGATGAACTTAAATTAAAAAAAGCAGAAATTAAAATTAAATTTTTAAGTAATTTTTGTTTAAAACTTTAGGAAATTGTGATAGTTTTTTTTAATATGTATGAGGTCATTTTATTTTTTTTTTCTTAATGCCAGCTAATCCAAATATTATTTTAGAGCAAAAAATGTAAATGTCTTTATTTTTTATGTCTTCTTGTGTATTGAAAAAACTCTCAAGACATGTACAATTACGTTAATACAATTTTTGTAGATTTTAATTGTAACATTCGGTAGATTCTTTTGATAATTGTGACAAGGCTACCTGTGCCGGCATAATGAAATTCAGCATTTGCATTTTATCTTGTATCCGTGCAATTTGCATTGTGACCTCATGCGGCATTTAAATACCCAGATATTGTTTTGGCGCCGGCGATGAGTATTAAAATTTAAATTGCTTATGAGTATGTTATAAAGTTTCGCATTAAAAAAATATTTGGCAAAAGTGTTATTTAGGTATAAAGGGTTATTTTTTGCCACTAATTGTGCAAAGGGCCCATTGTGAGACTGCATTATTTGTACTTCCCTCGTAGAAGTGATCAATGGCAAATTTGTATTTTTTTTTTATTTATTAATTTTTGTGGCCGGCCTTTTTAAAATGGCTAGACGTGGCACATATGCCTAAATCATTAAAAAAAGATCGGTTATTCAATAAGTATAGTAACGGTCTAAAAAAACTAATAAAATAAAAGTTTGTGCCTAAGTACTGTAAGTAGGCTTAACGAGGCACAACCTGCTTTTTTATATAACTTTTTAAATAGCATATTTTCACAATATTTTTAACTTGTTACTCTATAAGTTTAATTATGTAAAAAAATTGATTTGGAATAGTAACAAAAATTGCTATTTAACAGTTCAGGTACAGGCTAGTATTTTTCCGGTTAGCTTTTGGAGCGATATTTTAACGAATACTGACCTAAAGTAAAACTTTATTTTTAGGAAAAGCGTCCCAATAACAAATGCAACGGTTCCTGTGCTGGAATCCAGTACTTTCAGTGCTTACCAGGACGCGGACTTTTTACCACTATAGAAAAAATTATACCAGCGTACAGTACCAGTGGTAGAGAGGAATCACCGCCTAGACCTGTATTGACGGACTTGGATATTTGCATGCAGAAAAACATGTCAAGTTTGGTTAATGGGACACTAGGTAAAAAAATATCATAACTTAAGTTGTTTTGATTTTTAATATGTATTTATTTATTTTTGTTTATTTATTTTTTATCATATATACGGAAACACCGATTACATTTTTTTTACAGTAGAAATATCTTGAAATACCTTAAAAATGTAAAAACTAAAACAGAACACACACACACACACACACCCACAGTATAAAACAACACCCTAATGTTGCCTTGTTATCACAAGCATTAAAAATATCGCATCTCGGCTCAAATAGTGGGACAAATTAAAAAAGCAAAGTATCGGGAAAAGGCGTTTCAAATGAATTCTAACACTTTTTGTACATTAATTCACAAACCAGCAAAATATTACCTACTTTAAAAATTCTAAAGGAACATAAACAATTACGCCACAGCATGTCATATGTTCACTTTTATTGAGCAAAGGAGGTGGGAAAAATTCGGCCCTTTTTTCGCCCAACTTATTCTTAAAAATTCAAAGTTTCAGTTTGGTTTATTTTATTATATTTATTATAAGTCTCTTTATTTATGTATCTACAATAAATTGGTAAAAAAATCAGAATGGCAAGTATCAAAAAAAAACTTTCAAACTTGCTATTTTTATTAAATTTTTGACATTTTAAACTTTTTTTTTAATCTTTTATTTTAAAAAAATATATGATGCTCTTTGTGCACCAAAATAATTTTTTTATCTTTAATATTGCACTTAATTAGCTTATAAACTAGTGTTTATTTATATTGGTGCGTTAAGCGCGATCAAAAAACGTGTAAAATAGCAAAAAATTAAGAAAAAAAGCAAGTTGAAGTTTTTTTTTGGAATTTGCCATTCTGATTTTTTTACCAATTCATTGTAAATGAAAATAAAGATAATGGCCCAAATTAAAATTTTAAATTTTCACGAATATGATGGGCGACAAAAGGCCGAATTTTACTTACCTTCTTTACAGAGTGTTTTAAATCAAGTAATTGAAAATACTGTTACTAAGACACCCACGATGCGTTACTACATGGGCAAAGGCCCAAGATGAGACGAGGGAAGACACTTCTCTCGCCGAGAATACCTCGTTTCTCTCAAGGTCTATCGTTGTTTTAACCAAGGATTTTGACACACAATGGCAAAAAGTTATGAGCTAATATAAAAGTAACATTTTAAAATATATTAATTAAAAATAGTGTTAAGGATTAAATTAACACATATATCAAACAAGTAATTATTAAATGTATACTGCTTTAAAATTGCATATATTGGAGGCATAAAAAAAAATGTGATTACAAACATTTGTTGTTAGGCGCAAAGTTTC
Organism: Listronotus oregonensis; assembly: GCA_019359885.1. NCBI lineage: Eukaryota > Metazoa > Arthropoda > Insecta > Coleoptera > Curculionidae > Listronotus > Listronotus oregonensis. The sequence continues at coordinate 77,445 of JAHBCN010000272.1, forward strand.
TTCTTGTTCTATAAAGATATTTCTTTAAACAAAAGAAAACTTACTGATCGTTTTTTTACTTAAGTTTTTACCAAAAAAAAAAACACTTATTTCCAAATGACAAGGTAAAAAAAGATGCTGACAAATGACTGACCATTTAAGTTCTACTAGAAGGTTTTTTTCCGACTGAACGCAAGTAATAACTGAATTAAATGATAGCACAACCGTTTATAGAAACCACGAGTACCAATTGGAATATTTTCTAATTGTTATGATAAGTAACTAAACCTCAATAGCCATTAAATTATGGGGAAAAAATTACATTGATTGTGTTTTCAATAAAACAGTTTATTTTGGAAGCTAATTAAAAAGGGTTTGATATCAAATAAAATTTAGACGTGTATTATTATAGCCTCGCATTTATAACTGTTTTACTTTTAGAGATATCAAAATAATATTTGGAGGGTAGGTATAAGGCATAAAACTATATGTTTTTAGCAAGTAACTGTAATCCAGTAAATGAAGGGACAAAAGCTGCAAATAAATCTGTACAGTTTTCCCTTGTGGCGCAATTCCTAGGTCTTCGGGGATGCTTTCGAGCGAAAAAAAGTTTATCAACATTAACATGTGGGATCTTTCTTGCGTTTTGATAAAAAATTGTTTTGTCCATCTGCATTTTTTAGCTGTTTAGCCACATCTATCCAGTGTGGAATGTTATGGATTTTTCGACTGCCGTTTTTGCGAAAAATATTGGTGTTGCGAAAAAAATGGTAGGGGCCATTTTTGTAGATTTCGAGATGATCTTCATTTTTTGTCTGAACAAAAATTCTTTAATTCGCCTATTTTGGCAGATATTCGCGGGAAACTAATTTTTGGGACTTTGGGGGGGGCCATTTTCAGCGGGTTCCCACGTCGGAATCGTGATAAACTTTTTCTTGCTCGAAAGCATTCGTGAAGACCTAAGAATTGCGCCACAAATGAAAACTGTATAGATTTATTTACAGCTTTGAGTACTTTCAGGTCTTCAGTTAATGGACTACTGTATTTTATCCAACTTGCACTTTTAACGGAAATGACTTAAACTTTGGGTTTTGGAACACCCGGTTACTTTTTACCCTAAATGATATTTTAAATACATTTTATTTGCCCTTTTTACTACGTCAAAATATTATTATTTTTAATTTAAATTTTATATGCACGTAAATATGTTCGACCAGAAGTTAAATAAAGTATGTCATTTGTCAAAAAAATCATGTCCGTTATGTGTTAAGGGTAGGTATATCTACCCTACAAATTTAATTTCGATATCGTTAAAAACAGTTACAGTGGCGAGCCACTTCGAGAGATATTGAGTTTTTTGAATTTCATACATTTTAAACAACTGTGTTTTTGAACTTAGTAGCATATTTAATTTAAATTTGAAATGCCTTATAAATCTGCGCTATTTAAAATTACAAACTATTGTCTGCCAAAAAAACTTGCATTTTGTTTCTAGTCTACAAAACCAGGGGATGGCTTTTTTCGTCTCGTCTCGCCTAAAAAAAGTATGACCACCACAGTTTGTGTTATATGCTATAAATTCGATAAGAAACAGTTTGGTCTTGAGATTTTACCAGAAACTCTAATCTCAACAAGTTTTAATATTTTGGGGCCAACACCTGAACAGTTTCAGAAGGTGTACTTAAAATAAATCCACCTTTTTAAGTGCCCCAAAACTTAAGGTTCTTTGAATAAAGTAAATGAACAATTTTAAAAGGTGTACTTAAAATAAAAAACCTTTTCAGGTACCTCAAAACTTAAGGTTCTTCGGATGCAATTGTAATTGCGATCAATATTCGAATAATTGTACTTAAAAGAGACTTGTCCAAAACATCTATTCTGCACCTTTTCTAACTTATTTTTATAAACCTCCTGGAACGGAGCTAAACTACAGCAGCCTACTTTATAATTGATTTAACTAAAGTACAATAAACCAGAATAAAAACTACTGAAAAACAACTTAAAAAGAAGTAAAGCTTTGTGTGCACTATGTAGTACCCGAGAAATTACCCTACAATCATCTTTACTCTTTTTTTGTCTTTAGAACATATGTCGATGGGATCAACCCACAAAGGTTTTTATAAATCCTAGTACCTTAAGTGCAGGGTTTTTCACCCATTTTTTCCCAGTTTTGTTAATAATTCTATCTTTGCATCGAAATGAAAGGTACTCTCATATTAAAGAGTTAATTTGAGGATGCTTAACTGATTGCACACACACCATTCAATATCCTGCCTGCTTCCTGCTAGACTTAACATGAAAACCAAAAAACTATACCACGGGGCTGGAAATTTAGCCACAGAACTGTTGTTATGTTAAACAGCTTATGTCTAATATTAAATTATATATTAAATCGTTTTTGTGAAACAAGTTTAATTAGTAAATTTTTACAACCAGATTTAGTAAATAGTTATAAATAATGTATAGTTTTAATGATTGTGATAAGTGCCTATTAATAAATACTTAGGCAGGTATAGAAAAAGGATGAAGTAAAAGATGATAATATGTTTTTATTTAACGTGTTTCCTTTTTAAAATAATACACTTGCTACAACGTTCCTGCAAATTGTGTGTGAATCTTTAAAAAAATATATTTTTCTTCCCAAAAGAAACATTATTTCTTTATTACCAAAAAATGTTTGTTCTTTTTAGTTTATACAGAAGGCATTAGCGAAGAAAAGAACCTTTATTCACGATTATTAACCATTAAGATTTTATTCTCTAGCACTTACAAGCGTCGTCAACATTTTATGAATTCGATTTCCAAAATAGAGTAGAATAATTATTATTTTTTCCGGTGTTTTGTAATTATCGGGTAATCAGAATATCTTTATTTTCTCAAACTTTAAACTTTTAGAATGTTTATTAGAGAGCGTTTTTTTGAGCTTGGGTGGACAACTTTTTCAGCAGCCCTGGCCAAATTTTAGAAATTAATATTTCCGTCGGGCCGCGAACCTTTTTTAATTAAAGCAACCATGGAAGCATGTTACAGCTCACATCGTTTTTTTTTTCGTAACGTACAAGAACAAAAATATCTTCTTTTTGAAGAAAATAAAACAACTTAGAATAAAACAAATGTGTACAGAAATAGGTTTGTAAGTGGGCAACCGAAAATGATCCCACAGGAATATATCAACCAACCAGTCTCGGGGTTATACAGGCTTAGAGAAGGAACAAGACTAGTGGAAGGATTGGTATAAAAGAAATGGGAGATTTGGCTCCCAGGAAAAAAAAGTTTATAAGTGTAATCTATTGACAGAGCATATCTATACAATGCAGGATATTTATCCTTGTCCATATACATTTTATAGAACCCTTTCAAACCAACAGAATAAGATTTCTTCTTGAACTGTGTATTACAACACATTTCACAATGTTCTATTAAAAATCTTGCTGGCAATAAATTCAGCTCTACACCTCATAGCTTTGTAAGTGCACAAAAAAGTACACAATGTTTTTTAAAATTCTGAAATAGAGTATTAAAATCGGATTTATATTGTTACGGACTTAAGTTAGTGTTTAGTTAATCGGAATGTAAAAGGTTAGAATGATTTTATTTAGATTAATAATTTATTAAAAATAGGTTACCTTAGTTTTTCCCTTTTTCGACGGTCATTGCGGATTATCCGGAGGGCGCTGGAGACATCCTTTTCACACTTTTCTGGCATCCTGTAGTAAAAGAATTCTTTTAGCTAATTCTAGACTTTTCCATTCTTTTCCACATTACTATATAAAGCGCGAAGGAAGTCCGCACGGGCCAGTTTAGTTTTGCATTTCAAAGAGATAAGAAGTTGACAGATAGTTAAAGGTTAAACAGTTGTCACAATAACGTTACGTTGAATTTTTGTTACCATAGAAACGTTTGTGAACCTGATTTGCAATAAAAAGGTGTAAAACCAGAATACGTGTTTTTATACGGAGTGTCACGGAACAATATTACATATTAAAAAAACCTCTGCCTCTTGTGTAACTTCTGATTTTGTTCTTAACTGTTGTTGCAGGAATAAGATCATAATATTAATAATTAATTGATATTTCTCTTGTAAATCAGTCTTCACGACGTTAAGGTGGCTACTTATATCAACCAGAAACTTAAACCCACCTTTTCTCCTTAAACTCTGAGATACGTTTGGCTTTGCTTACAAATAATAATTGTGTTTCTTGCTGCAAATCAAATACTCTAACATTTTGGCATGGGTCAGCCATCTTATTTCCGTATAAAATATAACATTATCAAAAAACCCTAAAAAAATCTTGGAACTGACAGTAATTTACTCAGTTCGACTTAATAAAGTTCACATTTTGACGATCATTTTCATAACATTTAAAGAAACTTGAAACATTAATTCTCCTTACCAATAATGGAATAAAAATTTTGCATTAAAGTATTACCGATTTAAAGCTTTATTTTTAACGTTGTGTATTTAGTAGATCAAATAACCAACATAGAGTATAGTCTGTCTTAAAGTATATCGCTATGGCTTTTGACGGACCATACCCCAATAAACCTTTAACGATTTTATTACCTATTGTTATTGGGTAAACCCATTTGTTCATAAGGGCAGGGTGGGCCAGGTATTTCTTGAGTATTAACCATTAGGCATATACATATTTTGGCTAATATTTTAGTGGCAGTGTTGAATAACCGTTTTTACTGTGCGTTTCGAAAAAGTTGTTTACGAGAATATAACTATGTCGCGTCGAAATCATTTGTCATTAGATGCAAAACAGGTTGTGAAAAATGTGTATGAAACTTTAATCAGTAGAGGTCTAATTAAACAAGAAGCTTTAAAAGAAACCTGTCTACTTACAAAAACTCCAATATCATCGATAAGGGATATTATTATTAGTGAAGAATTGAACAAAAGAACAAAACGTAGTGATTTTCAATCTTACCGTATAGACAATAGTGATCAGGACCTAATAAGAAGGAAATATATTGTCTTTATGAAAGCGGAGTTATTCCTACCTTGGATAAACTAAAAAAGAAGCTAGACGAAGACAAAACCAATATAAATATTAGCCGTGCCACCCTCCATAGAGTTGTTTGTAAAATGGGATTTAAATACCGCAAAATAGACAAAGACAAGTAGTAATGAAATTGCACAGATTACGCACTTGGAGATTTAATTACCTTCAAGAAATTAAAAGATATAGGTTAGAAAACAGATCCATAATTTACCTTGATGAAACATGGTTCGATACACACGATACAGTATCCAAAGGATGGGTTGATTCCAGTCAAAACTGTCAGACGAAAGCACCTTCAAATAAAGGAAAACGTATTACCATAATACACGCTGGTTCAGAAGACGGATTGGTCCCAAACTGCTTGCTGTTGTCTGCAAAGAATATTAAGGATTCTAGCTTGGATTATCATGAGGATACAAGTGCAGAACTTTTTGAAAACTGGTTTCAAAATTATCTTTTAAACAATATTCCAAACAACAGTGTTATTGTCATGGATAACGCAAGCTACCACAGCCGTCTGCTACACAAAGCACCAGCTTCATCAAGTTCAAAAACTGAAATCCAGGAATATTTGTTAGAAAGTGATATTTATTTTGAATTGAGTTACAAAAAAAAACGCAACTTTTGGAAGACCTAAATTCATATGCAATTAAAAAACAATATGTATGTGATAATTTGGCTGAACAGGCTGGGCATACTGTCTTACGGCTTCCTCCGTATCACTGTATGTTTAACCCCATATAGCATTTGTGGAACCAGGTAAAATCAAAGATCAGAGCAGAAAATGTTACACCTACTTTAAGTGCCAGTGTTATAAATTTGATAAAAAATGTAATTACTAACATACCAGTTGAGAGCTGGAAAAAATCACTACAGCACATTATAAAAATTGAGGACTCTTACATTTCTATCCAAAACAACATAAATCCTATTGTAATTAATCTCAATGATGACTCTGATAGTGAAACAGAATTAGATTTAGATATTTAGATTAAAAATGTATTATGTATAGATAATGCAGTTATAAATTTATTAAAACTTTGCATATATTTAATTTCTTAATGTAATTTTAAGATTATACTTACCTAAATGAACAATAAATTATAAATCTTTATATTATTAAAGTCCGTCCCTAATGTTCTGTCCTTTAATACCTACCGATCCGCAGTTTTATTGCTGTCGGCAGGTATAATCCATAAATTAAGGCAAGAGCTAACACGTATACTTTAAGATAGACTATACCACCAAAAGATCTTCCTATGTCGATTTACCTTGGCCGTGCGACGCGGTTTTCTACAATACAATATCTTAGTATGTTGAAATTTGCTAGAAAATGGGACCACATCTTTAAACTAGATTTTAAGAAATTTTGCTTTAAAAACTTAGGAAATTCTGAAAGCTTTTTTATTGTTTATGACGTTTCGGTGGCCGACTTGCCACCGAAACGTAAATTATTTCCTTGATTTTTGAATTTTTTGGGGGGTTTTTCTTTTTTTTTGTTGCAGGCGATCTGCAAGTTCATAGGGGTCAAAGGGCTGAGCAGGCTCAGTTCGCTATACCTCGGGACCTGGACCAAAGTGGTCCCAGTTTCTAGCAAATTTCAAGGCGAGTGTTCCCAACTAAAACATACTAAAACATTAATCCGCCACAAAATTAGAACATATTTATAATACAATATCGTTGGAAATCATATTGTAACTAGTATATGCGTTAACATAATAATATGTTGATAAGGTAAATGTTGATAGAGGGGCATAAGCTTTTCTAAAACACACGTTTTTAAAACACAATTTCATTTTTTTAAATCATTCTTACATCTAAAACAATGAAAACATTATGTAAACTTATAATCATGTTTTAGACAAGCCACCAAGAGAAGAAATAGTAACAAAATACGGCGAGTATTCGCAAACGCTATCGAAACCACCACGGGAAGAAATTGTCACAAAATATGGCGAATACAATACGAAAAAAATATCCGTGCCAACAAAAAATAATCAGCTGAGTTACAACATGAGAAACTCGTTGTCCTTACAGAATATTTTGGACGTTGATGGAACTAGCATCAATACTAACAATGATTTTGATCAGAATACCATGATACAGCCTGATCGTAGTCAGCTAATGAACACAGAAAAGTTAAAGGTAATGTTTTTGGCCCCACCTGTAACGGCCGTAATTACTAAAAAGGTTTAAAGTTAATTTCTAGTTAACCAGTTTGTTTTGTTTATATTATTAATATAATTTTGACAGCAGAGCCGGAGCACGGGGGAATCTGGGGGTTAGAACCTCCCTCCTCCCGAAAATTTTGGATTCATATATATCCAAAATATGTGCGCCGTGGGGTATTCTTGTCTTTTTTTTTGTTGTTTGAAATGTAACTGTAACGTTTCGGAGTTAATATAAAATGGATAATGCATGGTAAGTAAAAAAAATACTGACTACATAAAAGTGGGTATAGAAACGCTATAAAAAATGTTTAAGTGTAAAAAAGCAAAAAGGCGCAGTAAAAGTTGTTTAATTTATCATGTTATGGTTGGTTTTCCTGTATCGTCGGTGGTCTTCTCAAACCTTCCCAAGTGTCAAAGTTAAAATCTTACAGTATGTTAAAAAAACCTAATAAATCAACATTATGGCTAAACATACGAGCTTAACTTAATTGTTCCTGGACTGCAATGTTTGATAATATTGCAAAAAAAGATTTTCGTAAAAAAATGGTGATTTTGAGAGCTTGGGTTTTGGATTTCTCATAAGTACCCGCCGCACAGTCATCTAGGGCTAGGTCATAAGTGGTCAAATCCGATGCTAATTGAACCACTGAATGAGCCCAGGGCTTCGAAGCATTGAAAATGAATTCCTAAATTATTTTTTTAAGATATAGAGGATTCATTTAGTATAATTTTGGTGCGTAATCACGATAAGCTAAAGAAAAAAAGTAAAACAAATTATGAGTAAGGTAAAAACTGTTCATGGAAAAAAACTAAAGACATCTGCGTGTAGGTTAAGGACTGGACTTTGAAGCCGTATTTAAAAAAATGGTAAGAGCGTTTTAGTTTTTACGTTACATTTTTTTAATAAAACGTTATTTTAAAAGTAGTTTCTGCTAGTTTCATGGACTAGATCTTTTAAAGTCGACCTTGGTCCGTATAGCTAGTAGATAAGTATGATGTCCCAAGGCTTAATGAGTAAACCTAACTTATACATTTACCCGCCGTGACCTGCCCATGAGGACAACAGAGATAAACTCTATGTAACGAATGTTGTCCGGTGCGTTATTATTGCCACCAAGCATTTCCTACATTTCTTTATTTTTAAATACGCCAATACTCATAAAAAATATCTAACTTGCCTGCCATCATTAACTTTATAAATTGTATAAGGCTGAATTAATTTTTAATTTACAGTTAGCTTCTTATAAACAACAAACTGAAATCAAATTTCATTGATGTTGAAAATATTTGTCGTTCGACATATGTCATATCCCTTAGGTATTTGCATTTGCGCAGTATACATATTAAAAAATATAATAGATATGTAATACAAAATACAAATAAAAAATATTTTTTAAAAAATTTCTTTATTAATAACAAAATGACTTATGACCACTTTTTGACCTAGCCAGATCACTGTGCGCCGGTCTGCTACGTAACGCACATAAATCTCGCTGCTTTAGGCGGGAAGGGGGAGCAGGAAGTCAGGGGGTTTACCCTGGATTTTTAAACTTGTCGTTGGCGTTAGTGCCAACGTCGGCGTTGAAGTCGGTGGTGGCCTTTTTATTGTTTAATTTATAAACTTGATGTGGGCGTTCCTAACATTTGACTTAAATGTCAAACCTGTCACTTTAACTTTTGTTAATGTTTAAATTATTTGGTTTATGTTTATTGAAATGTATTTAAACGATATTTTAAACGAGTTAAAAAAATAAAAAAATGGCAAATAAATATTTAAAAAAAAAGATAAGAATAATCATTGTCATTTAACGTACTACCAACCTTAATCTAATCGAACTAAAAATTCCTATGAGCGCTAAGCAAACTTCGGCACCGAAGTTGTACTTAAATTATCTCCAAAGCCAGGTTCAGCGCCAACGCGGGTCGACGCTGTTTTATAAAAACTTTCATTTGACTCACCTATGTATATTTTTTTATTTCTCATTAAAATTATGCAATATAAAATAAACATAAAGGTGTGACTTTTGTTTATATTTAATACAAATATTTACTTTAGGTTTGTTAATAAATGTCTGTTTATATTTGTAGAATAAATCGGAAATGGACTTGCATGACCTCATTGGTAATACGTGGTTAGGTGCCGAAACGACGAAACCGGAAACCTATACAGCCCTTAGAAAAAACCTAGATAAAAATGATAACATTAAAGAAAAATACAGTCCTTTGTTAAATAGAAACAGTACTATAAGGTAAGTAAAAAATTGTTATAGTACCTAAATTGCATTAGGATTTATTGTACTTAAGTATTATCTGATATGTTGATAATTTATGGCCATATAACCTGATAATAGGCACGATGACTGATTTTGAAAAAGAATTTTTTCATCATCTGTAAAACGAGATATTAACAATCAAATTGTGCATAAGTAACATTGTCGATATCTGTCATGTTTGAAAGTCATGCATTAATTTAGGAATTCTCAAAAACGGTTCTTACGTTTTTAAAAACTAGGTTAGGTTAGGTTAGGTTTAAAGTGAGTGGGTATAACACCCTTCCACCGCGACCGATCGGACTATTGTGGCTCACACCTTTTTATATTTCTCGCACCAGGTCCAGAGTTCCAATAAATCTGATCATCCTGTTGGGAGAGAGATCTTTCACCTCCCCCGGCAACAAGGTGTCATGGCCGAGGATTGCGAATCTTAGTCGTGCCATTGCTGGGCACGAACACAGTATGTGTTCTGCCGATTCATCCCCCTCCATGCACATGCGGCATTCGGCGTCTTCCGCTAGGCCGATCTTGTGCATGTGGTATTTTAATCTGCAGTGTCCCGTGTACAGTCCCACTAGAGTTTTAAGGTGTTCCCTTGATTGCTCCAGTAGTTTGACGGTACATTGTTGGTTCGGTGGGCTTATAATTTAAAAACTAATGCAATATAAATAAAAGTATTAAAAATTTAAAAAAAAACTGAATTTTTTGATTGTTTTGTTAAAAAGATATTGATTTTTGAAAGTTTACATAGTTTGGTTTGTTAATAAGAAATAGTGTACACTATTTTATTTATTTTTTTACGTAATTGCTCCTATGGAAGGTGTATTTTAGGGCTAGGTGGGACCAAAAAGTGTAAAATAGTGTAAAATATTACTGGATAACGTACAGACCTCATGTGTTGTGTACAGTCTCCTGCAAAAATAATATTTTTAAGAATTAAAAACCTCTAACTTTTGGTAAAGCATATTTGATCTTATTTGGAACAGCGCTAAATTTGTGGTCCATTCACAATATTGCATCACGAATTAAACTAAAATAGGAAAAAATATAATGATCCGTACTGGTCAGGAGAATCCCGGCCCGTTCAACAATCAATTTTTTTTAGAGAGAAATGGGCGAGTTCGGCGCGGATGGCATGGAAGAGACGAAGATAAAAGATTTTAATCCCAATCTCGATTTGACTTGTGGACTGGCCGGGCTTTACTTGCTATAAGGCGATACTTTTGTCTACGACTGTCGCGAGTGAACTACCTTAAGTTTTAAATTTTCGTCAAAACGCTGACCTGTACCATGGCATTGCTTGTGACGTAACGTATCAGTAAACAGTAAACAACAAAGTTTCGTTATTTTTTATTTTATTTAAACAATGCATTTTAGAGTGTATAAATGGTTATTATTATTGCCCGTGGTTTAATTTAAAAAAAAAATTAATTAAACTTACGATAAATGTATTTTTACCCACAAGTCACAAAGTAGTTTGCTATATTAATAGATACAAATTTATCTTTTTAAAATGATATTAGAACTTTTAAAAAGCCAGTTACATAGTGTGCATCACAGGTAACCCTTTTTTAGTTCTGTAGGACTATATCTGCACTTAACATTTCTGTGTTTGTTTGCCATTTTTAACATTAGGGAATGAAAAGACTTTGTATTTCGTGCAAATTTTATTTAAAAATCCTAGCAGAGCGCTTTCGGTAAAACCATCATTAGTGCTATCTACAAGCAAGAAATGAACTTTAAAAGTAAATTGAAAAACTGTTAGAATATTTTAAAAGCGAAATTGTCAAAAAACTGTGTTTTAATGAATTCTTTAAATTTTAAATTTATTTTAATTTAATTTTATATTTAAAGAATTCATTAAAATACAGTTTTTTGACAATTTCCCTTTTAAAATATTCTAACAGTTTTTCAATTTACTTTTAAAGTTCATTTCTTGCTTGTAGATAGCACTGATGATGGTTTTACCGAAAGCATTCTGCTAGAATTTTTAAATAAAATTTGCACGAAATACAAAGTCTTTTCATTTCTTAAGTTCTTACGTGCACACAGCCACAACCAAGTTTCATTTTTAATTTTTTTTTATGTCATATGACACATTTCAACTATGCCATCATTTTTACGGATATAAGACCATATTTTTTGTATTTCTTTCGAGCGAAAAAAGTTGTAAACTTATCGCCATAATTTTGCTTTTTTGTATGTATATGCTCGAAGGTTGAAATGCAAATGACAATAATAACGTTTAATGATATGTGACGTAATTCGCTTAATTGGTGTTTTATGTATCATGGCGGACTTCTGTATTTTGTAGTTTTATTTCATGGAAAATAAATATTTAATATATTTTAAAAATAACGATTTTTATACAAAATATTAGTAATTTTTGGATGTCGTCATTATGCCTATCAAATATTGTCCTTGTTGGGTACTAGCCAAAAATTCTTCACAATAAGCACGCCTCGTGTAGAGAGTGTGCTCAGCCCTATTAACCCTTAGGAACTGAATACATGAATCCGCCACAACAATATAGAACACCTGTTAATTAAAGCAAAATAGAAGAGAGATATGCCAAATAAAAATTATTTTATTTTCTTTTTCCTTCAGGTATACAGTGTTTTATGAATAAAGCAACAAATATCCTTGCAACTTCTGGCTAAAAACATTTAAAAAACTAATTTGAATTAAAACTAACGTTTTCTGAATGGAACCTAATTTATTTAATCCTTTGACTAGACCCCTTTGAGCATGCCATCAGAGGTCCATGGATTTTTGCAACGGTATCCGAAGTCCTTTGGGTCGCTGATCACGAAAAAATGGTTTTAGAGACCAAAAGTGGTCCATTTTTTTTTCGCAGTTTTGGGTCATTTTTGGGGTTTTTGTAATTCTCCCTTACGAATCGTTATTTTATGGAAAACTAATTTAAACAAAAGTTGTAAAAAATTTAATTACAAACATTTTTTTTTCTGTGACTTTTCTGTACGTCGAGTAATCGACTGGAAGATGTTCATGCGCGGCCATTTCCTAACATCTTTTGCTGTTTTTATTGATTATATCGCGATCACCATGATGTACTTGAAGGGGAAAATGAAAAAAAATGTCGAATCGAATGTCCAGTCGATTATCTGATGTAGGGGAGAGTGGTGTAATACGACGCAGGCGAGTAATATGGCGTCATTGACGAAGTGTCGGGAACTTGTATCCAGGGAAAAAATTAATATGCAAAAAAAAATAAAACGTGTTCTAGTACTATACAACACGTCGTGCGTCGCATTACCCCACGCGTCACAATACCCTCTCCCCTACACTTCAAATGAAAAACAAGAAGCAGGATAAATGATTCTGGATGATTTTTCGTTTTCATTTTCTAATTCAAGCAGAACATCGTGATCGTGATATAATCTATAAAAACAGCAATGAACATCTGCCAGTCGATTACTCGCCGTGCAGAAAAGTCGCAGAAAAGAAATGAAAAATGTTCGTAATTAAATTCTCTACAACTTTTGTTTAAACTATTTTTTCATAAAATAACGATTCGTGAGGGGAAGTTACAAAAAATCCCAAAAAATGACCAAAAACTGCAAATTAAAAAAAATTGGACTCTAAAACCATTTTTTCGTAATCAGCGACCCAAAAGACTTCGAATACCGTTGCAAAAATCCATGGACCTCTGGTGGCATGCTCAAAGGGGTCCAGCCAATGGACTCATTGGTTCGTTTTTAAAAGCGCCTTATTTTTTTTTCAATACCTTTAAGTAAAAAGGTTATCACATTCATTTTTAGTAACAATAGAATAAATTTAATTCATATGAAAAATTGCAATTTAAATTAGAGAATAAAAAAGGTAACAATAAATACTCGAAATATCAAAACACAAAAAGTCAATATTTTGTCAAAGTCTAGCGTTTATTACTACTTTTAATATCCATTGATAAAAGCTAGATATGTAAGTAAATTATTTCTGTTGTTACTAAGTTATGATGATAACTACGATTTTTTTTGTTGAAATGTATGTAAAAAATGGCGCTTAGAAAATAAAACAATAAATAAGTTGCTCCATTAAGAAATTCTTAATTTTATGTGATGTTTCCTTTGTTTAAATCCCAACCATTTTTTAAAATCCTTTTAGAGTTTACGGAAAAAAATACACGAGATGACTATTTCATTTTTTTTTTAATACCAAAAAACCCACGAATACGGCCATGTTCAGTCCCCGTCGAATTAAGATTTTATTTTGTTTATTTAAAAAAATAAATAATTTATATTACCTAAGTAAATTCCTCGGTACTTTCTTAAATTTAAAATACCTAAATGTCAATTTTATTTTAGTTCAAATGGTTCATTAAGTAGGGGCCCGAGAAATAAAAGTATGAATCCTATATCGCATTTTGTTAGCAGCACGGGTACCTTAAAGAAGAGCAAGTTTTACACTTCTGACCCGTACATTGAAAACAACATGGATAAAGTAGTGGGCAAGATCAAGAAAGTGGAAAACGGAAAAAGTAAGTTTTTACATAGTAGTATTTTTAACTATTTACATAGCACTCTCTTAGGGCCTTTGGTATACTTTATGCAAACCCTACGGTACCTTAGTATTTAGGCTTCAGCCTTAGTGGAGTGTCCAAAGAAAAAAGAAACAACATTTTTAAATTGGCAGCGCAAATATTCCTTTATACTAGTAATTTTTTTATGATTTAAGTTGGCTGACTTAAATTCAGGAATTTATTCAGGACCATACTGCAGCAGGTTTCAAAATTTTAATATCTCTAAAAATTTGTTGTATAGATTACAATGATAAAATTTATCAGTATTTTTTCTTGCTGGTCACATATTTGCATAAACTGTAAAAACTTGACATTTAACCATAATATTTTAATAAAAATTATCATTTCTGTTAAGCCACAAAATAAAAAGTTCCATTTCTGCTACATCGAAAAACAATATTTATTGCAGTGGCAGTGTCTATCGGGGGTTTTTACGAGAAAAGTCAACTAGTAAAAGAGATATCATGCCTTTTTAGATATAAACTTGATATTGTCATACCTTTTTATTTTATTTCACTAAAAAAATATTAAAATATCGTTTTTCGTATATTACGGTATTATGTGGGTAGCCCCCCACCAAACCTTCATTCTGGCTACGCCAATGCGTATTTTAGTGTGTTTTTTTTTAATACCCATATGTAAATATTGTAAAATTATGACATATAAAAAAATGTCAATAAATAGTCGACACCAAAAAATAAAAACATTGCACAAAATCTGATAATTCTTTAAAACCCACTAATTACTTTTAAAAACGAAATAAAACGCCCAAAACACAGGAAATTAAAAATCTACAAAAACTTTACTGGGTGACAAACCTCAATCAGCTGATTCTAGCGATTTTTATTTTGTTAAATAGCCGGACCCAGGTAAGCCAACCTTAAAATGTTCGCTTGCATAAACTATATCTACATCTTTGCGGGTGAGGGTATTGTTTGTTTTATTCTTCTGTAAGAACATGTACAGGTTATTCTAAATATCCGGGGTTTGAACAAATATACATTTTATTGGAATGCAAATAGCGATTTTTGCACTATTGCACTGAGAGTCGCATGAAATGATTTAATAAATATGCGTTTTGTCTAACATGGCATTGTTGAGTGAGCCTAGCTTCTTTGCCTTAAACCAGTTGTAGTGGAATTACTTTTTAACTTTACGCCTTTTATCTATATATTTCATGATAATAGAAAACTTAATAATGTGTATTATATTATTAAGGATTAAAAAAATAATAATAATAAAAATATATTTCAGATACAACATGTACAAGGATACCTTCATCAGGTTTATTATAAAGGGTATTAGAAAAAAATATTGGTTTTCATAGGGTTTGTAACCCCGCAAGAAACCGTTTATTGTACGGTTACTCGCCAGCCCAGCCAAATACACCACGGTGGTTTATTTTGCTGAGCTTGCACGTGACTGTACAATAACCGGTTCTTTGCGGGGTTGGAACAAACCTATCGTTAAATTTATTAATGTCAGAAATTAAATTAAAAATAGGACTTTCAGGAAAATAAAGATTTAGGCCCGGTTGTACAAGCTAAATTTAAAACTAAGTTTGGTTGAGGTGAACAAAAATATAAACCGACACTTGAATTGACACACCATTGTGTGATAGATTTTAACTGGGGTTTAGCTAAACTGAATTTTTCATATAAAATATTAAAACACAATTTGGCAACTTCAGATTTTAGAGCTAAAACTTGTTCTGCTGCACGAGCCATAAAAAAAAGAGAAAGTCAGTCAAAGTCGATCCTTCGAACATATATCTACTAGAGGCAGCCTTGCCGCTTGGCCGTGCAAACAAGCGTGCCAGAGAGAAAGAATAGGGGAATAAACTCTCGCTTCACGTGCTGATTGGTTAGTGGGAAGGCTTATATAAACCGCTCTCTGTGGTGATTGGTTGGCGGGGTCTATACCCCGGGGCATTTTAAAATTTTTAGTTTTTAATTATGAAGACGTACCACGTACAGGTGGTAACACGAGTATTGCTAGTGGAAATGGCAAAGGAGTTGGCACTGAATATAAGGAATACTGGGTTTCGAGTATTTTTAAAATTTTTATATGCGATTTTAAACATAAAAAGAAGCAACCTTCGAGCACTACTAAAGGCAGACTTGCCGCTCGGCTGTGCGAGAGAAATAAAATTGCAGTATACCCTTTCTCTTTCACAGTTGTACAGGAGAAGGGAACATAAAACTCTCCCTTTAATTGTTTGACAAGATATTCTTTAGGCAACGCAAAGCAACTGGGGAAATACGGATTAAACATCTAAGAACCGGGCATCTATGGTAATTGAGCTTTCCTAAAAGAATAAAAAATCTTATTTTAGGAAACATGGGCTTAGAATTGTATAGTCCTCACACGAAATTAAAACCAAAAAAGTATTTATTTTTTTTTCTTATTTATTTTTTGGTATCACAGTATACTTCTAATACAATTCAACCCACAGCTGCCCCAATAAAACCCAAAGATGAAAGTTTTTCTTAATGCATCGTATTGCGTTACAGTGTCGGTGTGTGGGTGAAAAAAATAATGAAAAAAAAAGTTAATTCCGCAACGTCAATTTCTAAAAAAAAGTAGGAACGAAACAGTTCTCCCAATGGATGTTGTTAAATTTGATAAAATGGCGTTATTTTGTATGAAAAATAAATCAAAGTTCATAGAAGGCCGGGCGTCGCGACGCCAAAAATATGCTAATCGACTACACGCACTTTTAACTGAAAAGTACTTATCCAATTGGTCCTGCAGTTTTAGAGATACAGATATACGAGTTTAATTATATTGCCGAATCATTTAATTAATGGCGATATTAAAAAAAAGATGCTTAGGAGTCGGTGTCAACACCCAATGGGGACGGTAAGAAAAGAGGTTAAAACTTCTTATTCGGCGATATACTGTACGCATCCCGATTTCGTGTTTTTAACACCACTAATTCTCAATCGCCTGAGTCGAACTGAAGCGATCTCTAATGGCCAAAAGTCATAGTCTGCATTGATTCATGTTTTATTGTTTCCCTTCGACTTCTGATGCTCTCAGCTCTAACATATCAAAATGGCACATAAAGATAGGTTTGTACTCTCAGTTTCTCTAATTACAACACCTGCCTCTCGAAAGACCACAATTCAGCTCCCCTTAAAGTACTAAGCTGATAAATATGACCAAGTCTTTCTTGCACTCAAGGCATTAAAATAAAGCACCTTGAAACAAACTCTTTAAATTTAAGACCACAAATGTAGCAAAAATACGTAAAATTTCAATTTCACAGGTCCAAAAATGTAATCAATTCTTACTGGACTAAAAATAAATAACAAATAAAGTATGAAAAAAACAATAAAATTAAAAAAAAAAGACGAGAATAGCTTATTTTAAAAAATCATATCTCAGTTACTACAAATCCTAAAGACTTTTACCAAAAATCAATTTAAAGAACATGATAACAGTTTTTTTCTGTGCATCCAAATTCAAGTAGTGGAATAAAGTTATGGTGTATAATTTGATAAATAAATAAAATAAGCACATTTTTATCGTTTTTTTTTGCTTCATTTTTTGCATATATTTTTGTCAAAAAAACATTTTATTGAGTTTTGGAAGGTGACACTTCGTTAGAAAATTTAATTTTAAATAACGTTTCTTTTAACGTATGTGTACAAAAGGTTCATAGATTTTGAGTTAAAATTAAAAAGTGGACAAATTCACGGCTATCTCAAAAATGTACCCATTTAAACGGTAGCACTCCGCGGTTTTTATATATTTTAGGGTCAATCAAACACAAAACCCTTTTAACGTTGTAGTTCCTTTTACCGTACTTTTTTTCAAAATAGTCAGTAGTCTTATTTTGCAACTTGCCAATTTTTTGTTAATATATTTTCCAAAAGTAAGACCTTTTAGGAACAGTTAGTAAATAAACAATGTAAGCAAAACACTGCCAAATTATACACTTCCTTTTGGATTGATGGGTGTTTGAATTTTAACTGTAAAATTAACAGTTCCTAATAACTGAAAGTAAAGCGTCATAAAATTCGTGAATAATAAACATTACAATCATGACGTTAAATTTGTTGTACTCGGACGTAGTTCGATTTATTAAGCATCTAATTTTGGCTTAGCTTAGGTGAAGCTGTAAAACTGAACAAACAATATCCAGGAAATTGTGTCACATTACCAATAAAGAATTTTAAATAAACTTTATTTTGAAAATCAGTGGCGTTGCAAATAACACTGTTATGCATTTTAAATTTTTTTAACGCCATCCGATTTTATTTAAGTTTTTTGTATCTATTGTTATGTGCTGAATTAAAATTTGAGCTCACTGATAGGCTTTAAAAGAAGGAAAGAGGAATATAAAACTTGAGAAACCCAAATCGTAAAAAATTTAAAGAATTTTTAGAGATAAAAAAAAACGAGAAATTTTTTTT
Organism: Listronotus oregonensis; assembly: GCA_019359885.1. Taxonomy (NCBI): domain Eukaryota; kingdom Metazoa; phylum Arthropoda; class Insecta; order Coleoptera; family Curculionidae; genus Listronotus; species Listronotus oregonensis. Next base: position 95,841 of record JAHBCN010000272.1, read on the forward strand.
ACAAAATATATATTATTTTGTATCGACAAAAGTATAAATTAGTTTGTTGTCTTTTTTCGCTTGCATTCGAAGGGATCGATTTCAAATTTGAGGTTGCAACAGTAGTTCACTAACAGGTTTGGAGGTCTATTTTTTATTGTACCGCTTTTTCATATGTCCAGTTTGCTAGTAAAATATTTTGCCGTGTTCATATAAAACTGCATCTAAAATGTCAGGGGATAATTTTAAATGGGAATGAAGAAAATAAAGCTTCAGTAACATCGTCTGTCCCAAGTTAAAACAGTGTATAAGCAATTTTTTACAGAACACACTTTATCACATTTTTCCAAGTGGCAATGTTTGTTGTTGTATGTATGCATGTTTGTTCGGGCCAAATCTTTCAACTGAATTTGAAAGCAGTTATTCTCAGCCGATTGAGCTGAAATTTTGCATACACGTTTTGTTTGGATGACAAGGCACGGTTTGCTAAGTAAAGTCATTCTTCAACCAATATGTCGGCCCGGTCAAGATGGCGGACCAGATATATTTTATGCTTTTCCATAATATGAGTATCAAATAAAAGGGTTTGCTGATAAGAATACGAAAAAAATGAAGTCATTCCAAATCCAATACAGCGGACCCCCCATCTATAAATTTAAAAATAAATTAATATTAAAAAAACATTTTTTAAAACAAGCTGCTAATTACATGTACTAAAAAGAAAATAACCGCTAAGTTAAATCAAACCCATTGATTTATTACATTACGTAATTTATATGATATGAAAGCTTGTCGCGAGATTTACCTGTATAGATAAACAAGAATACAATATGTAACTTGATCTTGACATACGTAATTCTAAGCAATTTTTTTTATATATTTAAAATACCTATGTAAATATCACGACAACTTTTATATTATATAAAGTCTGCAATGTAATAAATTAGTGGGTTTGATTTAATTTAAAGATTATTTTCCTTTTTTTTTAGTACATGTAAATAAGAGCTTGTTTTTAACAATGCTTTTTTACTATTAATTTATTGGAAATATTATGTAAGAAACCCTACCGCTTTCGGGCATCTTTTTGTATATTTTAACGCCATGCTAACTTTTTTTAAAAACAAAGCTATTTTAGGAATAGCATTTAATCTTTTTTTTATAAATATTTTAGCAATTGGTTTTTATTGGTTTTTATTTGGAGCAGCCGACATGTTGCAACAAAGGTGTTCTGAGATTGGATAAGTTCTTAAACTAGATGTGTAGTTTTACCATTTTTTTATTACTTTGAAAGTTACTAAATATATTTTTAAAGGCACTCCACGCCCCATTTTCTTTTACCAAGTGTAGTTTTAACTGCCTTTAGAATTTTCTTGGAGAGTAAATAAACTCACGCCACTCGACCACTAGTTATATATAGGTAGTACAAGTACATCCTTATACCTGCTTTGCAATCAGTCAAAATATGTTGTTGATGTTCTATCAGTTTTTTGGTAATACCAGGCTTACAAAGGTAGAAAATAACAAATTAGTTGGCGAAAAAAATGTTTATCCAGAACAGCGTTGTCGCGTTCAAATTAGCCCTAGTAAACTGTTGATGATGTCACCTGCTCAATACCTGCTCTGCCTGCCGTCAAAGCAACGTCAACCTTTATGAATTCAACCGGAACAACTGGGAAGAAATGGGTTAAACACCGGAAAACCCGGCACTCACGGTACTTTGGTACTTAGGTCTATATTTGTATATATAATCCGTAGGATATAATATACATATATAATAATCCTTCGTGAGCTGTCATAAAGATAAAAAAGTAAATTAAATTCAAAATTAGAATTTTAACATGGTAGAGATACAGTAAATGTATCTAAAATGGTGGCAAGCAATGAGCTGTTAGGTTAACTGGAAAAAGCATCGATTTGGCATATGCGTGACATCATAAACGTACATTCTAAGGTTCTGCTTAGCGATGAATGAACCTCTGTACTCAAACAATAAAATCCACCAAAACCCGGTATAATGGTTACTACAGATACTATTTTGTCGTAAAGCGTGGTTGCCAAGTATTTTTCTGTTTCATTTACTTGATAGTGTATTATGATTAAATTTCACTTAATTTATACTTAAAATTACATCAAATTTAGCTCTACTATTGTATTTTAAACTGTGAATAATATTTGTTATATTTATTACTATAAAGTATTACACAGAAAAGTAATGATGTCAAAGTACTATTTTATTTTTGGACAGCTACTAATAAAGGCGCTAAGCAACGTGACAATAGTGCATTTTTCGTAGAGGCGTACTTCCGTACTTCGGCCTTCGGCTTTGCTCGACAGATGACAATTCAATATGACGTTTTAGTCTGAATGTTTCTCGGGTTATTTTTGTGACAATTGTTGTCTAAATTTCAGTTTTGTGTAATAACTTTTAATAAATTAAAATGGTAAGGCAGTGCCAAGTGTGTGAAGTGACGGAAATGATTCCTGGATTATCATTTCACAGTAAGTACAAACTATGCTTGTACCATTCTATCGCCAATAATAAACGAAACATGTTGGGCGCAGCTCTCGATTGCGTTTATGAATGAAATGCTTTCCCAATCTATGCTGTCAGCTCATTGGTGGCAAGAGTTACGTATGTTTTTGCTTAGTTACTGGTTTAATGAAAAGTTATGACATTTTGCTTAATTATGTTGATTAACGTAAAAAAGAACAAAATGTTGCATTATTATTTAATTTAATTAAATTCACTAACAACACTAAATGTTTATCTTTAATTTGCTAAAATTGTTAAATATTTTTTCAATATAACGTCGAAAAAATGCGAACATACACAGCTTTAAAATTACACTGTTTTCTGGTGTCTCCACCTGCACATCGAGAGTGCATGGTTTCGATTCGTGTCTATAACTTTTGCCCGGTCACTTGCTATATTTTTTTTGAATACGTACAAGGCCATCCAACGAGAATTCTTTATATTAAAATAAAAGTGAAATAGCTATATTGTGTATTTTTTTCGTACAATCTTGAAAAACACTAAAGAAATAATTTGAATTGGACACCTTTATTGGTTCACTTTTATATAAATTTCGTATTTATTTTTAGTAACAACAGAATAAATTTAATCTTAATGAGAAATTTGCGATTTAAATTAAAGAATAGAAAATTGTAACAATAGATAAGTGAAATGTCAAAACACAAAAAGTCAATATTCTGTCAGAGTTAAACGTTTATTAATACTTATTGGTAAAAGTAGTACATATAATTAAATTAATTTCATTTGGGTAAAGGTCATGGATTCGGTTTTACTAAAAATGAATACGAAATCCTTTTTTTTGGAACACATCGAAAAAAATAAGACTTACAAAAACGAACCAATAAGGTGTCCCATTAAGGGGAATTTTGTTTAGGCTCTTGAGGCGTTTAGAACGCAATTGATGCGTTTAAAATAAGAGAAAAACTACAAATATTTCTATGTTCAGTCCCCGTTGAATGACCCTCTACTAGATTAAAACCCCGGTTGTTACAACCGGGGTTACAACTTTTCTTTCGTTCGTGTAAAAAAAGCTTTAAATTACATGACTTCTTCCTGGATTTACTTTTAGCACAATGATTAATCGGTTTATTTTCTGTGTCCGCGCCGCTGTGTATTAAACAGCAATTTCCAAAAATAACCGGCCAGTAACATTATGACTTACTTCGACTTAGCCAAATCGCGCGACTTTTTTTAGATCTGGATATTTTTAGCTTATCCTAGTTTAGTCGATGGCGGATTTCTTGGCAAAATAGCACTTGTTTTAAGAAAAATTGCAGTACGATTTTGTAGTAAAAATGTCGCGAACGAATTTTATGTAAATAGCTTCCGAGATATGGTTTTCGAAATATTCGGCGTGAAAAATAGCATCTGCTGTACAGCGAGGCGTATTAAAAGTGTGTATATACAGGGTGGTTAAAAGTGCAACGTTGTGTAGTCTGTGTAGTGATAAACATATTTATTTTTTAATATGGAAAACGTTTAGCTTGATTGGTTCTTGAGCTATTTTATTGATAAAGTTCCTTTAATTCGTGGAAACATATTATACACTTGCTAACAGAACTAAATTATTCGTTAAAAGTTTCCCTTCCCTGTGTAAATTTCCTATGTTGAAACGAGTTTGCTTCCGAAAGTCAATCAGTCAAAAAACAGGGTTAGGCTAACTTGTGAAATAAATTTGATAACTAAAAGTATTACAGAAAGCTTTAGGTACGCCAAAAACGTGATATTAAAATTTAAAAAAATACTTAAAAATATTCGTCAATAAAACGCTAAAAGGTAAATAAATAATACATTAGGCGACATTCTTACCTTTAGTGTCGAGCCAGGATGTTTATCTTCCGATTTTATTTTTGTTATAGAAACAAGTACTTTTGTTGTTATTGACATCTACTTAAACAACTGTAATAGTACGAGATGCGGCAACTTAAATCTGCAGGTATCTGTTGTTTTTTGATAAAACCTAATTTTTATGAATCATACATGAGAGTAGAATAGATTACAGCAGGGTTGCTTGGCAAAATTTTGCCGCAGTTAGGTTATCCAGGAGCATGGTTCACCTTATTTTCTTTCTGCACTTTTCAAGTTAGGAAAATTAAACTTGAGGATATCATATAATGTCAAATTTGACGTTCTCATGACTTCCTGCTTTATCGAAAACGGCCTCAACTTTTAATTTTTAAATGTGATACCTTGAATATTATTACATTTTTGGATTCCCAAAAACATTCTGTGTCTAACGGTACCCTATTTGTCAAATTTGGACAGCCAAAAAATTTTTGAAAAAATTTTGTTTCAGTGTAAAAATACTCGTATATGGGGTATCTTATTTAAAAATCGAAAGTTGAGGTTGAAAGTCATGTGACGTGTCAAAAACTTGAAGTTTGACATTAAATGAAATACCAAAGTTTTTTTCTATCTTAAAAAGTGCAGAAAAAATGAGGGTGAGCCCTGCTCCTAGATCACCCGGTATATTTAATTAAAATTAGTTGTGACTAAATTTTGCCAAGCAACCCTGCTAGCAATTTATTCTATTATCATGTACCATTCATGAAAATTAAGTTTTATTTAAAAAAAAGGGATATCTACCAAAACAAGCGGCAGCAACCGGGTGTTCTTTTGACCATACATGTTCGGCAACCCCCGACCTTGACATTTCACCTCATTCCATATGTTTTTTGAGTTCTTTAATTTTAGTTTCGAGGCACCTTTTTGTTTCCTCAATGTATATTTCACCACATTTACAGGGAATCTGACAGATACAATCTTTATTTCATCGGTCTTTTATCTTAGTAAGAAAACTTCTTAGAGTGGTTTGGAATTTAAATGCTTTTTCTTTTATATACGGAATTAACATAAATGTTTGGTTTGGTTGAGTCTTTTTTAAGTTAAAGTCTTTGGACTTGTTTTGACGTTTATCGATCGTTTCCTTAATCAGCCTTTCTGCTTAAGATCTAACTAGAGAGTAATTTTTCCTGTAAAAATTCCTTACCATTACTTAAAGTTACTGCGCAGTTATATAGGGTGCGTATGACCTCTTGTTTGGTTCCGTTGGAATGATTAGAATTTTGATGTAAGTAGTGTCCAGTGTGAGCAGGTTTTCTTTACACTGTAGTTTATAAATATCCATATAACTAGGACGTCGAGGAAAGGTAGAGCCTAATTTTGCTCCTTCTCCGTTGTAAATTTGATACTAGATCGGAGGCAATTAATTTGTTTTAAGAAGCCTTTAAGTTCTTCGCCTTTCTAAACAAATAAAGACAAAGAAAGTCCAAGATTTTAGTATTATTAAGACTATTAAATTGTCTAACACCTTTAAGTAACACTTTTATTGGAACTCTTCCTCTTCTTGCCTACCCACTAGCTGTAGGGGATCTGTTGCTCTTTTATAGGTATTTCCACGGTTTCTTCTCCTAGGCCATATAATTATTTGTCTAGCAGCTGCCATTGGAGTAACACGTGGTGCCACTCATACATTCCCTTACAGTTCTACTTGAGAGGCTTCAAAATTCCGACTTCATTCGTTCCTTTATCCCTAGAGTGCCTAGGCTATAAAACCTGCTACCTCCAAATTTTTAAGTCCCGCGTTAGTAAACTACCTCTTACCTTACTTGAGAAACCCACGATACGCTAGTACTTTGGTTTAGCCCTCGTGGATTGTCCCAATATAAATAAAACGAAGGTGAATAACTAAATGAGCGTTTTTTTGCAATAAATATGTATTTCTTATCATATTGTGATGCTTTCACTTTACTACCTTATTATTATGATATGCTATTTAATTTTTTTCATTTTACTTAGTACTTAGTTTGTGCTTTGCTTTTTAAAGTTTCTAATTTTATGCTTATTCTCTGCATACTTATTTCATTCAAATTAACTAGCTTATTGTATTCATAATTACCTTTAGTTACAATTATAATTATTGAGAATAAATAAGTATTAATCCCGCATTGTCCAATTTTAGAGCAGGTTAAAGATTATACCAGCATAAAACTGTTTAGAAAATTATACTTTTTATTCTTTTTGTTTGTATGGAACCTATCTAAACTATATTAGTTTGCTTTAGTAAACTATAAAGTGTATTTAATAAAATTAATTTGTTGGCTTACATCGTGGAACTAAGTTTTGTTTTAGTGAATCTAATTGTTTAATTTCGAATAATTATATCAGGTATGAAGCTAAGTTATTTGTGATTTTCTGCGTAATAATATCTATCACTATTTAATATTTACTAAACACAGTTCATTTAAAAGAAATCAGACTTTCTCTAAATACTTGGAAAATTTTTTAGAATATTGAACCTTGGGATTTGGCTTTATTATTGAGCCCATTCTCATAAGAAAGCTTTCTTTTCTTACCTACCGGCGAGCTGTACGAGACCTGCCCCTCTCTTATAGATATTTATTGGACTCTGTGCATCCCTTTATAGATCATCTAAAGAAGCCTCAAACTGCCTTGGTTCCTTTATCCCTAGAGTAATTTGTGGAACTTGTTATCTACATCGGTCTTTCCTTCTCCAAACCTCCCAGTTTCTTATTAATAAACTACCAATTATTTCATTTAAGATACCAACCGTACGTTAGTACTTGTACAGGGTGCGGCAGCATAACTTCCTTTTTTCAAAACTTAATAAAACGCATTGTAGTCCAAGAAAATAGGTCGTAAAATACGAATTTGAGGTTAAAACTTGAATTTTTGATATAAGTTGCTTTGAAGAATCTAAAAACGAACTTGAATTAATTTTTTTTTAATTCACCCCCGGGAAGGGGTGAAAAAAAAAATTAAAAAGTGTTTTTTTTAAATTTTGAGGAAACGGTAAGTCCTAGAAAAAAAAGTATTAAATAGATTTTAAAGAGATTTTTTTTCTCTAGAATTAAAGTTGTTAATTATATAAATAATTAAAAAACTATGAGTTTTTTAATTTTCCAATAATTTATGATTTTTTGAAGTTGCTGTTATCATCCCCCAGCTTCTAGCTACCCTATCTCAGTTACTTTCAATTTTAGGAAAAAAAGTTATTTAATCATTTTTATGTAGAATTTTACGTTCTACAAATTTTATTTAAAACTTTTTTTTTCTAGGACTTACCGTTGTCTCAAAATTTAAAAAAAAAACACTTTTTTAATTTTTTTTTCACCCCTTCCCGGGGGTGAATTCAAAAAAAAATTACAGTTCGTTTTTAGATTTTTCAAAGTAACTTAAATTAAACATTTAAGTTTTAACCTCAAATTCGTATTTCACGACCTATTTTCTTGGACTATATTTATATGAATCAGAAAGTTTTTATTTGGTTTTTACAATATTGGTACATACCTAAAGTTTTGTTTTACATAGCTTTGAAGAGCAAATCACATAGGTGACGTCCTCCATTCTCAATATATTGAGTAAACCTATTTCTGGCGCTTCTCATGACTCTTTCAGGCATAGCAGGCGTTATGTTGGCAATTTATTCCTGGATGTTGTTCTTTAAATCTTGAAGGGTCCTTGGATGGTTCACATAAACACGGGATTTCAAAAATCCCCATAAAAAAAATCACAGGCAGAGAAATGGGGAGATCGTGCCGGCCATTTTTGAAATCCCGTGTTTATGTGAACCGTCCAAGAACCCTTCAAGATTTAAAGAACAACATCCAGAAAGAAATTGCCAACATAACGCCTGCTATGCTTGAAAGAGTCATGAAAAGAGCCAGAAATAGGTTTACCCAATGTATCGAGAATGGAGGACGTCACCTACATATGTGATTTGCTCTTCAAAGCTATGTAAAACAAAATTTTAGGTCTGTACCAACATTGTAAAAACCAAATTAAAACTTTCTGATTTATACAATACGTTTTATTAAGTTTTGAAAAAAGGAAGTTATGCTGCCGCACCCTGTACTTTAAACCTGCGGTAGTCTCACAATAAGATTAAAAATAATGTTCTTTTTCATATAGTAAATATTGATTTTCACTTTGATATGTTAAATGCCATTAATTTTTGTGTAGATCTTTAAAAATGGCGAAATAATTTAGCTTCATTTTTGTTTATTAAGAAATTATACAATGGAAAAAAGCAATGTATAATTGATGCAAATTCTGTGTTAGTTAGGTTTAAAACGTGTTGTGCTTTTTAACCCGCCCTGTGTATCAATTTGTATCGTTTTCATTAGTCTAAGATCGTCATAATGTCACTTGCCAGACGCAAAAAATGCAACTTAACCTTAAACTTTCGCGGTGACAAAAACAAGTCGAAAAAACATAGCGAGAGCAACAACAACGACATGCATTACAAAAACCGATACGATAATGACGTCATCTACGCAAACTCTGGCGCACGAGAGTATTACGATTGTGATTATAATCCGCTTCCGTTGTCCGTTATAGAGATCAATAAGTCAAGAGTGTCATCGAAGGATCGTCGAAGTAGGAAGGACCAACCTAAAGATGCACGTATGTATTAGAGTTATAGAGAACCTGCTTGACCTTGTGATTATGCACTAGCACTATGGCAAAATTTAGCCTTTAGTATGTGAAAGAAATTGCATTTTATACTGATCGCTATATTAATTATTAATAATAATTAGAATATAAAATGTTAAACATTGTAATTATTAAGAAAGGATTTTAAAAAATAAATGTCCCCGATTTACGGCTGTCATCTGATAATAAAGGTGAACATTTATTCCTTAGTAATCATGTAATAGTCCAGTAAATGAAGGGACAAAGCTGTAAATAAATCTGTACAGTTTTCCCTTGTGGCGCAATTCTTAGGTCTTCGGGAATGCTTTCGAGCGAAAAAAAGTTTATCAACATTAACAGGTGGGAAAGGGCTGAAAATGGCCCCTCAAGGCTCGAAAAATGGGTTTCCCGCTAATATCTGCCAAAATATGTGAATTGGAAAATTTTTGTTAAGATAAAAAATGGAGATCGCCTTGTAATCTACAAAAATTGTTTTTATATATTTTTTAAAAGAATCGATAGTTTTCGAGATAACGGGACCCAAAAGTCCCCTCATTTCTGCTGCCGCTCTACCGCTAGAATGCGGCTTTCTTTATGGATTCACTTATAAGCGAGCGGACGAATTGTTCCATTACTCGGGCAATAACGTACATTTTTTAGTAATTCAAAGTTCATCGGAATGGGAAAACCCGTACCTATTATTGCATATATGAGTTTGGGTCCATTATGATTTTTCTAGAATATTAAAAAAAGCGGTCAAAGTTTTTTTTTACAATATTTTGAGAGTATTTTATTAATTTATTCATATTTAAAAAAAATTGATTGTTATTAACATTTCTTTTTTATAATGAGACCTTAGCAAGTGTTCAATGATCCCAGAAAATTTCCTTCACCATCCTTCTTGCGTTTTGGTAAAATCATGTTTTGCCCATCTGCATTTTTTAGCCGTTTCCGGAGTTCTAGAAAATCTGTATGTTATGGATTTTTTCGACGGCCGTTTTTGCGAAAAACATTGGTGTTGCTAAAAAATGGTAAAGACCATTTTTGTAGATTTCAAGGTGATCTTCATTTTTTGTCTGAACAAAAATTCTTTAATTCGCATATTTTGGCAGATATTCGCGGAAAACTTATTTTTGGGGCTTTGGAGGGCTATTTTCAGCGGGTTCCCACGTCGGAATCGTGATAAACTTTTTCTCGCTCGAAAGCATCCGCGAACACCTAAGAATTGCGCCACAAATCAAAACTGTACAGATTTATTTACAGCTTTGGGTAGTTTCAGGTCTTCAGTTACTGGACTACGAAAAATGTTAAAGAATTAAATTTTGGAAGTACTAGTTTAATAAAGGCTCAAAATACATCAAACTAGTATTAAACAACATTTAGATTTTACACTCAGTGTAACTTTTTAATTATTATTCTTATAAACCATTAAAATAAAAAAAAAACTATGAAAGTAGCCAACTTTGATAATTAATATCTCGTTTACTACAAATCCTAAAGACTTTTCCTAAAAAACCTTTAAAAGTACGTGACGTAACTTTTTTTTCTGTAAAGCAATACCTATACCTAAATTTGTGAGGTAAAAATTTTAAAAAATTGCGTTTTTCCGTTTTTTTTTTGCTTTGTTTTTTGAATATATTTTTGTATTTTTTTTTTTGCTTTCAGAAGGTGACATTTCGATAGGAAAGCTAATTTTAAATAACTTTGTGTTAACGTTTATTTACGAAAAGTGCCTAGAATTTAAGTTAAAATTAAATAACTGAAAAGTGGGAAATTCACCCTAATCCTAAAAATGCTTCTTTAATTTCTAGCACTCCGCAGTTTTTTAATATATTAGGGTCAATTGAACATTTGAAATAGTAGTTCATTTTACTCCTCTTCTTTTTGACATTCAATAAATAACCTAACAAATTGATGAAATTTTGTAAAATTCAAAAAATTATATATCTATTAAATTTTAATGAAACTACATCCAGCTGGGCTCATTTTAAAAATTGCGTCAGAAGAAAGTTATGTACACAAAACTTAAAAATAATATTAAAATTAAGATTTAAAAAATATATAAAGAGTCCATTCGCTCCGCGAAAATTGGATCCAATTTGGAGTTCGAGGCATAATGTTTTTCTCAAAAATGGTATAAGTTATCGATGATTTTCAAAAACTATATGAAAGCCAACACTTAAATCTAGGCTTCTGCTGTAATAGTTTTTTAAATTTGGATTTAGTTTTTAATATTTCCTTGAGTGAAAGTCACCCTAAAATCGGTTATGTTTAGATACTATTTTCTTTTAACTCGACTCATATTTCAAAAATCCGTTACAGCAGAGGCATATATTATTTCCTTACCTTTAAAATGGTGTATAATTTATGTCATTTAAGTGAAAAATAGTTACCGAAAAACGTTATCTCCTGTAGGCTTGCAATTGGAAACAACATCACATTGATACACCGAATTTGGAAGAACCTAAATAAAATATAATATTTTTAATGCGGCTATACGAAAATTGTGGTAGTGGGAGTTTGTTAGTCTCCGCCCACCGTCTCTGCGTTTTTTTGCCCGACCCCTAAGGTGTAGCGTAAATGCACTCTTAATTCGTTTTTTTTGCATTTATTGTGCAAAACAAAAAATTTTCCAACCTTAAAATATGTCACTAAAATTTTATATTTCACTCAATTTCGTATTAACATTCCTTCAATGGGGTATCTAGAAGGCGTACATTATGTTATAGTCACTGTAATTATTTTCATTTAGTTAAATTTCTTGTAAAGAAATACTTTGCAAAGACTTCAAGGACAATACAGGGAATTTACCAGGTGTTTTATTAGCGGAAAAGATTTAAGGAGAGTCGATAAACGACCTTTTTTTTGGAAATTAAAAAATTTTGTTCTTAAAATGTCACAAACATTACAAATTAGTGTTGGTAGCGTCGGGGAAATCTTACATACCCATCTGTTTTACTGAAGGGTTTGCGTAAGATGGGTACCCAGATTGCTGCCGATGGAACAAAAATAGCTACATGTTGAAGTCTTTATTGAATCTCTCAGATGATATCAAGGTTGAGGTGGTGCATTTTTTAATTCCTCACTTCCCTTACCGTTTAATTAATGACCACCGTCTTTTGCGACTGCAAAGTTGTTCTTTATTTTTTTGATAGAATGGCGAACGTAATACGTCCTATTATTCTGACTTGCTCACAAAAAAATTAAACCTGCATTACGTTTAAAAAGGAGAAACCGTTTAATCAATTCCCATTCTTCTGCACGATAACGACCAATCTGATACTGCCTAATTAAATATGAGTGTGCTTGAAAAAATGCATGTTGAGTTTTTTCCCCATCCACCTTATAGTCCTGATTTGCCATCGTCTGATTATGTGTGTGTATGTGATTTTGAAAATTCATGTATAAGTGGCTCCGAGCATAATCAAAACCATTCCATACAACTGACATGAAACTCCCACAACAGCGGCAAAAGTGCATAGATTTAGAAAATAATTACGTGGGGAAAAAACAATATACTTATTGCAGTTAAATAAGAAGTTACAACCAAATTTTAGATTATATTTTAACCCTCCTCGTATAATCAGTCTTTAATATTCCATTTTCCTTATTTCAGAAATAATCGACCACCCTCCAAAGGAAATTCACCAAGCTAAGCCGACTGCAACCTTTTATGTTATAGAAAAATCAAAATATAAAGATCCGCCTCCAGGAACTACGAACGATTTGGCGGTTGGAAGTTTGGTGGAAGTTGATACTGACGTAACTGACCAACCATTATATGGTAAATTTATTATTTATATATTTATCAACTTTATTTAGATTCGTCGTAAATCGGGTAGTTAATTTTATTAGCATGAAGCTTAAGTAAATATTATTGCACCCGATTTTTTTTTAAATGATGCTTCCATTTCACACACACACCATGTTTATATCGATGACTATATTATTTGGGGCGTCGTCCAACTCGTCCCTAAAAAGGAATATTAGGTAATACGATATTAATGCCCGTTGAAAAACGCCTAATTCACTTTCTTGAAGCCAGGACTAATTAAATTATGAAGTTTACCAGCAAAGTATATCGTAATATTACCGGATTTGTCAAATTGCGGCCCAAATAATCGGGTAGGTAAAAATAATAGCCAAATTGAGCCCCAAGAATTCAGGTTAGCTTGAATAAAATTTCCAGTTAATAAATGATGATCTGGTTTGACCCAAACAGGATGGAAATATTGCGGCCCGTAATGTCCATCGTCTGATGGACATTACATTACATTACATACGTTCGCATAACAGGGGGGAGGGGTATCGCTTACAATTAGTGTGACAAGAGAGGGTGGGAAGGTCTAAGAAAACGTGACGTTCGCAGTTCATAAAACAATTCTTCCTTAGTTTTTTTCTTGATTTTTCAATTTTATTTTTGTGTTACGTTAGAAAGTCACTTGTATTAAGTGTGTACATATATAAATATATTACTGTATACATTGTCGTTACAATAACTTAATACAACTAATCATATTTGCTTTTGTTTGTTTCGGCACCGGTACTAGTAGTGCGGTTGGACGCAACCGGTGATGCAAATAGAACCAACTATTTATAGGGGAGGGGCCAGCTTTTGTGAGGTAATATTTATAGGGAGTCGAAAAGAGTTTGACGCGGTGTGACGAAGGGAGGGAGGGGATCAAAAATGATGAAATTCAGCGTGACGTAGTTTTTAAACAGCCCCATATTAAAAATTATTAAAATTTTGTTAATAACTTCTACGTAGGGTTAATTTAGACAAATTCAAAAGTCCTCAGTTCGCCGAAATTTTTAATATAAAAGCATATTAAGCATATAAATTAAATATTTCTTGCCCGGATAAAAAATAAGTTTTAAAAAGAAACATTCTTTATTTTAATATGTTTTCATTGAGATTACTCTGCGGTTAGAGAGCACAATCGATTTTTTTTTGGAAAAACAGAATGGAGGTTAATTAAAGATAAGTGTAGTGCGTACTTAAACATGATTCTTCTGATAGAGTGTTACCTTCTTCAAATCAACAGCATTCATAAGAACCTGAGACAGAAAATGTTCTTCAATCGCAAATATTGAGTAAATCGGCCAAAAGAAAAACAGCAAGCCACTGTCAAAAAAAAAAAAAACAGCCAAGATAATGAGAAAAATATTAGCGGACAGAACTCATACTAATGCTCTTAGTGTGAGCTACTTAGAATGTGTGGGAAAAATACTATCAGCAATACCCAAGTCAAATATGTAAGTACGCAAAGCCCTGGATACAGTGAACGTAAAAACAAATTATAATGAAGACTTTTTGTTGGTTCTGGTTAGGATTCCTAACAAATTTTAAAAAACAATTAGATTTTTGGGCCAAGACGGGCGGGTTAAAAGCAGGTCAGATTAAGGTTCGGGCCTAGATGGGCGAAATTCATGCGCCATATCTGATCCCTCTAGCCGGGATGGGCGACGCCCATTATTTGATGTGTCTTTCTAACAAACCATATATTTTTTTGTCTATAATCCAAGTTCATAATTTACTAGTTTACACATAATGAAGGTATTTCCTAACTCCGCATATACAATTTTCGAATAATCTGTCATTAAATCGACACTACAACCCAATTTGATCGTTATTTTTTTTTTAGGTGTCATCCGGTGGATGGGAGTAGATACAGAAACTAACTTTACATTTGTTGGCATAGAACTAGAAGAAGAAGCTTCACACCTACCTCTTACCCTTACAGATGGAACTCACAACGGTGAAAGGTTTTTCAAATGTTCTGCTGACAGAGCATTTTTCGTTCCTTTGGAAAGATGCCATAAGGATTCCAGGTTTCAAGATGGGGTGCCTACGCCAGTGCATCAAGCAACCCCCAATGAAGTGGTAAGCTTAAAATCTTATTAAGAACAACACTAAGAATATTGTTTTTTTTGTTTTGTAGCTAAAGATGAATTTCTGTCAATGTAGTTAAGGTTGCCTTTTAAATGTTCCCATTGCCATTTTATTATGATGTGTTTGTGAATTACCAGAAGTGTTACGTACAATGTTATCCAACAGGGACATCCTTGTGGCTTTCCTAATATTTAAAAAATATGAAATAGCCATTTTGTGTATTTGCATTCATAGAGTTTAAAAAGATACTTAGGAAAATCATTTGGATTGAAACAAAAGAGATACAACACAAAATTAACATTCTTAATGTAACCTTATTTATTACTTCATTTTATAAAGTGTCTAATATTTTTCAATAAGCTTTTAATAAAAAGTGTCGGATTTAACCTCAGCGGCGCCCCTGGGCACTGAAGAAAATGCCGCTCATTACCGAAATTTCACATAAAATTATAGTTTTAATATACAATTTTTGAGGTAAAACTTCTTTATCGACGTATAGGAGAAATCGTATGGTAATGTTAAAAAAAAATCGTCACACTTTTTGTGTTACTGTGGACCGTCACAGCTGCCGTAGGTGTGTCGCTATGAATGCGTGAGTCTCGTGCCTCGATTTAAGCCTACTAAATAACATCATTTAAGGCATTTGTATTAAAAAAGGCTTCAGGAAACTTAGATTTTCAATACCGTTCAAAACGATTCCGACCGGTAGATTTTGAGAAATCCCCAAAATAAAAATTTAAAAATATTTTTTTTAATAACTTTTAAATGGCTGTACCGACCGATCCCAAAAACTTATCAGCTATTAACATAAAAAACGTGTCGATCGCTCCCAAACATGTCAAAATTGGTTGATTCGTTCGTGAGATCGTTGTCGAAAAATTTTAAAAGTTTTTTTTATTTAAATCACTTCACAGTTTTCAAAAATTCTGGGCAAATTAAGAAGTCTTTTTTGTACATCCAGGAAGTTTCTCGTGAAACTTAAAAGCATCGGACACCCCCCTACCGGACATTAAATTGATTTTTTTGTTTTTTTGGACCACTTTACATCTTTTAAAAATACTGCGCGAAATTCGGGAGGCTCTTTGTATCATCCAAAAAATTCTCGTAAAAATTAAGAGTGCATTTACGCTACACCTTAGGGGTCGGGCGAAAGGACGCGGAGACGGTGGGCGGAGACTAACAAACTCCCACTACCACAATTTTCGTATAGCCGCATTAAAAATATTATATTTTATTTAGGTTCTTCCAAATTCGGTGTATCGATGCGATGTTGTTTCCGATTGCAAGTCTACAGGAGATAACGTTTTTCGGTAACTTTTTTTCACTTAAATGACATAAATTATACACCATTTTAAAGGTAAGGAAATAATCTATGCCTCTGCTCTAACGGATTTTTGAAATATGAGTCGAGTTAAGAGAAAATAGTGTCTAAACATAACCGATTTTAGGCTGACTTTCACTCAAGGAAGTATTAAAAACTAAATCCAAATTTAAAAAACTACTACAGCAGAAGCCTAGATTTAAGTGTTGGCTTTCATATAGTTTTTGCAAAATATCGATAACTTATACCGTTTTTGAGAAAAACATTATGCCTCGAACCCCAAATTGGATCCAATTTTCGCGGTGCGAATGGACTCTTAAAAGCATCGGATGCTTCCCCAAGACTGACCAAAAATTATTATATTAATATTTTTGAGGTTTTTCTTATATTTGGACCACTTCACATCTTTCGAAAATTCTAAGCAAAATTCAGAAGGCCTTCTTTTGTCCCGTAAAATTTATTTGTAAATTTGAAATTAGCCAAAAATTGCAGAGATGGCCGGTTAAGTCAACCGTTTTACTATTTATTTTTGTACTTAAACCGTACCGATTTATGTTGAATATAAAGTTAAATTAAATTTTAATTGTCTTATTTTAAAACACAGTATCTGCATAAATTTTAACGTGATTTTTTTTTCAGTATTATTAATATTGCTATTACTTTTTGGGCTAACTCTGATGTTTTTACTTCTTTAAAATATTTTATTTAAGTATCTTGTATTTACAAATTGAATTTTTTATCAAGGAATATAAGCCAAATCAAAAAAATCTGAAAATTGTTAGTAACCGTGTTTAGAAATTGTGCAGGTGAATGATGTTTTACAAAGAAATTTCACTTCATGCGTGTGTACACTAATACACACACACCTTGTTAATTTATACTATAAAATTTAAGACACTAGAACTTTTTTGTTGATAAAATTGCAACTTGTATAATAATTTTAAACATAATCTTAATAATGAAAACAGTTATTTTATTTATCTTTATATGAAAATGATTTCAACATAAATGCACTTTTTAAAGCATTTTTGCCATTCCAGAAAATTTGCCGCCCTGGGCATTAGCCCCCAGTGCCCCTACCCCTAGTGTAAATCCGCTATCGGTAACAACAGAATATATAATTTATATGAGAAATGTATAATAAAAAATAGAAAAAGGTAGCAATAAAAACTTGAAATGCTAAAACACGGTGTCATTCTAGTGTTTATTACTACTTTTAATACATATTGGCAAAAGTGAAACATTTAACAATAATAGCTGCCATTTGTTTTAAAGCAAACCGTCAAAGTTTCTGCTTCTCTTACCATACTGCCGTTGGTGGTTAGACTGGAAAAATTCAGAACGGAATCATTTTATACTGTTTCCAAGTTTTTTGTTTGCTATCGTAACTAGTTGGTCGCACTGAACAATCCCGCACCAGATTCTAACAACGACCCTTCTTATAATGTTAAGACTTAGTGTATTCATTTATTAATGACATTCTTCTTTTGTATTTGGCAAATTATATTCGACAGCTCTCTCTTGCATTTTCACAACTCACGATCTCTTTGTTTAGAGGGGTCAATAGGACTGAACAGGCCCAGTCTCTATACCCCGGGACCAAAAGCAAAGCGATCCCATTGGATAAAGTTTCTTTTGGCGTGTACCCGACAAGGACTTTTCAATAAATGAATCCACGAGAACAATACAGAACATATCTACAACACACCACTCATGTAAAACAGTTTTATGATCAAAAATCATTCTTCCAAGTATATTATATTTTAATCAATACTAAAACTAGACTTTGACCAAAGAATGGCTTTTTGTGTTTCAACATATCGAGAAAAATGAGTAACTTTCAAAAGTAAACTAATACATAAGATATCCTATTAAGAAAAGTTAATTTTTTGTGGTACTGGGACAAATGAACCTTGCCAATAGAAAGCAGCACGGTTCTGGATATTGGCTCAAATCAAGGGTGGTGGACTTACAGGAGTGCTCGATTTTCACTGTTTGTCCGCAGATATAGGTTATGTTTATGACGTCACCGTTTTCCCCAGAATGTAGATTTATTTCATTAATTTTTGTAAAATATTGAACTTTCAAAGACTAATTTGGATATACACCTACTATTAGATCTATATTGTATACCATTTGTTAAAATTAAAACTTTATCCTGGTATAACATCACCATTTAAAAGGATATTTAAAATTCATTTTTTCCATTTAGCTATTAATGTTGTACTAAAAATAGGTAGTAAAATTCAAAATCAGCTAAAATAAAGTTATATAAATATAATTTATTATAATACATATTTTTTAAATTATAAATTACGTTCAAAGAAATAACGAACGGCCAATGACTCCTGTCTTTGTAACTTGCACCTACACTACAAATACAGTAATAAAAACCTAATTCAACTTTATACAATAAAAAATAAACTAATACCAAAGTTTCAATGTCTTAAAAGCTAAAAATATAACCAAAAACAAAAAATGCGATGTGAATCACAAATTGTAAACAAAACAATAGGGAAAACGATGACGTCACAAATATCGAATTGACATTTAAATTTGGCGTATATGGGCTTAAATGGGATCGAGCAATCCTGTGTACGTTTACCACCCTTGGGCTCAAATAATCACTCACATAACTCCTACTCCAGCATCACCCTGTAAGCAGTTAATTGAGATATAATAGTTAGGGCTAAAGTTTAACGGGATTTATACTTCTAGAATGAAAGAAACAAGAAATGTGTTAAACTTTATACAATAATTAAAATCAAAATTATTTAGTTTTTACCACATATTATAGTCTATTTTATACCTTGAAAATGGTGACCGATTTGTCAATAAAACCTTGATAAGTTTTTTTTAATTTTATAAGGGTTTTCCTGAGTTTCCTTTTCAGGTGAACTGCAAGTTTGTAAAATCGTGCGCGAAAGTATACCCTGGGACCTAAACCAAAGCGATCTCTTTTTATAAATAGGCTAAACAATATTTCGAAATACAATGCCTGTAGCAGGCGTCAAAATGATCCATGTGAGATCGGCCACTGACCGGCAGGAATGTTGCAGATAATATTAAACTAGCCAAGGCCTTATTTCAATTTTTTAAGATTCTAAATATTAAAATTTCATTCATAAACATGGTAAATTTATTGCGTTGTTATTTTTACGCCTACATAAATATGTTGCTTTCATTTCATTATTGCTTAATATTCGTAGCAGTAAAATTTAGGTTATAGTGTGTGTAATATATCAAATGCAATACAATATTAAAGCTACAATCGGTTTATTTTTGTTTAAGAATGACAAAACAAACACAACCGAACAAAAATGTATCTCATTAGTCCAAAAAGTTCATACCCGTGGTTACAAAAGCAATCGACCAATGGGGATAATTTTCTCATTTGTTTTTGCTTATGTCAATCTTAAACGAATTTAAACAGATTTTAGTTATTAGGATAAGTTTAACTTTGATAAAGAAAAATATATTGCTTGGTAAGACATATGAAATAATAGTTAATTATGATTTGATCATAAGACGATTCGACACCATTGTGCTCTAACCCGGTTACAGGAAGGATTATGTTAATCAGCTGGTGACGTTTTGAGGACTTCAGACACTACGTGAAATTACCATCTATTTCTAAATTTTAGTATTTTTTCCTGTTTTAATAATATCTTATCACATTAGCACAAAAAAGTTATAAAACTTTAATCTTTTTCTCCTCCGGCAAACGAAATATACTATGACCGGATTTGAACTAAAAGTTATCGTTTTCATGTGAAATAAAGATATGTATTATATTATGTTAAATTTGTATTCTTTTTAGTATGAATGTTCTGTCATTCCTGGAGCAGTAGCACCACTATGCATGCCGACAGAAGAAGATGTGCAGGCTGTGTGCGGAAAATACAGAGGCATCCAGGGACATCACAATTCCTGTTATTTAGATGTGACGTTATTTTCCATGTTCACATATACAGCAGTATTCGACAGTTTATTATTTAGGCCCAAAAATGAAAATGATATTCCGGATTATGATGAGGTAAGAATTACACGCATATTAAACAAGCTACAACGTACAATTTTATGACTTACTTAAGGTTAAAAATATATATTAAAGTTATAAATTTTACTTCCTAAATGTCTAACATTTAAATTATAATTTTTCCTATCAAAATGTAATGGGCACAAAGTATTTTCCTATACTTGAGACTCTTAATATTTTAAAATGCATTGTAATTTGATAATCTTCGAATGATTTGCACAATTATTTTATATTGTTACTGATAAAGTATTTTTAGAATTTTGGATTGACACGTTTTAAAAGGGTCAAAAATTTTTAAAAGAGTAAAACAAATATAAATATAAATTTTAAAGTAGTTTTCAAACTCAGATTTTGTATAATTCTCCGTGATACAATTGAATAAATTGGGATATGTTTGCTTGAAGGTGAGAGACAATGATTTAGGTTAAATAAAAGATGTTTTTTGGACTTTTATTGTGTTATTTTTCTTAAATGTGACAACTGGTAAATATCTCCAGCCGTCTTCAGGTGAGTACTAAATAAGTTACATGGCTGCAAGGCTATTTATACAAAAATTGTGTGCACTAAGGCATGAGGCGATGGACGCTATCATGCGTTAACCCATGGAATTATCTAGTTTTAAAGCTAAGATTATATTTGGTAAAAAGTAGTTTCCAAATATTTCTAATTACTACAAAAGGTTTGCTAAAGCATCCAGGGTTTTGGTTGATTACTGCTGTTTCCTTGAATTTTCTTTTCCTTCAATGTTGTTCTCGGTATATGATTTTGGCATCTGACCACCTTATATGATGTCCTTGGGTCCAAGCGTGATCAGCGGCACCAGACTTTTCCGTTTCTCCTTTCATTGTACATCTCCGGTCTTATTGCGTACTTCCAGTGGTCTTTTTATTTCGCCTACATATGAGTTACCACATTCGCATGGAGTTGCATAGTTCTTCTGATCCTTAAGGTATTTGGTTTGGTTTCTTAAGAAGCTACCTGCCAAAAACCAAACCCGAAAGTCTTAGGGATCAGAAGAGCTGCCTTGGTGCAATTCCATGCGCATGTAACTCATATGTAGGAGAAACAAAAAGACCACTGGAAGTACGCAATAAAGTCTGGTGCCGCTGATCACGCTTGGACCCAAGGTCATCATATGAGGTGGTTAGATGCCAAACTAGATAATTCCATGCGTTGAAAGCATGGTTTCCTTCATTGCTTTTATGCGTCAGCGCACTCAGATTTTGTATAAATGGAATTGCAGCCATGTAACTTATTTAGTAAGTACTCACCTGAAGACGGCTGGAGATACCCACCAAATAAAACATTTTGTCATTTTAATAAGAAGGACAATGAAAGTCCAAAAAACATATCTTTTTCATACTAGCATATATATTGTTTTTAAAAATATTTTACTTGTATAGAAAAAAAGTATCATATATATGATATTTCTGTTCAATCTGTTTTAAGAATTTTTTTTCTAAATAAATATTATATTTTAAATATTAACCAAATCACTAATAGTAAAATCATTTGTATTACCATAAAGAATGTAAAAGCTTCAAAATGGGAACTTTTAGAAGGCAGTTTGACTTTATAAATAATTACATATTATATTGAAAGAAATATTTTACTTTTTTTTGGTATTAGTGCAAAAAACCCTTGTAAGTTGAATGGGCGTTCAAAACCGGCGTTGCCGAAAACTGACACATAGCATTAAAGTAGGTCATCCGGTTATAACAGTAGATTATATGTAAGCAATTTAACGTAAAAGGGACCGATTAAAAAAAAAAGGAATAATTAACTAAAAAAATAGTTTTTCGCATTTTGTACAGTAATGCACTATATTACAAACCTCAAAATCATCAGTAATAAACCATTTTACTGCATAACAACCATTAGTTCATAAGAACACAACTTTACAAGAAAGAAAAACGTTTATTTTAAATAGAGTTACTATTAATATTAAAAGAACAATATCTAGCTCATAAACTAGAAGCTTTAAGGACTTTTGCCTAAAACAAATAACAATGTACCTATGTATACAATACTTTAACCATCTAAAATAGCCTACCTTTTCGTAAAAATAGGCCATAATTAAGTTTTCGTCAATTCTTTTAAATCTGTTGAAGTTTCTTCACTCGCAGAACATATTATCACTTTTTCATACCTTCCCTTAGATTTCACTGGAAGTAAACTGGAAGAAGCTTCCTGGGCTGCATTTAAAGTATCTTCCGAGTCGTTATTGTCGTTATTGTTAAAAAAATCGTTCTTCAAAGATGAGTCTATTTGGATGCTGTCAACTGTTGTTAATTTCAAAAAACAACATCCTGTTGAGGTTTAGATTGCCAAGTTACTGAGACGTCAGACTACTACTTTTGTTATATATTGTCTCAGTAACAGTTATTATTATTATATCATGATATTAATATGAAATGCAAAATAGGCAATTATCTACAAAATGCGAAAAAATAGTATATGCACCTCGTCAGAAAAGTGATTTTACTTGACTCGTATGGTATTTGAATCATTGCTTCGCTCGGATTCAAATGTATCATACTTGTCAAGTAAAATTCCACTTTTCTGTACTTGATACGTCATATACTATTACGGGTTTTTTATATTTTGGTGATGGGACTTCAAAATAAAGATATTTTGTAAAATAACTAGATAACTCCAGTCCTATATGTTCTTTACTACTGGTTTTGTTTTAGGTTCAGAGGGTATTAAGAGAAGAAATTGTTAATCCATTAAGAAAAAATTTATATGTCAGTGCTGACAATGTCATGAAGTTAAGGAAACTATTGGATAGATTAAGCTCTGTCTCGGGTTTGACGAGTGAAGAAAAAGACCCTGAGGAATTTTTGAATTCCCTGCTTGCTCAAATACTGAAAGCCGAGCCATTTTTAACACTTAATTCCGGCCAGGTAAAGTAATAAATTATCTATTGCTATGTTTCTGTATTAAAAGGTATTAAAAGCAGCTATATATAATTATTACAAATAAACATTTTTATTACAGTTACATATTTTGGAAGTTCAATTGGACAATAAATTAATTTTCCTTAATCCTACGACGATTTATATTGTCTCTTTGGTAGCGTAGTGGACAGATTCTCTGCTCACCACGCAGGCGACCCGGGTTCAATCCCCAGCTTGGGAGACATATTTAGGTAGTGGTTATTGCACTACCGCGTTGTCTAAATGGTGCTGTAAAATGCAACAATTGCATGTTTTAGTGCTTGAATAACGTTGACGGAAAAATGGTTAGATCATTGGAAAACCCGGCACTCACTAGTACCTAAGTACTCTAGTACTTAGGCATCAATCCTTCGTGATCTGTCACCAAGATAAAAAAAAAAGTTAAAAACAGGTTTTTTTGTAGATCATATGGAGGAATTTTATTATTGAATTCGCAGAAAATTGTATTATTTTTAATAATTGTTACAATCCCCAAAAAGAGGTCCAAAACTGTCCATTTTAACTATGGACCAATATTTCTTCTTTCAGTTCAGTTGACACAAAATTTTACATGGCAGACAGTATACAGGGTGTTAGTAAATAAGTGCGACAAACTTCAGGGGGTGATTCTGCATGAAAAAATTGAGTTTGCTCTATAAACGTTTGTCCAAAAATGCTTCTTTTCCCAGATACGGGGTGTTAAAGTTTTTCTTAAAAACTGATTATTTTTTTATTGCTCTAAAACCGATCGAGATATGCAAATGAAATTTGGTGGGTTTAAGAGGTAGTTATTGTTTTTTGACATGCAAATAAAAATTTTGTGTTCATCAGTGGCGCGCGTACGGGTAATAGTCTCAATTTTTTTAAAGAAAAAAGTGGTACGCCACTGAGATATTCTAAATTAAAAATTATTTTTGAATTCCCTGCCCAATTTGTGAAAAAAAATCTCTCTTGCCTTTTTTTCGTATGAGGCGTCGTTTTTATGCAAAAGAATAAAACATCATAAGCGGTATTTTTCTTTTCTTTTAATATTTTTTTTTATCTAGTAGGCTACTGTCAACATTTAGATACCTAATGTCAAATTAGCGCTTTTACAAGTTTCTAAAGTTATTAAACTTTTAGTTTTGGCTATAATATTATTGTTAGTTGGTTATTAATTTTACTTTTGCCGAAAAAAATGGAAAATTATACAAATGCGGAATTTTCAGACATGCATTTTGTCTACGGTCGATGTAATGGAAATGGTCGGCAAGCTCGACGATTGTATGCTGAGTTGTATCCAGGACGTAGGGTACCCCATCACACACTATTTGCTCGTCTTCACCAACGTTTGCGGGAAAATGGTACATTTAAGAAACAAACGGCTGACTGCGGGCGTCCTCGAAGTACGAACTGTGCAACTAGAAGAAGCAGTTCCGAGTTAATTGCCGATCACCTGAAACAAGTACTCGAAAAATTGCCAACATACTGAATGTAAAGCAACTTCACTGTATTTAAAATTCTTAAAGAACAGCAGTTGTATCCGTTTCATATCCAACGTGTACAAGCTTTACTACCTAGAGACTTTTTTCCGCGCCTATTTTTTTGCCAGTGGATTCTTCATCAAATCGCTCAAATTCCTAATTTTTTAAATGGCGTTTTGTTTACTGATGAGGCGAATTTTGGACGACATTGTATACGAAATTTCCATAACAATCACTTATGGGCTGAGGAAAATCCACATGGAATCTTTGAAGCTCATTTTCAGCATGAGTTTTCAGCAAATGTATGGCTTGGGGTAACTGATCATTATTTAATTGGTCCATATTTCCTCCCACAACGATTAACAGGCGAGGCTTACCTTAATTTTCTACAGGAAGAGTTACCTGTTCTTTTTGAAGAAATTCCTTTACAGTTAAGACACAACTTATGGTTTATGCATGATGGTGCACCAGCTCATTTTAGCATTAATGTTCGTAATCATTTAGATACTGTATATCCAAATCGTTGGATAGGTAGGGAGGTACGGAACATTGGCCTCTCGATCGCCGGATTTAAATCCCTTAGATTTTTGCATCTGGGGTTTTCTTAAATCATTAGTTTATTCCACTCCCGTTGAAAATGTTGATGACCTAAGGAATCGAATTATAGCGGCTGTGAGACAATAAAAATACACCAAGAATATTTGAGCGAATACGACAATCAATGAGGCGAAGAGTTGAATCTTGTATTACATCTGAGGAGGTCATTTTGAACATTTGTTGTAGCTTTGCGCCTATTTAAAATGTTATTAGTGTTATATTCTGTAATTGTTTGATTTAATGTAATTGTATGTATTAAAAGAAAAGAAAAATACCGCTTATGATGTTTTATTTTTTTGCATAAAAACGACGCCTCATACGAAAAAAGGCAAGAGAATTTTTTACAAATTGGGCGAGGGAATTCAAAAATAATTTTTAATTTAGAATATCTCAGTGGCGTACCACTTTTTTCTTTAAAAAAATTGAGCTATTACCCGCCGCGCCACTGATGAACACAAAATTTTTATTTGCATGTCAAAAATGCGTAATAACTACCTCTTAAAACCCACCAAATTTCATTTGCATATCTCGATCGGTTTTAGAGAATAAAAAAATAATCAGTTTTTAGAAAAACTTTAACACCCCTTCTCGGAAATGAACATTTTTGGACAAACGTTTATAGAGCAAACTCTCATTATTTTTTCATGCAGAATCACCCCCTGAAGTTTGTCGCACTTATTTACTAACACCCTGTAGATTACGTTACAAAAAATCCAAAGCATATCTTGTTTCTTTTATCTCACACAACTGGAAGAAGTACCTTGAGTTTCTTGGTTAATCCCAGATGGGTGCTCTTGACATATCCAAAGCTTTCGATCAGGTCTGGCATGACGGGCTTCTTAACAAACTTCCTTTCTACGGTCTGAGCTTTGTTCTTGGCTCTCCACTTTTTTTTCTAATCTACGTATACCAATTATTGTAAATGGTTATTCTTCCAGCTTTTACCAAATTAATTTTGAGATGCCCCAAGGCTCGGTACTAGCACCAGATCTGGTTCTTTTCCACATAACTAATCTGCTCTTTTCTACAATCAATCCTATTCATAGTTTTGCTGACAATAGTACCCTCCAATCTAATATTCAATTTCTTAAGCCAGCTCTAAGTCTAGTTTTGAAACAAGCCCAGGTATCTTTTTCACAAGACATTAAACTAATTTTGGATTGGGGCCCCAAAAATCTTGTCAAGTTTAATGCCCCTGAAACACAGTCATGTTCGTTGTCGTGACAAAAGTATGCCAATACTCATCCGTGACATATGGGATGCGAAGTTTTGCTGAACAAAGGGTCATTCAATCTTGTTGGCTTGACTTTTAAGAATAATCTAACTGTCAAGCCAGGAAGTATTTTTCTCCATTTAATCTGTATACTCTGTATGTATCCCAAATCGGACCTCTACTTAGAGTATTGTTCTTATGCCTGGGGAATGGCATCTCCTACAACTTGTATAATTCTCGACACCATTTAAAGAACAGCTGCTAATCTTATTAATGATCCCACGCTCACAGGAAAGCTTCTTTCTCTTGCCACCGGCAGACTTAGGGGATCTGTCTCTCTTTTACAGGTTTTTTCACGGCTTCTGCTCCGAGAAGTTGGCCAATTTAATTCCTTTTCTAGTAGCTCTCAACAGAGCAACATAGATAGCCACTTTTATGCATTAATTATTATTGTTTTTTGCAGACGGCTTTTTACTATCAGCTTTTTGTGGAAAAAGACAAGGAACTAACTCTTCCCACAGTCCAACAGTTATTTGAACAGAGTTTTTTGACAAGTGATATTAAGTTAAAGGAGGTACCTTCATGTTTAATTGTACAAATGCCTAGGTTCGGGAAAAGTTATAAAATGTATCCGAGGATTTTGCCTTCGCAGTTGCTGGATGTAACAGATGTCATAGAAGGATGTAAGTATAATGTATTTCAACTCTTTTATTTTTTAAATTATGCCTAAATGGTGTTTACACTCGATGACAGCAGGGATGCCATTTCAGATTTTGTTTGGTAGGGGGCAAGGCACAACCATAACATTACAATACAGGGTAAATTTTTTAAAGTGTTTTAATGAACGGTTTCAAATGTTTTAAAGATATTTGGATGACGTAGTAGTTGTAGAAGTACAGATGGGAACATATTTTACGTTATTTTTGAATTTTTTTATCCTCCACCTTCAGAGGTAGAGGGTAACTTTGGAAGTGCAAATGGAATTATGCGTTTTTATTTTGAAATACAAATCTACGTAAAAAATAGGTCTGTGTAAAAAAAAATAGAAATTGCTTTATTGGTTACGGAATTATGACTAATTATATTCGTACATTAAAAAAATTACTTACAACTTACTTTTAAATTTTTCGTCTATTATACTTATCAGAGCTGGAACGGATCCTTCAAAAAAGGAATTGATTTACGGATCCGGATCCACGTAAAGGAATCAAATCACAAATATGAATCACGATTTCTTTTTAAAGGAAAAAAGGAATCAAATCCAGGGAATCGATTCCTATTTATCGGATAACGAATCCGTATCATCTTTAATTTTTATACTTAAAAAAAAAAACACGATACAAATGATACTACATAATCCACATGATAAATCAAGCGTCAAAAATTTTAGCACGGAGTCCGAGCCGCGAAATATAATTTTAGCCTTATTTTAAAGTGCTGTAACTCTCAGCCAAATTAGGTTTTGGTAAATATTCTTCAAATTTGAATATGTTATACCTGAGATCAACATGAAACCACCCTTAAATGGAACATTTTTTCGAACTGCATTCCAAAACTTGCAATGCTTAATCTTCATAAGGTTTTTAAATGTGATTCTTCTCCAAAAGTTATTTAAAACTTTTATTCTTTAGAAAAATAAAATATTATAATAAAATTAAAAGTTTTGTCCTAAAAAAATAGCGAAAAAAAATAGATTTTAAATTTGTTGACCCCCTATCACTTTTTTAAAAATTATGAAAAAATTCGTGAACCTAAATCTATTAAAGACACATTACATATTTCTTTCATCATATCATAGGTCAATGGGCTTTGTTAAAAAAATATTAAAAATTTTTAAAGGTTAAAAAATAATTGAATTTCCCACCAAGAATTTTTGAAAAAAATTGTGCTTCATCTTCGTCCGCGCTTCGAAGACCTTAAAACAATCTTTTAATGCGGCTGAGATATTCGAAAAAAAAAATGAAAAATCTTCATGATTCGATAAAACAGTTTCTGACGCAACTACGTAAATCAGAAAAAAAAAGGAAAAAGCATGTCTTTTTATTCTCAGCGAGCTTAGCTGGGTGAAATTTTAAAAAGTGAAAAGGCTGATTACCCCCTCTTTATGCGCCAAAGCCCTTTATTTTTAGGGTTATGTTTTAAATCATCCTTTATTTTAATAACAAGTTATTTTCCAATTAATTCATGATCTATTTTTGATGTCGCCGTTTAGGCGATTTTAGCACTTTTGTCAAAATTTCAGAAAGTGTAATTGTAAACAAATGAAAAATTTTTATAGACTTTTTGTTTTTGTGAAATTATTGTTTTGGTAATTTTTAGCCCCTCGTCAATGTATAGTTTGCGGTAAATTAGCTCACTGGGAATGTAGAGAATGTTTCGCCGAATGTTCGTCGACAGCCGGCCTAGAAAGTACCGCTTTTTGTGTAAATTGCCTGAATACTGCTCATAAACATGAAAGACGAAAGAGGCATAAACCGAGAGAGTTGACGGTGGATGCTGATTTTTTGGCTATGGAGGAACAATTTAGGTATGATACCGGCTATATAATTAAGGGTGGCGTGGTGCCATAGATTAGGAAATAATATAAGTTTCTATTTCCACCGCTAGGTAGCTTAATTGTCAGAATTGTGTAAAAGAAAACAATTTCTGAAAAACCTTTCCAAGTAAGTTTAAAAAATATATATTATTTGTATTATTTTAGGCCTCCAAGATTATTTATGGAACTTTTTGCTGTGATCTGTATAGAAACTTCTCATTATGTAGCTTTTGTAAAATGTGGTGTGGGGCACGAGGCTCCCTGGTGTTTCTTTGATTCCATGGCGGATAGGAAAGGTAAGCTTATTTTGACTATGCTTTATATTTCTATTTACATCTGGAGGTAAGTCTGGAGAGATCAAAATTTTTTAAGACTTTTATTTTTTTTCTGTAAAATAAACAGTTTACAAATTATAGGGTAATAAATAGTGCAGTGACATACCAGGAATTGCCGGGCTGCCTTCAATCGCCATCCGTAAAAATGATTTTTGTTCAATATCATAAATATGTCCATTGTCCATAGTTACAAATTTTTAAAGTGGTTTAGTTACATCTTAAAATATTTACATTGGCCAAATTTTGATTCCCAAATTTTATCATAGATGTTATTTTTTTCCAGGTGAGAAAAACGGTTACAATATTCCTGAAATGGTAGCATGTCCGGATATATCACAGTGGCTGTCCGACGAAACAGCTTGCAGGTAAGTTGCATTTAAAAATAAGAGCATCTTAATAAAGTCGGAATTATACCTATTTGTTTTACGTCATCCAGGTAAAAAAAACGTATGGCGTAAATAGATAATTGGATATTTTTGTTTTTCAATATTAGTATAGAAAATTTACCATCGAGTTCAGAAATTAACAAACGATGATTCAAGAGTGTATTATAATTTTTGCTTTCGTCTATACACTTCCAATCTCAAAAAATTAAAATAATCTTGTAGTATTTATTTATCAACAAACTTAATAAAAATTAATAATTATTATGGGTAATCATGAATAATGGACACAAATGAACATTCCTTGCTAAAGACCCACGTCTCTTCAATAAAAACTTTAGTAAAATCTTCCGGATCTGAATTCCAATTTTTGATATACTTCCTTAAAAAAATTGATTCTATTATGAAAAATATCTGGCAAGTCCATTAAATATTTTCTATTATTTGATTTTTGACACTTGAAGCCTATACTTTTAATCCATCTTTTTAAGGAATCGAATCGAATTTAACAAAAAAATTATTGAACTGCAACAAAATTTTTTAAACTATTATATATTGCTTATAATTTATTTACTCACTCTGTATAATTTATCTTTTTTATTGACGTCAACATCATGATATATGAATGGAGAATAACTTTTTAAAATATAGTGAGATTGTTTATGTTATAACTATTTATAAATACATAAATACATTTTTAGTACGAAATTTTCTTATTTCTTTAATTTTTTTTATAAAATTTTAGAAAGATTTTATTTTTCATAAATCTCGAGAAAGGGAGCTGATACGATTTCACTTAAGACTGGTTTTTGCAGTACAAACATAGAGTACTCAAACCCGTGCCCGTTACCTTTCATATTTTTATTAATCTTACCCATGCTTTAGGGGTACCGTGTACTCGTAAACCAAATTAGTAAAAAGTTGTATTGTCACAGGATAAAATTTATTATTTCACACCTTCACTCAATTAGGTCATAACGCAAAAAACATTTTTATTGTACCCTTAGATTCACAATACTACAAAGTCCTCTTTCAGAAAGTTTTATATCTATATTTTTAGTATTTGTGTCTAAGTAAAATTAGTGTTATTATAACGTTAACCGAAATCAATGACGTACCAAAAATTTACAGTGTCATAAGTCAAGTTATGCAAGGTGGTTTTCTAAGTACTTTATAAAGGGTCATATGTTTAGTACTTTTTTTAAAATTTCGGGATAGTACACTAAGACTTAAGCTTTAACTTAAGTACGAACGTACCGTGGGTGTCTTAATAACAGTATATGTAAATACTTGTTTTGAAACAATCTGTTAATTTGCCTTATAAGAGTGGACATATGACATGCTGTGACGTAATTGTTTATGTTCCTATGGTATTTTCAAACTAGATAATAGTATAGTTAAAATTACCTTAATAAACATCTAATTTTTTCATTCTTTTATTTTCGTCACAAAATCGTAAATTTTTCGATTTGTTTCACAACTCTAAACTATTATAATCTAACAACAAGATGTTTATTAAAGTAATTTACTGTTGAACCCCGTGAAATGCGGCAACGTATTTCTACGTATTAGGGTCATCCCCAAACCACGTAACTTTCTTTACAAGGGGGAGGGATATTCTTTCATGTTATGTGCTGTGTTACCTGGGGAAGGGTCGGTGCGACCCGATGTCACGTAACGCTGAGAAATGTTTTTTATACTTGTATTAAAAATATCGCACTGGCTAATGGCGTGTGCCGATGCCGTTCGGAACTTGTCGCATTCGAGCTGTCAGAACGTCTAGCTCTCTAGTACCCCTTCCGCTCGCATTCTTAAGTTCCCCCACTGCCCTGCTACCAGTCAATGCGTACAAAAACTTAAACAATCATAATCCGTTACGCATTGAACCTCATCATTCTTAATTTCGGTTCCCGTGATAAAATCAAGCAGTGATTGGTTGAGTCCCACATGGACAAATAATGCAAATATGTAATTATTTATCATTAATTAATTATTAATCATTAGTGATAATACCCAATTTACTTTTTTAAATAAATAAAACTTATTTTAAAAAATTTGATTAATTAAAAAGTACTCATACTTATTTTAATAGTGCGACTAATTTAATAATTTTTTGAGCTTGAATGTTGCTTTACACACTATATTTGGGGGGGGGTTCTACGAAATTCTACATAACGTTATGTGGGGGAAGGGGTTGGTAAAAAAAGCATGAAAAATGCGTTACGTGGTTTATGGATGGCCCCTTACTAAGAAGACTACCTAAATTCATTACTTGCTATACTGCGGCTAAATCCAAGTAAAATGCCCTACTCCTGCAACTACTGCATCCAAAACTAATAAATTAATGAATCAATTAATGAAATCAATTTTACTTACTTAATACTATCTTTTTTAGGCAACTGCACGAGGAGTTTCCTGGGGATAGGCATCTACCAGAACACGCCAGACGATTGCTGTGCGACGCCTACATCTGCATGTATCAAAGTTCGGACGGAATGATGTACAGATAAATTTAAAAGACGTTTATTATTGTGGGTCTTTTAAATTTTTTTAATGTATTATAGTATGGATGCAAAGGTTTATGTAGTTATGTCGTGGTAAGTTAATGCTCAGACATTTAACTCATCAAAAAAAAAGTTGTATTATACCGAATTTAAAAAAAAAACTTAAAGCGTCGTTAAATAGGAGCCCACCCATCTGAAACTGCATCTCCTAGTCCCAATCTTCGAACATATACCTACTAGAGGCAGCCCTGCTGCTTGGCTCTGCATTACAAGTGTGTGGGAGAGAAAGCGCGATAGGTTCACAACCTTTTCTTTCGCTCTGCGTGCTGATTGGTCCTCGGAGTATATACTCCTTTGCGCCAACCAATCAGCACGAT
Organism: Listronotus oregonensis; assembly: GCA_019359885.1. Lineage (NCBI taxonomy): Eukaryota > Metazoa > Arthropoda > Insecta > Coleoptera > Curculionidae > Listronotus > Listronotus oregonensis. The sequence goes on from JAHBCN010000272.1 coordinate 128,388, forward strand.
GGTTGTACACTTATTGCGCTTTTTCTCTCGCACGGCCGAGGGGCAAGGCTGCCTCTAGTTAGGTATCTGCTAGAAGGTCCTTTAAAAAAAGAGAACTAATTCTTATTATTCTTGTTAATTCGATATGAACCTGGAGTAATTCAGGACTTAACTAAAATTATAAATATAAGGTGTATGAAGTTTGACTACATAAATTTTAACGTATGAACAATTTTAAATAAAAGAAATCTAACAGGTAGTAAGTTATTATTATTATTATTATTTTATTTTATTTTTTATTTTTTTTTTGAGAAAAAGGGTCTTGACTTAAGAAATATTGCTGGACCTGCTAGCTTTGTTCTGTTATTTTTAAATAAATGAAATATTTTACTACAAAATAAAAATGCGTTTTTACGTATACACATTTAAACAAAAATTGTTAAATAAACCAATTGAACATAACAAGCCTCATCTTTCACATACACATAATATTTAATAAAATACAGAAAGTGACTAGGAAAATGTAGATTTTTATATATGATAAGGCAAGCAAATAAATATTAAACCTGGCAAAACGTATTCGTCATGCATTTCCCTGAAAGATATTAAACACAGAAAAATTGCTAGACCTGCTAGCTTTGTTCTGTTATTTTTAAATAAATGAAATATTTTACTAAAAAATTGTTAAATAAACCAATTGAAAATAATAAATCTTATTTTTCACATACAAATATTATTTAATAAAATACAGAAAGTGAATAAGACAGAAGAATGTAGATTTTTTATATGTGATAAGGCAAGAAAATAAATATTAAACTTGGCAACACATATTCGACATGCACTTAGCTAAAAGATATTAAACATTAAAAAATGCTCAACCTGCTAGCTTTTTTCTGTTATTTTTAAAGAAATGAAATATTTTACTAAACAATAAAAATCTGTTTTGATATTATCATTTTAGTTTGTCCCACTTTTCGGAACCTGTAACTTTTTTATCTTTTGAGTTAGCGCGTTAATTTAAAAAACAGTAAGTATAAATTTTTGCTTTTAAATGGGACATGTGACACCTACTGTCATTTTTGACAGAATTTTAACATACTGTTTTTTAAATAAAGGCGCTAACTTAAAAAACAAAAAAGTTACAGGTTCCTAAAATTGGGACAAACTAAAATAATAGCACTGTTCAGATATTTAAACAAAAATTGTTATCTTTCACATTTATATATTTAGTAAAATATAGAAAGTTTCTTAGACAGAAGTATGTAGATTTTTGATTTGTGATAGGGCAAGCAAAAGTTTTTAATAATCAGAAAAAAATCTCGTTCAATAGGTTTAAGTCACGAAATGTAAATTTCGTCACTATTTTTATCGACTTATATTTTACATAATTTTACATATGCCCAAACATAAAAACTGATTTTTTTACTTTTTAATTATAATTTATTTAAAGAATAATTTATAATTTTACTAGAAATAATGTAACTTATTAACACCAATATAAATAAAATATTAAACATGTTGGTCATTAATCATTCATCAATTAACTGCATACTTTTCTTTATACGTGGTAAGGACTTAACTTTAGTTATAAAAGATATTTTTGTCTATGACGCATCCTATTCAGTGCAGTCAGATTGTGGGAAAAAAGTACTCCCTCCAGTCCCTCCTGGTCGGGACACGGATGACGAAGTCTCCCGCCAGATTAAGGAGAAGTTTTCTCCTACCACGGACGTAGGTAAGCGTTGTGTGCGTTACCTCTTAGCGTCGCTTGGTAGGAGAAAACTTCTCCTTAATCTGAGGGAGACTTCGGCATCGCTCGGCTAATTTCGGTGTCCCGATCACATTGTGTGCGTCCACTACCTCCTCCACTCCCAAGACCGACCAGCAGATTTTGATATCGTCGGTCACGTGACAAACCTAGTCCAAACAAACGCACCTATAAATACGTAAACGGGTTAAAAAAACAGTTTTTTTGGTCAGTTTTTGAGGCATTTTGGATATTTTTGAAACTATAAGAATTAAAAGGAAGTATATATTTTATAACATTTTGTAAACAATCGAATAATAAGAAATCGTCCGCCCGTACTAAAAGCTCGTTCATAACCCGAAAACTTTTGCTGCTTTTTTATTTATATTGTGGCGATTTTTTTGGTACACTTTTGGATCAACAAGAGAAGAATAAAATATGCCTTATAAGTGTTGTGTCCCCAATTGTAAAGGGAATTATCCCAATGGGCCTAAGGTGTCTACATTTGCCTTCCCAAAAGACACCAAATTATTACAAAGATGGCTCATTGCAATAAAGAGAGACCAATGGATCCCTACAAAAAGTAGCCGTGTCTGTGAACTACATTTTGATAACAACTGTATTCAAAGGGTATCATCTTATTACAATGAGAAAAAGGCTGTTTTTATAGAACATGATATGGATATACCTCGACTAAAAACAGGTAAAAAAACTTACAAAATAGTTGTGCTTACCGAGGGGGTAACAGCTAATGGCATTACCCATATAAATTAACATTATGGCAATACATGTACAAATTTCTTAGCATTACACTCAAATTTACATGGCATTACTGGCATTACAAGAAATTAAAGAAACCGAATGGCCTCCTCTGGTATATGTTGCAGGATACTCTGTCTATTCAGTAATTAAAAAATGAAATGTGAATATTGTAAGGTGTTTTTAACATTAAATGAAGAGGTTAAATAATTAACAGCATCAGGTTTAGATAACAGTCTTATCACAGCAACATCCAGAGGTGGTCTATCCGAGTTATATATCCGTTAAGATTGCATCCTATGTCTACATTATAATGAAAAAATTGATTGAAAAGGAAGAGGAGTTCTTACAAGAGTAGAAACACCAAAAAAATTTATTTAATTTAGCTTGTCAAGCTATATCAGACAAAGATGAAGAAGTGTACCCTGGACACAGTCACATTTGTCATTCCTATTTAACAAAGTTTCTTATTAATCCTATGACTAATATTTTATTAAAAAACTATATAAAAAGAAGAAATAATAAACAAAAAAAAATTGCCTACTTTAAAAAGGATAAAACCTACCAAAAAACATACATAAAATGTAATATGTTTTCCTTATTACAATTTAAAAAGTTTATTTACTTACCTACAATATCCTTTTTGTTCCCAACATGTTCCCAATATAGTTTTTTCTTTACATTATTACCTTGTAGTTTAACTTTCTATTATAACAATAAAATTTCACATTTTATCCACTTTATTAACACTTATCTTGTTTAAATACTAGCCCTTTTGCTGCTTACACTTGTGGAAGAGGTTCAATTTGTAGATACAAACCTTTCACTTAAAATTTCTATCACAAATAGCCACTAAACTTAGGTAAGTTTTGTTGTACTTTGGATATTTTTTGTATGATTTTAAACACTTTTGCACTATTTTTACAATTTACACCTAGTTTTTTTTACCCATAATTAATTGATTTAAGCATACACGAGAATTTTTTGGTCATTTCAGGAGTTTTTTTTATATAAACAAAAAAAAATCAAAACGAAAATAAAAACAACAAATTTGGTTACCTTAACCATCAGATACGGTTTGGTTTGTTTTGCCTAGGTTTGTCACGTGATTATTACGCTTGACGGCCTGCTCGAGTAAAGGGGGTAGTGGTGCGTCGCGTGAGTGTGGAGGGAGTACTTCCTGCCCAAGATCTGGCTGCACTGATCTTATTACGTTTTAAAATATTTGTAGTAAAATTTCTTTCACCTTATATAAGCTCTTTTGTTACATTTTTTTTGTTGACAATACCTACATAAACCTTTAACAAGTGACTGATTATCCCTAAACCGTACTCTTAACTTGTTTCAGCTGATGAAAGGCAAATGAAAATATATCTTAGATATAAAGTGAGAGAGCGAATTTGTACAGGGTATCCTACTCAATAAATTAAATCACCTCAAAGTAAAAATAAAACAGGTTGTCTAGCTCAGAAAGAAAATACAAATATTCTTAATAATCTACTCTGATTAATTATTTACAAGTAACGTTTCTTAATTCTGGTACATTGTGTACTATAGGATATTCTATATAGCCTCAAATAATTCTTGAAATCTTAGAGTAAATAACTATAATAGATAAATAACCTGTAAAAAGTTACTAAGAAATAAATTAAATAATTTAAAATATGATATTTATTATGTAGGTAGATACAGGATATCTTAACTATGTATGCCGTTTATACAGGATAAAAAAAAAATATATCTCTAAACAGAGCTAAAAGGCATAAGAATAATTGCTTAAAAAATATTATTTTTTATATGAAAAACGGACCCGGTTAAGTAATGTTAATATTGTATTTTAAATTAATTTATTAACTATTCACCAACACATATTTATATTTCTCAAAGACTATGTATTTTTTAAAAGTTAGGTTTTCAGCCACTGAAACATATAAATAAAAAGGATCTATATCCGTAAATATAAAATGGCATACATTTTTAGAATATTCTATGTTTCGGCTTGCACTTGATATTTTTATGCCTTAAACGTAAACTAAGGATGAAACAGTAAAAGAAAACTAGTGTAGTCACAACCTTTTCCGCAAAAGGTAAATTTTTAAATTTTTAACCCAAAAAAAAAAAAATCGCAAAAACATATTTTACAGCGTTGCCAGTTTTTGCAGCAAATTCAAAAAAGGTATTTTTTTAAATGGCAACACCGCATTTTTTATTACCGTTTAATAGATTTCAAAGTTCCCTACAAAAAACTTTATATACCATTTTTTGTTGTAGTAGCCATTTTTGAATAATCAGGCGAAAATAATTTGGTTTTGGCCTATTTATTAAATGAGGAAAATTGAGAGAAAAATAAAACAAGCTAAGTAGTGGCAAAAAAACACAAAATTTAACCAACTAAATAACCTAATAAGTTAAATTTAGATCATTCTAAACAAGTAAATGTCTTTATAAATTATTAATATTATTATTTAAATCGATAATACAAATATTTAAACGATGTATGATGTGTGCCAGGTATATAACACCCAAATAGAGAAGGCACTTATTTATTTTTTATTTTTTAATAAAATGTAGTTTATATTTTTTTTTAGTTAAAGTTTTAAGTGGATCGGAATGAGTACAGTCATTGGACCAAAAAAAATTAAATAAAATATCCATGCCACCAGGTTATCCCCCATTGCCTCGAGGCAAATGTGTATTAGTTTGTTTAATTTAATGAATAGAACATTTTGAATCAATTTTTAGATGGATCGGAGCTGGTATACTTACTTGTACCAAAAATATTTTTTTTACGAAATTTTTAACGACCAAAATCACTTTTTATATCTCCTTTATTACTTATTTTATTAAAATTGTGTATGTAAGGTTTTTCATGGAGCTTACTAAAAAGCATATTTTTCATTTTGTTTAATACATTTTTTCGTAAGTCTTTTAGTTTTTAAGATATTTTATATTTTTAATTTAAATCGCTAAAAGAGCTACAAAAAAATTTTTATATAAAAAAATACGTAGTTTTATTATACCATTAATTTTGATTATATACCTTTTTTTCCTAAAGTCAATAGGTTTTGAGTTATATTAAAAAAAAACTATTTTTTAAGGTAAAAAAAAATGTATTTGAACCCGCTGAGCTGAGGCAGCAGTGCGGCTTTGAATTGATTATAGTTCATAGTAATATAAAAAAAATGTTTCATGCGTATCTCTTATTGGCTTGCTTTTTTGCGGCAGGCTCTCGGATTATTGATCATTATAGGTTTTTATCTCTTGGTTTTTTTCATATGGATTCAATAGAGTAATGTCTATTAAACATTGTTTGTTTTTGTCTACTTTAATTAAACTACTAAATTTTTTTATATAAATTATGTCTATTTAACAAATCTTTTTGAAGGGTCTTCAGCAAAAACATGCCTGCCACCTGTGTTGCACTAATTTAAAAAAAAATGGTTTTATTGTTTTCGACATTATTCGAAGGCGTAAAGCCAAGGTTGTTAAGTAATGTCGGTGTCTGAAGGTAAAGTACTACACTGTTTTTCTTACTCTGTTTAATCTTACTTAAAAGAAATTTAACGAATTTTTAGGAAAGTGTTAGTTTCTGCTTCAAATTTTAATATTGTTCTTGTCGGGTAAATAAGGACGCCCTGTATATCACAGTTTAGTATTTAGAACTGTTAACTTTTGTGATTTATGTACATTTTGATATGGTAAGCTTTAACGTTTTTTGTTAATCATTTATTTTATTAATTAATACATTTTATCTTTCTTCACTGTAATTGTTGCACATATTACAGGGTATCACAAAAATATCCATTGATTTATATAAACTGCGAAGGTTAAATATCTTTTGTCCACAGAGCGTTTCAAATTGCATTGGTTTCTCTTTAACGGTACGAGATAGAAAGATCCTTACATTCGCATTATACACCATCTAATTTTAGTATATCTTCGTCGGGAGTACTCGCCTTGAAATTTGCTGGAAAATGGGACCACTTTGGTCATACTAAAACATAAATCCGCCACAAAACTAGAACATATTTACTATCTTATTCCTATTCTCATTACTTCCAATATATATCTAACAAAATAAATTTATTTTAAGCTGCAAACGGGCCATTAATTTGTTTTGGATGCAATGTTTCGTCTTAATGGCCCTTTATTTTTTGAAAATAATTGTACACTATTGCATTTTTTATAAGCCGTTAGGCACCCACGTTACTAGTATCGTGTGTGTTAGTGCAGCCAGGTTGTGAAGAAAAAATACTCCTTCCTGATCGGGACACCGAAAGAAGCTGAGCCAACGAACAAACACTACTAGCTGAGCGATGCCGAAGTCTTCCCCCCGATTAAGGAGAAGTTTTCTCCTAGCACGCGACGCGGAGAGGTAACGTTGGACGTAGGGAAGCGATGTGTGCGTTACCTCTCTGCGTCGCGTGGTAGAGAAACTTCTCCTTAATCTGAGGAAAGACTTGCGTGAAGGGAGTACTTTTTCCCCAATCTGGCTGCGCTGTGTGTAATAAAAAAAGGATGTTGATGCCTTTCTCGGGCATCTGATAATACTGAAAATTTTATTTAGACAACTTGACGGTAATGAAATCTATCTCATACAGTTAACGAGATATTTATATAAATTAAATTTGTAATAATCTCTTTATAAAACATATATAATAAACAAGTAGAAGAAATAAAGTTCCTAATTTAATTTTAATTGTACTTGGGTGTTTATATGGAAAAACACGCATAACTTTTTGTAAATGTAATAAAATTAATAATTTTGATCTTTAAATTAAGGCACGTTTAATTTAATTAAGTTAATCTTTTTTTTAATTTAAAAAAAACAATCACTGTGGAGTAAGTGTGACAAGCAGGTTACATTATAATCATGTTTTTGTGCTACTGTGTAATTTTGTAGAACTGTCTACAAAATATTAAACCATTTTCAATATTATCTGGATTAGACTTTTATTTCTGTTCTATAAGAATATTTTTTTAGTCAAACTTTTTTCAAGTTTACACAATGTACTAATGTAATATATTTTATTTATTTGTTAAAAATATTCAGTATTTATATTATTTTAGTATACCGATAAAATTTACCGTTAAGTTTCATATCTATAAGAATTTAAAAATAAAGTGCTTCTCTTTAATACAAATATTAACTACATTTCTATTAATTTACTTAGTATAACCTGATTTTTATATAGCGTTTTTCCCTTAGCAAAAAAAAGGTACAGGGTCATTCAACGCGGACTGACGAGGGCCATATTTGTTGCTTTTCTTATATTAAAAATAATATGAAACAGCGATTTTGTGTTAAATAAAATAAAATCAGGGTTGCCAGTATGATGTATTTCACATTTCGTGACAAATTTTTACCCGACCAAAAATGTAATTTTCCAGGAAAAAACTTAAAGTGCACATGAGAAGTAACTTTTGTAATAGCATTATGTCCATCCAATCCATCCAAGGAGCAAATTGCGTTTGATGCGATTTTAGAAACATAGTTGCAAACTCTATATAATCCTATAAAAACAACTCATTAAAACGTATTAGATGGCGAAAGTGGCAAACACATCAAAATGAATTTTGTCCTCGAATGTAACCACTTCATAAACTATTATGTCCGATTGTCCGCTAGGACACAGCGCTGACGCATGAAAGCAGGTGTGATTTTATTTTTTAATCTACACTCTTTAATTGCACTAACAATTTAAATGAATCCTAGCACAAGATAACCCCTAAAATGGCCAAACAAGCAATGTGATTGGCTATATTGGAGATTTAAGGACTACTCTTAAGAGTTCCTTAAAATTTTTCGTCCAACCGGTCATAAGTGATATTTTCTGTGTTGTTGAGCAAAATAGTTCAAAAATAAAATAGAGTGTTAAAGTAGGGGAATACAGTCAAGAATCATGAAAAAAACTAACCGTTTTTTTTACGTAAAAAATCGGTTAGTTTTCAACAAAATCAATTTTGTGTTCTTGAACGCAACAAAATGTATTATGTCCGAACAATTTTTGCAATTTTTTATTAAGTAGAACTTATTTTGATTTAAATGAGGTCATCTATAATTAGTATCGGTCATTATCTTTCAAATACAAACATTGTTGTTACTTTATAATAAGCCAGTAAAAAGTGATAGGTACGTTTTTTGCTTCTACTTGAAAAATATGTAAAATGGACATAATACATATTGAAAAGTTGCTCCTCACATCTTGGAGCTCTTTTTATTATTATATTTTGTTGACGTTTTTAAAGGAGAATATTAAACTTCTAGAGTTTTGATTTCCAGTGCTCTCTTAACAATTTTCCATTTCCTGAAATTTCCATAACACCACATGTTTATATTTCTCAAAGACTTTGTATTTTTTAAAACTTATAATTTTTTTCCTTATGCTGGTGACACTATAAATTTTTATGAAAATTTTTTAAAACTTATAATTTTTTTTCCTTATGCTGGTGACACTATAAATTTTTATGAAATTTAACACATTTTGTAGAAAAATATTCCCTGGAAGATCATAAACCTGTTTTACACAAGTGGTAAAAAGGCAGGAGAGACCCACATTTTTTTTTAATACGAGGAAAGCCACATAGCCCAAGTCAAATTAGGGTCGACCTTCACCCATCTGCCAACCGAATGAAAATTATTTCTTATCAAACATAGTATTGTGAATGGGTGGCCTAAAAAATTATGGTCAAGGCTATAATTAATTTAAAAAAAAATTTCTATGTACCGGGTGTCCACATAAGAAAGGACGCCGGCTGTATCTCAGAAAATGTTTATCGCACTGCGTTGGGGAAAAAATATTTTTAGTAAAAGTGGTCAAGAGAAACAGCTGGAAATTATTTTCAAGTTTCTGAAATGGACGCTAGAGGGCGTAACTGCAATCTTGAATCTAAAAAAGTGATGTTTCTATGAATTTTGCTATATTAACCTAACAAAAAATACCTGATTTTTAAAGTCGAGGATAATTTTAACCTTTTTTGTTAGACAATTTTTGCTGTATCTCTAAAAATAAAGTAGTGGGGGTATTTAAAGGTTTCCGTAAAAAACACTCTGTATCTTCAAAACGGCTAAGCCGATTTTAACAAGCTTGGGCTAGTTCACAAGACCTTTTCTTGGGCTATAAATGTTATAATATTTGAAGTGTTGTCAGTTTCACATGTCGCCACTAGAGGTTTTTTTTCGATATTTTGACAAAAATGGTTAATTTTCTCAAAAAAAATAAATGCATTGGTATAATGTTTTTTTTTTCTGAAAAAGTAGCAAAATAATGCCTAAACAAGTTCGCGAAAACCGTATCTCGATATCTTGTTCCTTACCTAAAATTTAGGCCAAAGAAAATTTTATACGTCAATGGGCCAGGTGAATAAAAGGAAGCAAATACTTTTACTATAGTAGCATCCTTATTTGACCTTTTAATAACACATAAGTCTATTTCAATAAAACTCATAAGCATTTGCTTTCTTTTATTCACTTGGCCCAATATCTCAAAAACTATAAGACCCACAAGATATTTTATAGGACATTAATTATGTGTTTTTACAGAACCTTTAATTAAGGTTATATAATCCTTTCGTCTAAATGCAATATTTTACGAGTTATAATAAAAAAATCGAATTCCAGGGGTATACCTTAAAAAAATCCGGAAAATTCGATTTATTGATTATAATTCGTAAAGTATTGGATTTAGGCGAAAACATTATATAACCTAAATTAAAGGTTCCGTAAAAATACATAATTTAGGTCATATAAAATTTCTTGTAGCTTTTATAGTATTTGAGATATTGACGTATAAAATTTTCTTTGGCCTAAATTTTAGATAAGGAACAAGATATCGAAATATGGTTTGGTTTTCACGAGCTTGTTTAAGCATCATTTAGCTACCTTTTTATAAAAAAAAATCATACCAATGCATTTAATTTTTTTGAGAAAATTAACCATTTCTGTCGGAATTTCGAAAAAAGCCTTCTAGCGGCAACATGTGAAACTAACAAAACTTCAAATAATATAACATTTATAGCCCAAGAATAGCTCTTTTTAACTAGCCCAAGTTTATTAAAATCGACTTGGCCGTTTCAAAGATACAGGGTGTTTTTTACGGCAACATTTAAATAACCCCCACCACTTTATTTTTAGAGATACAGCAAAAATTGTCAAACAAAAAAAATTCAAATTATCCTTGACTTTAAAAATCAGGTATTTTTTTGTTAGGTTAATGTAGCAAAATTCACAGAAACATCACTTTTTTAGATTCAAGATTGCAGTTACGCCCCCTAGGGCCATTTCAGAAACTTTAAAATAATTTCCAGCTATTTCTCTTGACCACTTTTACTGAAAATATTTTTTCCCCAACGCTGTGCGATAAACATTTTCCGAGATACAGCCGGCGTCCTTTCTTATTTGGACACCCGGGACAATGTTAATTCTTTTTTTTATTCTACATCACAGAACTACGATAATATACCACTTAATTTTTGATCTTCAATTTCATATAAAATCTGTGGAATTTTTTTAAATATAAAATTAAAGAAATTATTACAAATTTTATTAATGAAATGAAGGATTTTTTTAATCATAGCCTTGACCATAACTTTTTAGGCAACCCATTCGCAATACCTTTATTTACAAACAATATTTGATAACAAATAGTTTTTATCCGATTGGCAGATGGGTGAAGGTCGCCTAATTCGATCCCGTACTAACAGATATGGCTGTGTACAGGGTGACCCATTTATTAGAGACCCATACATACCTTTTCTCGGAGACTACAAGTTATACGAGAAAAAGTTTTAGTAAAAGTATCTTCAATTTTATAAAATTTTTAGGTTTGTGGCGACACATTTTTTTTTTTTAATGAAACACCTCATATGACGTCGTAAAAACAACCAATTTTGAGATGACGAGGCGTGAAAAAATAGTTTTAATTATCTGACGTATTTTATGTCTTTTCTAGAAAGGAAAAATATTCAAAAATTTTATTTCTGCACATAACTCTTTTTTTTCAAATGGAACGATGGTGGCTCGTTGTCATATTTGAAAAGAGCATTTTTTTGTGAATAATTTGATACCCCACACTGTTTTAAGTTAAATCAACACAAAAAAATAGGCATAGTAGTTGTTGCTTATAAAATTAATAAAACATCCAGCCGTGGCATTTGAAAAGAGACATATGCATTTCGGCAATTTTGTCAGGTAGGCTTGGAAATAAACAAAAACATTGATGTTAAACAATAATGTTACATAATTTAATAATTAAATGCGAGTTAGTTATTTAAAGTTATTGTTGTGTTTATTAATAGGGCATTTTGATTTAAATACCTATAAATATAATAATTATTAATAATAATATAAAAATAATTATTCTTATAAGCAACAACTACTATGCCGATTTTTTAGCTTTTTTAGTATTCATTTAACTCCAAATAATAAGTGTGGGGTATCAAATTATTCACAAAAAAATGATCTTTTCGAATATGCCTATGAGCCACTATCGTTCCATTTAAAAAAAATGAGTTATGTCTAGAAATAAAATTTTCAAATCTTTTTACCTTTCCGGAAAAGACATAAAATACGAAAAATAGTTAAAACTATTTTTTCACGCCTCCTGGACTCAAAATTGGTTGTTTTAACGACGTCATGGCACTCTAGATTAAATTTTAAAAAATTAAATATTTTTAAAGGAAAATGTCAAAATTTGACGTATGGGGTGTCATTGTATTTGGGATGTCACTTTCTGTCGAATAGATAAAAAAAATACAGGGTGTTCCATTTAAAATTCAAAAGTTGAGGTCCTTTCCCGGTGAAACCGGAAATCGTCAGAAACAATTGAATCCCTCATTCAATGATTTTAGGTCATATATCGACAAGCCAAATTTCATTTTCCCATCTTAAAAAATAAAAAAGTTATAGGGGGAAACCACCTTTGAGAAACACCCGGTATATTATAAAAAATAGAATATTTTTAAAAGTCAATCAGCGCCGTAGTCATGCATCCATTCTGAAGATAATCGCTAATAGGTTCTAAACTCACACACGAAAATTGCTATACAAAAATGTAGTAAAATTTAGCGTGTTTCATTTTAAAAAAATCAACTTTTTCTCGCCACTCTGTAAATACAAACGCAACAAACCTGCATAATAGGCCCTTAATAAACGGTTCACCATGTAGTCTTCATTGAATGACCATAGAATACAGGGCACCCTACTAGGTATATAGCAATGGACCGGACGAATTTGCAATCGTCCGCTATTTGTGTATGCATTCTTTTTTGTTCATTAAAAAACAAATAATACATTTTCAGTTTGTTGGGAATTATAAATGTATAAAAATTATTTCGCCTGGAGAATTTAAGGTAAGAACCAAGGAAGTTTAAAGGTGTATGGAAGCCCAATGCTATGGCCCATTCGATCAAAAAATGTCCAGCCCAGTATGAAAATAACTGTCAGAGTTGGCCCCGCCGATTCTGCGCAATAACAAAATTCCACGAAATAATGTAATGTGTTGCCTACTTACACACTGATAAATCGGTGTGAAGTTAGCCAACACATTATAATTTTATGAGAACCGGAGTAAGGGTAACATACCCGTCTTTTTAACTTTAGGTAAGTATTGTTTATACTTAAATTAGGTGCTTCTTATAAGACGTAACGTTAGGTAACCGAATAAATAATAATATATCAATTATGAATAATAGAAAATGAAAATTTCATAGGAAATATTAGTGAGAAAAGTAAGGCAATCTTAACTATCTTTTAGATGATTTCCACAATGTTTGTGTATTTCTGTGGATTATTAAAAAGAAATAAGGTTTACATTTAGGTACTTTTATTTCATTTAGGCCCAGTTGTATAGGTTAGGATAACCCTGAAATTGAGAGTTAATCTTCGGATTTCAAAAAAAGCGGGTTGTGTAGCAAAGGATTAACTTCAAATTGTGGGTTAACCTAGGGTAATCCATAACTCGTGGATGGAGTAGATATTAACTCACAATCCTCAGGTTAATAACTAAAAATGGAGGCGATCGAAATATTTGAGGATGTTCTATTCCATGAGGAAGACGGTTTATGCTAATATAAATATAATAGAAAATTCAAGTAGAGGCCGATTTTTTTGTAATCGTATGGATATCATGGAAGTTTGGGTATACTAGGAGTTTATACCTAAATGGGTTTAGAATTTCGAAACCCTCCGTGGATGTACTTCTCCATTTGGCGTTCATCTTCAAAGAATACCAACCAGTAAGTAACTACTTTTTTGAAGAGGAAAATTAAAAACATTCATATTTTTAATTTTCTAACTTCGGAATCATGCTTCAAAAAATAAAAATTGCAGGTTATTGAGGTTATGTTAAACAAATTCCTCCTTTACTTCTAGGAGAAGTTAGGAATATTTTAATAACCTTGTGACCGAACCCCAGAGGTATACAACTGTACAAACAGAACTATGGATAAACCTTAGGATTAATCCAAGAATAAAACCTAAGATTAATTCAAAGATTAATCGTGATATTAACCTCAACCTATACAACTGGCCCTTAATAATTTAGTACACTCTTTAAAAGGATCAAAATTATTGATTACTGGGCAGACCAGGCAAATTTTAATATATACAGGTCCCTCTAATTGAATGAAAGGAAGTACAATTTTGGTACGGTTTTTTGGGGCACTGATTACAAATCTAAAAAAAATCGGCAATGTTTCGTTTTCGAGATATTCATCATCAAAATTGAAAATCAAACTAACCTTATTTACACTATTCCTCCTTCTTTTTGCACAAAATTCTTTATTTTTACACTAAATTGGCACACAATATTTCACAAACACCTTTTAAAAACTTTTTTTATGTTTATTTTACACCTTTTTTACACTTTTATTTTTTAAGCAAATATGGCTGCTGCCTTTGAACTTAAAAGTTTGCAATTTAATGGAAAAAAGATGTAAAATAAATAAAAATACAGGGTTTTAAAAGGTGTTTATAAAATATCGTGTGCCACTTTGGTGTAAAAATCAAGAATTGCGTACAAAAAGAAGGGAGAATATAGTGAAAATGAGGTTAGTTTAATTTTCAACTTTGATAATGAAGATCTCGGAAACGAAACGTTGCCGAAAAGATATTTTTTCAGATTTGTAATCAGCGCCCCTAAAAACCCCTGTATACCAAATTTGATCAAAATCGGAGAGGAGGCAACTTTCGAGACAATACCATTTGTTTAAAAATAAATTAGATTTTTGGTTTCTTAATCTTGCATTATCAACTTTTTAAGCTTGACATACTGTACACACATAATATTTAACGGATACTGTTACAATGGATACCCAGGTACCAAAGGTTACTAAACATTTTTAACCCCTGTTATTTTGTCTCATGAATGTTTGTTATTAGTGAAAAGTATATGCCTAAAAAGCAGTTATAAAAATTTTTACTTTTTAATGTACAACCACAATCTTAGGATTAGGTAGATTAAACTCATTTACACTATCTTGCCCTTCTTTTATCACAAAATTGGTGATAAGTACATAATACTATCATACAATGTTTGAAATTTATTTTAAAAAATCGTGTTTTTATTTATTTACAAAGATTTTTGGTAAAAATACAAAACTTCCAGAAATATCGACCATTTAAATAGAAGGCAGTAAAGTGGCGCCATCTATTTCCATATTATATCAGATTATATAGAATCTAATATTACACAATAATTTTAAATATTCTATAGTAGTATCCTTTAATAACCAACAATTTTGTGCAAAAAATAAAAAAACAGTGAATGTTGGAATGTGACATTTAATGATGTCAATTTTATAGATAGTAACAAAGAATTATGGAAATCAGGCCCTGACCTACTATTCATTGCGCAAATTCCGCGGGGCCAACCCCCCTATTCCCGCTGCCCTGCACGCCTGGACAATTTTGTTCTACAGTATTGGGCTTCCATACACCTTTAAACTTCCTTGGTAAGAACACGTGTTTTTTTAAAAAATCCTTAACATTTAAAACCTAAAATGGATATTTATCAAATTGAGGAAAAAGTTAAAATTGTTCAGTGGTATTATGCGGGTAATTCTTTACAGCGGGTAAAAAATATATTTGCTGAGAATTATCCTAATAGGCCACACCCTGCAATTACTACTATTTCAAGAATTATAAATAATTTCCAAAAATACGGGTGCGTTTCTCCCAGAAACCATAAAATACAAAACGTCCAAGAAGTTAATAAGGAACGGGAGTTCAAAAAACCCAAGAAATTTATCCTGAGGACAATATCAGGAGAATGGAGTTTTGTGAAAACATGATGAATAAGGCAAATGAAAATAAAGACTTTTTCGAAACATTGTCTTTACTAATGAGTCCACATTTCCACTTCATGGTAGGCATAATCCCACTCACACCCGTTATTGGTCTCAGGAAAATTTACATAGGTATTTTGTACTTAGAACTCAGCGTCCTCAAAAGGTAAATGTCTGGAGCGGTATTTATGGGGAACATGTTATTGGGCCATACTTCATTGATGGTAACTTAACTGGTCAA
This sequence comes from Listronotus oregonensis, assembly GCA_019359885.1. NCBI lineage: Eukaryota > Metazoa > Arthropoda > Insecta > Coleoptera > Curculionidae > Listronotus > Listronotus oregonensis. The sequence continues at coordinate 144,398 of JAHBCN010000272.1, forward strand.
AAATATTTGGATCTTTTGCAACAGCAAATAGTTCCAGAAATTAGACGATTGGCAGGTCCTCGATTTAATGAAGTGTGGTTTCAACAAGATGGCTGTCCAGCACATAATACACGTTTGATTTGGATTATTTAATTAGTACTTTTCCAAACCGTCTTATTGCTGGATTAAGAGCTACAATACCGTGGCCCGATTATTTTCTTTGCGGTTATGCAAAATCCAAAATTTATGGTTTTCGGGATGATCGCGCTATTAATCTTGATGAATTGCGTGTAAAAATGCGCAATATTTTTCAAACAATTACACCTGCGATGTTAAACAATGTTCGAAGAAGTGTCTATGATCGCTTAGGGCTTAGGACATTGTTTAGCGGAAGGCGGTGGATTGTTTGAATACTTGCTTCATTAATTAATTTATTTAGATTTTTTTTTGTTTTAACTTAATTTTTTTATTTAGAATTATTTTTTTAGTTTTTAGTTGGGATTTTTTAGAATAACATGTTTTCTTTCCTTAGAATCGAAACAAGAATTTTGTTATTGTTTTCATTCAAAAAAACTCTGATAAGCAATAGCGAATTTTATCTCCTACATGCGTAAATAATTATGAAAAACATGAAATACGGCAGTACATCCCAAGCCGTCCGTGGTTACAAAGTTACTGAGGATTGAACGAAAGCGCGCTGGTTGGTCGCGCGAACCTCGGCTGCAGTGCTTAGAGGGTAATCGCAAATTCGTCCGGTCCATTGCTATATACCTAGTAGGGTGCCCCTGTCTGTTATAGTCATTGTAACCTACAGGTGTGGATAACTAAAGTTTGGAGCATTATGGGTTCGTTTACCTTTTAATATCAAATTTTTCCTTGGTTTTTACTGTTACTTATGCTAATTTTGTTTTTATTTGTTTTCACGGGGACGTTTAAATTGTTTTAGTTAGGTATTTCGTTAGTCTCCGCTTAGCAAGCTACTGGAACTTTCACAGAATATACTTAAGAGCGCTAAATTTTGTCTATTTTCGTTTAAGAATAACACAAGCAAAAATAAATAAAGCAAAACTATCTTCATTGATTAGTAACCTTTGTAACCATGGTTACCAACTTTCTGGACCAATACGGTACATTTTTGTTCAGTTGTTTCTGCCTTCTTCATTCTTAAAATAATGAAAATGGACAAATTTTAGAATCTTCCTATAAAAACATAAAATTAACTGTATTAATTTAGCGAAACAGAAAAGACTAACGCCGTGCGGGTTAGCAGGGATTGGTCAAATTTAAGCACGAAAAAGATATGGGCGTGTCCTACATTAAATATGTTCTTTTTTATTTTAAATTGACACCTTGAACAAAAATTTTATTGCATTAGTTTAAATAGTCACTAACCATAGAGCCGGATTTAGGACTGTGGAGGCCCTTGGGCAGATTTTCTGTGGGGGCCCTACATCTTACTATTCAAAACTAGGACCACGAGAACGAGTAGTTGTTTTCTCCTGCTGAATCCGAATCTGAAACTCGCTTTTCCGGTTAAGTGGTCAGAAAATTGTTATAAACTGTTTAATCGTTTAATACATTGTATCTAATAAACTATTAAAGATAGAAAAATGTTCTCAAATACTTTTTTGTTTCTTATAAAAAAAGAAACAAAATAGCGTTTTTTAAATGAAAATTTGTCAATTAAAGATGAAGATACTGCAAATTTAATGCAAAAATATTGCAAAATAACGATTTTTCCTAACTTTTCCGTCATACCTTGGCTTCTATTCAACGTAGAAAGGCCCACAGCCGCTTGTTTTAAACTTAGGGTCTAAGCTTTAAAATGAGACACGATAGACCCCCTAAATATTTAAAAAAAAAAGGTACAGCCGTCTTAACCGACTATTTTTGACAAAAAAAGCAGGTAATTTGTTTTAAGCATTTTCAACTAGGAAATATTTAAAATATCACTAACAGAAGTTTGTAAAATCCAAGATTAAATCATTCTTGTGCTCTAAAAGAATATTTTGAGACTATTGTGGTGGCCCCGGTGCAGTAGCCCCGTCTGCCCTCCCCCAAATCTGGGCTTGACTAATCATGCTGACTTTTTAAACCAATGCAATACATTTTTTGTTCAGGTGTAAAGCAAGCTACAGACACGTACATATCTTGAGATGTTTGCGCGTACATATCCGTCAGGGTGCATATCTGCTTAAAAAGTCTGCCGAAAATGTATTCAGTCGCTGATAGAATTTATGTACGCGCGAACATATCTCAAGAGATGTCCGTGTGTCTGTAGCCGACATAATTCTCAAAGAAAAATTAATAGATTATAGATCTGACCAATAGACCTTGCGATGCCGGCAAAGAGAATTGTTCGGACACGGCGTAAGTTTTGCAAAAGATTGATCGAAACCGATAAATATTGCTTCAGTATATTGAGACATCATTCTGAAACTTCTTGATATATAAACGGGGATGTTTTGCGTAATATGAGAATAGTTTCGAAGTTAAGGGGATCAACTCACATGTGTTATGCACAGGAGATCTTTTAAGGTAAAATGAAGTATAGTAGAGCTGTTTTGAGCCAAGCAACCCCGTTCTTTGAAAAACAGTATGTCCCGCCCACTTTCTTCTGACCATGGTTGTCACCAAGTTTTGTACTTGAAATTTTCTGACAATACAGATTTTTCCTGACCAAAAACGTAATTTTCCATGATTCCATTACTCAAAAAGATTAAGTATGTAGTAATGTAGCTGTTTTATCACTTTTTGACATTGTTAAGAGAGAATATTAAATTTTTAAATGGGCAGTTTGGATTTCCAGTGCTGTTATGATTTTGTATGGCATATTTGAAATTCCTGAATTCCCTGACAAATTTAAGTTTTCCAGGGGAAACTATGCTTTAGGTAAAAACTCTATATGAACGAAATATATCTGGATATTATACCTCATTTTATCTGGAGCTGAATCGATTTTGGTATTTCTTATGTCGCGAGACTGGAATTATGTGTCGTCAAATGTAAGTACAATAGATTAAAGAAATTATTCTTAAATAAATCGTTAGTGTTCATCACAAACCTCGTAAGCTCATACGAAAATCGTTTTTTGCAATATTATCAAAGTTCAAGGACAAGTAAAGCTCGCATATTCAACCGCAATGTAGATATTAGATTTTTTCATCATATTGAAAATTTTAACTTTGACACTTACGAGATTTCAGGAGACCACCAACAAAATGTGACTTGTAATTTCTTGAACGCTCGTAGAAAAATATTGTTCCTAATATATGCGCAGTTACTTTTCCTCACTTGTAAAAAAATCAACTATTTCCACATAATTCAAGCAGTATCGCAGTCAGGGATAGGTCGCTCTTGTTGCGAACATTCATGGAAAAAAATTACTTTAAAAATAATTTCCACACGAACATTTTCGTCCCCGATATCACCTAAAGTGATAATGCTCTTCGCGTTTTTAAATTATCTCAAAATTAATTTAAAAAATAAATTAAACATCTACACTCACACGCAAAAGTAACGCATACCAAAAATTATGCTCAATTTCAAAGTTGATTTTCTCTCTAACCGCTAAATCGATTTCGATAAAAACAAATATTAAACTGAAGCTTTTTCACTATGGTGCAATTTCTTATTAAGATTTTAGATTTAGGCGCATACAGGGTGCAAAAATAAGAATATTTTCTTTACGTTGAATTTGAGTCACCCCCTAGTGGGCATTAGCAACAACAACAGATGCATGATGAAATCATACTCTAGCCTCATGTTTTCTAAACTTTCTTTTTAATTTCTCTGATATCTGTAATACCAAAGGAAATACACAGTTTTATACCAGAACATGTTATTCTTCAAAAAATTACAATTTTACTGGATACTTTTTTGGTTTAACATACTAGTCTATGATAAATTAACAATACCAGCAAATGCCAATTTTTGACAATTCCTTTATTGACTTATGTACCTAAGTTCATAATTTCTGATTTATTTTTCTTTTGTGATAATGGAAGGTGTTAGAAGAAATATGACTCGTGATGAATGTGTTCAAGCAGTGACGTCACATAACAAAAGAGTAAGTTACAACGCCATTGGTATGAGATTAGGATTTGCACATAAAACAATTTTTTGTGTTGTCCAACGCTTTAGGGAAACTAATGACTATAACATACGTCCACATCAAGGCAGATCTCGGGTAACTACAGTTGTTCAAGATTGCTATATTAGGGTTAGGTTAGGTTTGAAAGTGAGTGAACTTTACACCCTCCACCGCAAACGCTCGGTCTATTGCGGCTCAAACGTTTATATTTCTTTCAATAGGTCCAGACTTCTTATGAATCTAATAATCATATTGGAAGAGAGGTCTTTCACCTACCCCGGCAACAATGTGTCATTGCCGAGGATTGAGAATCTGAGTCGTGCTGCTGCCGGATACGAACATAATATGTGCTCTGCTGTTTCGTCCCCCTCCATGCACAGGCGACACTCAGTCCTATTAGAGTTTTAAGGTGTGTCCTTGTTGCTTCGGTAGGCCATCGAGTGTCTTAGACCCAGGAGTCCAATCCAATACCGAAGATTTTCTCTCTATGTCCAAGCTGATATGTACTGCTTTGCCATTCTATAAGACATAACGATGACCGGTTCCAGCCCTGTGAATTTTGTCTCTGCCCCCCTTTTGGCAAGGAGGTCTGCAGATTCATTACCCTCTAGGCCGGTATGTCCAGGCATCCATAGTAGGGTAACCACGTTGTATTGACCCAATTTGGTCAGCGCGTCTTTGCGGTCCCAGACGGTTTTGGAATTGCCTGGATTCCAGTGCTTCAAGAGCCGCTCGACTGTCGGATAATAATTTGACTGTCTTACGTGTGTAGTGCCGATCACCGATCAACCAGCGTTCTAGCACACATCTAAACAGCATATACTTCCTCTTGAAACATGGTTGAGAAAACACCCAGGCTGAAACAGAACTCTGCTCTCGGCTTCTCTCCATATATTCCAGCTTCAACACCGTCTTTGGTTTTGGAGCCATCGGTGTACCAGCAGACGTCAGCCTGCAGCAAGTCCGTTGTGTTCCGATATATCAGACTGCTTGCTTTAAGAGAACGTCAACACAACTTTTGACACAATTCGGTGCACTTCATAATATGTGTATATGTATGTGATACTGTGAGGAGACACCTTTCTGATCTCAGAGTCAGAGTTGCAGCGGCAGGCCCTAGATTAAATGCAGACCATCGCAGAGCTAGACTGCAATTCGCCAGGCAACATGTACACTGGGCTATTGAGGACTGGGAAAATCTATTCACTAGGTTTTGTCTATATAGCTTCGATAGACGTCCAAGAGTTATCCGCCAGCCACCCAACCGCTGTGTTCACACATCGTCGTTGGGTTGGGCCCAGTAGGATCTTTTGGAACATGCGCTAGAGTTGCTGGTTATCGGCAACTCTTAATGCCACCGTATGGAACGGGATCCGAAACTAAGATGAACACAAGGTTTTAACTCAAGGTGTTAGCATAACGTGCTGATGAGTGAATGACATCCTGTGTCTTAAACAGGTGTCCCGAACGGTGCCTCTGAGATACAGGGCGACCTCTCAGAGTATCTAGCCTTACTGCGGGGCTCTGCCATGGTGGACTATTACTTTCCTAGCTCCAAACAGATAGCGGACAGAACCGCTTTCATAGGAAAAAATTGACAAAGGTGCCCTGACCGAAACGGATAAATCCGTTTCGAGAGGTGCCACTCAAGGTCACAAGCAGACAAAGGTGCGCCGACCGAATCGGGTGAATCCGTTTCGTAAGGTGCCCCTGAAGGCACCAGCGCCTGTTTCACGGGGAAGGGCTAATCCATCCCGAACAAACAGGTGCTTAGAAAGGGTTCCCTGAATCCAAACAGAAGGCGGACAGAACCGCCTTTATAGGAAAAAGGGTTCCGTGGCTTTAAACAGAAAGCGGATAGGACCGTTTTCATAGGATAAGGCCGGAGATGCGGCCTTTGAAAGAACATCTGGTTCCTGTCACAAGGACCTGGTAGTTGTCAATAGACCGGGAGAGGAGAGCATGATGGATCTAATCGTCTGCTCGTCATACTCTCCAGGAGACAGGGACACCAGGACACATCAGAACACATTGTGCTCGTGTCCGGTAGCGACACGAGTAAGAGGAGATGTAACAACTCTCTCCCAATCTGGTATCGAATTCATTAAAAGTCCGATCCTATTGGGAGAAATTTACAAAGGTGTGACCCACAATAGACCGAGCGGTCGCAGTGGAGGGCGTAAAAAGTCCACTCACTTTAAACCTACCTACCTACCTATCCGCCAGCCAGGTGAGCGATGAATGTTTTGGGCTGGAATTTTCTTAACAGCACGGGCGGATATCGTACCTTAACGTGGGGATTCTTTAAATAGCGAAAGGTATTTCAGTGACAATTTGTCTGAGCACGTCCCTTTCGCTTCGTACATTGGGATTAATTTTCAACAAATGCATGATAACGCAAGAGCTTATGTAGCGCGCATCGTCAATAAATATTTACATGAAGCAAACATTTTAACTCTAAATTGGCCACCGTGTAGTCCCGATTTGAATCCTATAGAACACTTATGGGATATGATTGGTAGGAAACTGAGACAGCATCAACCCCCTCCTGTCAATCTGCAAGATAACCAAATATGGGTTACCAATATTTGGAATGGACTTGACCAAAATCAAATATCCCATTTAATATCGAGTATGATGAGGCGATTTAAAGCAGTTACTTAAAGTAGAGGTGGAAAGGCGCAACTAATGTGTTTTTTGCTATTTATTGTTAGTTTTATTCTTTGTTTAATATTGAGTCAAAAACACGTCCTGGTATAAACTATGTATTTCCTTTGATATAACAGATATAAGAGAAATTTAAAAAAAAAAATGTTTAAAAAACATGAGGCTACACTATGATTTCATTATGCATCCGTTGTTGCTAATGCTCCCTACAGGGTGTCTCAAATTTGACGTAAAAAATAACTATTCTCATTTTTGCACCCTGAATAAGCCTAAAACTAAAATCTGAATAAGAAATTGTACCACGTGCCAGAAACAAAGAAAAACGCTACAGTTAAAAAAATATATAACGAAATTGATTTATCGGTTAGCGAGAAAATCAACTTTGAAGTGGAGCATAATTTTTTGTGCGTTACTTTTCGTGTCAGTGTATATTACCAGTGAAAGAATATGTAAAAAACTACTACTATGCAAGTTATTTTTTTTATTATTTTTAAATATTTTAGGTACTTACAGATCTCTTAAAACTAGTTAAATTAACATAAGTATTTTTTGGAATTTTCATTTTTTGTAACTTAATCAGTTCATATAAGATCCAACCTAACACTTTTAAATACCCCAAAAAATGTCAGTTTAAACCTTATAGCAGTTCCTAATTTCTAAAATATAAGGTGCATAAAAACGCAGCCAGAATTATGACAGTGATTTTAATTATATTTTTTTGAGTAAAAAACAAAAATCACCATCAGAATTTTACCAGTTTTTTTCCCTATACCGCCAGATCACTTTAAACGTTAGGATTTGTTAGTTTTATGCCAAACCGAGAATACTGAGATCATACTAAACACCAAATCTACTTATACAGGGTAATTCAAAAACTATCCCTAAAATAGAACTACGTGGCCTTTGTATTTTTAGCCATTTTTAGAGATAATTAAATTTATTTTTGTTGAAATAGACTAAGCTTTTTATGGCCAATGTATCTTTAAATGTTTAAGGATATTCTCTGGATTACCCTGTATACAGGCTGCGCAAAACTATTAAGATTAGCTTCTTATCCTATTTTTTTTAACAGCCTGTACATTATCACTATTGTTATTCATAATGTTAACACCTAAAAGCTAATTATAAGTCTTTAAGACACCTTTAAAATTAAAAAAAAACAATCCGCTAACGTGTTAGTGATGTTTTAAATAATGATTAACCTGTCAGTACTGTGTGCGATAAATTTAACGTAAATTTTTTTTATTAAAAACAATCCATTTCAGCAAAAGATACATTTTTATTGTTTCTTAGTATCCCCAGAAAGTAAAATTATTTTTGGTTATGAAAAACATGTTGTACACTGCATATTATACTACACAGGGTAGTCAAATGCTATGGAAAATCAAAACCATATGAATAAAGTAGCTAATTGAATGGACAAAGTGTACAGCACAGACACTGTGCAATGCATAAAATTTAATTCTCCAGTGCCATGTTACAAAATTTGTCTCCCTGTATATTATAATGAAGTGACAAAATGTATGATTACCATTTTAATTTGACGTTAACATTAAGCTCAATAATACAAAATATATTAACCTTACTTTGTAACATTTTTGGTAGAAATACCACTGGCAAATTTATGAGGGTATTGCTTGATATGGATAATGCTCACGCCACATTAAATTAATAATCTTATGCAAAATCAATAATTAAAATCAGGTACTCGAAAATACTGCAACTTTTGTCTTTTTATTTCCTAAAATATAAACCCTGACCAAAAATAATTTCCAAATGACAAACCTGACAAACACAAAAAATAAGACAAGTACAAACAAATCTAAAACAGGTTATTCATATTAAAACAGTTTATAGACGCCACAAAAATGTTATCAAAATAAATGAATTTTGTTTTAAAAACTAAAAAAACCAAAAAATGAAATCTTTTGCCCAAATAACCACAATAATTTATGGTATAATCAAAATTCTAAGAGCTAAAACACCTAACCTAAGATAAAAGATTTTAAACACTATTTTGTACTTTTGCTCTCACCAAAAGTGTTTTTTTAATATTATTATGTTGTAAATATAAAAAGAAAAAAATGCGTCCATATTATGCCCATTATTATAGTATACTCGAATATTATCATTAATGCGACAAAAAAAGTAAAGTCAACATGATTACTGTACCTGATCAATTGGTATAGGAATCATTTACAAGAAATACTTTTTTAGTCACACTTTTCACGGAAAATGTTGCCGAAGTATGGCCAATTAATTAATTGGCTTAATTAAATAAATAGATATAAAATGGACCTATTTTTTATTATTTTACTGGCTTTTTAGAAAAACCATTCTAGTCGCTAAAAATTTAAAGATGTAAATATTGTAATAAAAATAGAGATTCTTCCACAGAATTTTTTTTTTTTTTTAATGATTTAAAATCTAATAAAGCTTTTGTTCGGTTAAAAATCTACAATTTTCCATATTATTGCACTTCCAAAATGACGAATTGAATGATATAGTTTTACAGTCAACACAGACTTCTTCTTTCTTTTTTTTTGTTTACGAACTAAACACCATTACAAATATACATCACAGCTAAATTTTTATCACTGGGTAACTCTATGGTACTACGAGATATGCTGCAAAATACAAATACTCGCAGTGGGATTTCTTTATCTGCTTGTTGTTGTTGCGCAGGACCTACCATCCCGTTACTTGACGTACTCGTTATGTGCCCTATGTTGTAATTTTTGATTTATTACAGTATTTAGCTATACCTACATTTGCATTTACTGGTATTAATGCGTAGGTCTACCATTACTACGATATTTCACAGTGAAAATTGATTTAGTTAAGTTGTTTTAATTTTTTAAAAGTATCTTTTAGGACATCTAATAATAAATTCTTTGGGCTGTTGAAACCCAAACAAAAAAAAATATAGTGAAGGAAACTTAATTAGTCCAGTACACTATCAACGATCAAATTTTTAAACTATGTTTCATAGATTCATTTTTTTGAAGACTGATATTTTTTTGACGTTTTAGTACCAGTACATAAGTTCTTTTGTGAAAAATAAATGTTTTTATTAAATAATTACAATATTATTAAGCTTGAACATAGAGTCTTGTTTCATTCACCAAAATATTTTTAAAGAAATAATAGGCAAATATTCGGATCAAAAACAAAATGCCGCAGGTTAGTTTAATCCTTACTGCAGTTGTGAGTAAATATTTAAATGTAATTTTACCTTTGGATTAAATTAACTTCGACACGAAGGCACCGCAAAGTCATAAAAATTCAGCTTAAGAACAAGAACATTTACGATGCAAATATTTGTTGAACAAACACTGATTATGTAAGCAAAGAGATGATTTTTCCAATCAACTATTATTTTATAAATAAAAAATAAACATATATTGTTATTTAAATGCTACATTCTTTGAAAGAATCTTTTTAAAATTAATTCGGAAATAATTCCTTATAGCAGATTTTTATAAATTTCTCTGCTTCTTTTTACAGTTCATCTTCGTCCATAACGAAGTCGCTTCCAAAGCCCGAATCAATGGCATAGCTTGGACTAAAACAAAATTTAATGTATTATTTTCTTAGTCTTGGCGGGTTAAGAGAAAAGTTTTTTTAATCTTACGTTAAAAAAATAAAGGAATTTTAATAGACCATTCTAAAAATTTAAACATTTCGCAATCGTCCTTGGAAGGGGGTGAACTAAGGAAAAATTATATAATTAAATTCACAAATTAAAGTATATGGTCATCATCTTACACGATATAAACAGGTGCTAATTTACTACAGACAAAGCTGTCGCAACAACTTTTAAATATAATTCAATTACAATTACCAATTACTTTTCTAAGTAGTAGTAAATTACGATTACTAATTACTAGCATGTTTGTTAAAAGTAATTCAATTATCAATTAAAACTATAAGTAATTGAATATTTTAGCAATTACTCTATTTAAATTACCACATGTATTAAATACGATACACTAAACAAATAAAATTTATACTAATATGCCTCATATGCACACGTTACACTATTCAAACTGCTTTCTCGGCAAGTTCAACATTAAATGACACTAAAATAAAAAATATTTTTTATCCTTCCTCAAATATCAACAGATTTTTTCACAAAAAAATATATAAAAACCGTGGCGGTAAGCATCAATCGAAAATACTAAATCGGCGCGGAGGCAACATTCAAAGCGGCCCGCCGTGTTTCAAGATGCTCTTTGAATTTTTCGTAGTAATTCAATTATTTATTAGGTAATTAAATTAATTTGTAAGTATTTCAATTACTTTATAAGTAATTGAATTACTTCCTAAGTAATTAAATTACTTTGGATTCGTGAAAATCAATTACCAATTACGATTACATTATCCTATTAATTGGTAATCCAAATACAATTACCTTTTTTAGAAAGTAATTAAATAAAAGTTATCCAATTACTGAGAAGTAATTAAATATGATTTTTCAATTATTTTAATTCAATTACCGACAGCTCTGACTACAGACATATATTATATATACATTAAAACTTCTTAACAACAATCTAAACCAGTCAGTACAGTACAATAATTGCTTTCCCGTTTTAGATATCTGCAAACACTGGTTTAATAGTGGCAACAGCGCATTGACCATATACTTAATGAAACAGATCGGCATTGTTTGAGGGGCGGATATAAACCTTACGAACACCAATGTATGTGTATGACGAGAATAACGGATTATTAAATTTAGGTCACCTTAGCAATATGAAATATAAATATATTTATTAAATAAAAAACTGTTTACTTATTTACAAAAACAATGGAAGTAATCACAGGATTTAAAAAATGTGTTTTTTTTTAATAAACCAAAACATGATTTGTTTAACTTAAATACAAAGAGTAATAGTATATTTTACCAATGATAAATACTGTTACATATACATTTTTCAGTGCGATTTTCTGGATGGTAAATTCATAGAAGTTAAATCAAGACATACAAAATAATTTGCGAGAAATTATTAAATTTATTCCACATTTTTGGAATTTTCCCTAAACAAAGGTAAATTATTTTTTTTCTGTATCACGAAAGTTTAAGCCTATGGTCAAGGAAAATTCTTTTTCTAGAACATTATTATCTACTTTTTACAAGAGGGTTTACCTCTATTTATATTCTTTTGTGATGAGCTCCAAAATTCTAGTAGGTATATCATACTTAGAAGGGCCTAGATATGCCTTTGACAACTATTAAAAAAATACATTATAAGGACTTCGTGATCCTGAAGGGTTTTAGCAGGTGATAACTCTAGAATCACTGTGTAGGAAGACAATATACTCGAACACTGAAGTCACTCAGATCTCAGATGAGTCTGATAAAGACTTCGTGGTAAGCCTCTTTAAAAAATACTTTTTAAAGTCTTTCTTCTAGAAACAATATATTTTGGCTGGAGCATAGCTGGTAATAAAATAGGATATACTTTTATTTTAAAATATAAAAGGGATCATTTTTAAAAAGTAAATAAATCTGATTACTTCAAGCTTAGTTGAGCCTTTTTTAAAAATATTAGCAATTTTTTTGGTCTGGTTCACAAGGTGATTTAAACTGCAGACCAACTAAAAATGAGGTATAGAAATGGTTAAATTAAGGCAATGCTGCACAATTTGGCACATTTGGATATTCTCGTTTCACAGACAAATTTTTGATTCGCAAAAAATTTAATATGGAGGAAATTTCGCGTTATGATATTTACTGACTTTTTGTTTTTAAAAATTGAATAGCTTACCCAAATAACCCCTCAATAATACCTACTTGCTAGCTCTGCACGTGAAAAATACAATCCTTTTCAGCTTCTTGTTGTACAAGAAATAATTGAAGCTCCACAGACAACCGTCTTCCCCGAATGGATCGGAAGCTAGATCCGGGTTGTACGAATAAATGTCGCAATTTTCGAGACAAATTTCATTGTCCACAGCAGCCCACAGAGGCAGGTCTAAGGGCTTTATAGGCGTCTCCTGCCGTGGCAGTCAGCTGAGAGTCGATTGCGTTTGTTACCCACTGAAGGGACGGCTCCTTGCTAAATTCGTGGCTCTGTAAAAGAGATAGTCATTATTGGTGTGTAACCGCAGTAGGCGGCTAAAAACCGACAAAACTAATATAATTTTTTTCTTATTATTTCTTTGCTGTGTAATTTACAATTTTAAATTATTCGGTTGGAAATGAATTGTATTAATATTAATGTTACGTTTTAAGATTTATATTTTTACTTAATTGCGTTTGTTTCCCACTAAAGGGACGGCTACTTGCTAAAGAATCTTATTATTAATATACAGGGTTCCCCTAATGGACTACCCATTTTAATAGCTCGATAAAATTGTTAAATCTTAATAAAACAAACATTTTATTACACTTAATTACAATCTACTCTGTGGAATTTACTGTAACATATAACGCATCTGAACTTACTAAAAATTACGTCTTTTAATAGACCAGCAAACGAACCATTTTGCCTAGCAATTTTTTCAAAATGCTAGAATGACTTGAAGTTTTGACAGTAACAGTAAGAATCAAAATCCATATCATGCCGAAGGGCGCCTTTATCTTGGGGGTGGTTACCAAAGCATCTCGGGGGAAGAATTTTTTATATTTTGAACACAGGAATCGACAGAAAAATGATTTTTAAGCAAAAAATGTTCGAAACTCGGAGTTTTTCGACGATAAAATCAACGTTTTTAATCGGTGTTTTGCAAATAACTCGATAAGTATGCATTTTATTAAAAAAACTGTAAATAACACCATTGTAGGTTTAAAAAAAACTAATAAAATGTTTTTTTTTAATAGTTGTGGAACCAATACAAACCAAGTTGTTGGTTTGTTAAAGGTTAGCCGTAATTCATCAAACACAAAATTTCATAGTTTCAAAGGCAAATAAGGCAAAAATCTACGTATTTTTTGAGAAAAAACCAATAATAACTTATTTGAAGCATTTGCTAAGACCTTTCTTTTTTTTTAAGACATGTATCATAAAAGTTGAGTAAGTAATGATTAAAATAAGGTTAGACAAAAATTACCTTTTTTAAAAAATAACTCGAAAACTAAGGGATCAAATTGTAGCTTTTCGAATCGCATTTTTTTTTTAAATTTACTGTATGACAGAAATTAAGTGAGATATAAATGTTTAAAACGCGTGTGTATAGACGAGAACTACCTTGTTTCAGTCCTTTAAACTCACCCCTTTAAAAAAGTAAGGGTTTTAAACAGTTTTGATATATAGGACCTTATAACTCTTAAAAAAAAACTAATAAAATGGTGTTTTAAAGTACTTTTTATCACAAAAACTATAGAAGTTAAAAAAAAAAACAATTTTCTGAAGCATGCTAAAAGCGATTCAATGACTTTTTTAAAAAATTTGCGGTTTTGTACTATTTCTTGCAATGTAATATTGTAAGGGGTGGATTTTTGAGATTAAAAAATTACAAAATTAAATTAGTAATACTTGTGGAGCAGTCACATTTTTTAATTACAACTCTGTGGCAATATGTTAATTTTTTGTAGGATAAACATTTTTTTAATCAATAATAAGGGTTGATTTTTAAGAGTTAAAATATATTAAATAATTTTTCAAAGAATTAAATACTTATGTTCTAATTAATATGATCCTTATTTTATGTGACTTAAGCTGCAATATGAAAGTTTGGAAGGTTTTTGCAATAAGGGGTAGTTTTCACCCCTAAAAAATAAAGAGCAACCTTCGGCATAATCGAGATTTTAAAGAGGAGGGTAAGTTAAGCTTACTCTTAATTTTTCATGCAAAACACTATGTTAATATAATTTTTTAGTTTTTTTATCATAATAGGGGTTTATTTTTAAGGGCTAAAATATTTCAAATAATATTTCAAAGAAACAAAATAGTACTTTTTCAACTTATTTAAGTCGAATTTTACCCAACTTAAGATTTAATGTATAGTTTTATAGGTTTTAGCAATAAAGGGTAGTTTTCACACCCATCGGCATAATATATATTATGAAGAGGAGGGTAAGATAAGCTAAATCCCAAAATGTCATGCAACTCTATGCATTTTGAAAATATTGGCAGGTTTTGCACTTTTTTCAGCTTCGTTTTTGGACTATTAGGTGACCGCCATCAAAATTAAAGCACTTTTCAAGATTCGCTGGGCTTCTTCAGCAATTCGGACTTTGAGTTCTTGGTTGTTTTCAGAACCAGTTGCAAAAACCGTCGCCTTTAAATAGCCTCACAGAAAGTCTGGTGCAGTTAAGTCCGGAATAAAAAACGTCTCTTGCATATTTACGTAACGCTCGGAAGTCACTTTTAGAGGACGGTTATTTCCATCTTTAAAAAACTATGGACCAATAATGCCAAATGATCCACCCGCACACCCTGCAATAGCTTTTGGATTATGGGGATTGTTTGTAATGATTTCATAAGGATTTTCGCTAGACCAATATCTAAAATTCTATTAATCATGCCGTTCAAATAAAAATTTGCCTCGTTACTTATTAAAAGATTGTGGATGTCTCCTCGATGTAAATTTAAAAATTCTTGGCAAAATGCTTATCTCGCTTCTTTATCTTGATAACTTAGATGTAGCGCCATTTGGTATTTGTACCGATAAAATGTTAAGTCCTTGTGAAGAATTCGATCTAGGTTTTCTCTTGATATTTCCAAAACAAGAGATTGCCAATTAGCAGACCTTGTGGCACTTTTCTGCACGCAATTTTGACTCGTTTGTGACTCGACACTGGTGAATCCATGACATAATAGTATTACGGTTTGGAGCATCAACCCTATGGTTGTTTCCAAATTGACGACAACATGCACACCTGACTTCTTCTATTGAGTTATTTCTTATGTAAGTAACATAATTCTACGCAAAACACTCGTTGTTGAACTGAACAATCCATGAGGATTAAAATTATACATTATATATGTGTCAAAACCTAATGATAATTTATTAGAAAAATGACATTTTACGATATTACATTTTATCTTAGTTTTGTGATAGGCGCTTGCATTAATAAAATTTTAATTAAAATCACAAAGGCCATATAGAATTTATTTTAATATCAAAGTAGGTGTCTATTATGGGAAACCCTGCATAATAGCAATAGGCGGCTAAAAACCGACGAAACTCATTTTTTTCTTATAACTTTTTTGCTTTTGCTTTTTAAATTATTTGTTTGGCAATAAAATGTATTATATAATTCATAAAAATAATTATTTTATTATAGTACTTAAAAACAAATCAATTTTATAAAGAATTAAATGTTCTTAAATTTTTTCATGTTTATTGTTACTATTATTGCAAGAGCAGACTAGCTCTTCATAATAATATATAAAAAAGTATAATTTTCAAAAATAATATATCAATATCTTTATTCTGGAGAAAAGCCAGATATTTTTTCTTTTAAATTATTATTAATGTTACGGGACGGCTCTTTGCTAGAAGATTCTTAATAGTTATAAAACAGCAGTAGGCGGCTAAATCCGACGAAACTTTAATATCATTTCTTTTTAATTAGTTCTTTGCTCTCTAATTTGTAATTTTAAATTATTTGGTTGGCAATAAAATTTATTAATATTAATGTTACGTTTTAAGATAGGTATATGTTTTTGCCAAAATGCGTTTGTTTCCCACTAAAATATACTTATTATTGTTATATAACAGCCGAATATAATAAAACTTAAAAGGTTTTAAATAAAATGATTTAATTAACGGTTTCTACTTATAAAACTGCTAGCATTAGCGTGTCTTTTAAGGTATGTTTCCTTCCACGCGGCGGTCGCATGCGACCGCCGTTTAATCAGGTGGTTTCTTAGGACCGCGGCTCAAACTCGCGATAGCAAAATTATTAGTGAAAGGGAATAATCTTTGGTAAGAGTCGTGATGGATGATCTAGCAATATATTTATTATTAGAAGAAAAAGAGGATGACGAAATACTATTACAATTAGCCAATCTGAAACATAGCAATGCCTCTATAAATCCAATATTTCAGCAAAGACGCGATGAGGGTTGTTATACTACATTAATAAATCGACATCTGCAACAGGATGAAGTAAAATTTAGAAAATATTTTAGACTGAATAAAGCATATTATGTTAGAGAGAGTCAGACAATATATTTTTGGCAGGATCTTGGGAAAACATTAAAATTATTTTTTTGAATAAGTGCGAAACATCATTGGATTTGGGATCTTAAAAGCTTTTAAAATACTTAATAGAAAATCCAGGATCTCATTTAAAAATAAAGTTTCAATTTTTAACAATTAAAAAAAAACACCGGATATTCCACACAAAACAACCCAAACAAAATATCAGTCGCAGACACGACTGCGTCTACACTGCTTTTTCAGCAGTCCGGTCGCATCAATCGCAGTCGTTGACAGCGGACGCATACGACGGCCGCTTGGAAGAAACCAGCAGGGGGGTGTCAGTGAGATAGCGAAGTTGGCCACAGACAACATTTGGCAACATAAGATCTCGGTTGGGCGCGAAAATTGAATTATGGAATTTTATATTTTTAATCTAAAATGTAAATGGCTCATTCTAAAATTAGTATTTTTTAAATATGTTTATGTAGGCCCATAACAGTATATAATTTCAGGTTTTGTATATACAAACAACCATTAATTCTTATTTTCTAAAAGTAAATATTTATTTCGGCCATTGCGTATGCGTACTAGTACACAGTCTACTTCTTTAGTTTATGGTACTAGTATTATTTCATTATTGGTTGTTCGCACATGTTGGTTGATTAAAAACTGGATTTAAACTGAAAATTTTCATATATTTTGTCTAAATTTTAGTAAGTATTATAATTTGTAATTAGCTTTACAAATCTTAACACTTTTTACGCGGTATAATTAATAAATGTTGACGGATAAAGGTTTTCTAACCACACTTAATTTTTCGGGACAGAAAATTCTAGGAAAAAATGCAACTGTTGGAGCAGGTTTGTTTTAAAATGCGTAAAACAATATTTTTTTCTTATCCTTATGTACAAAACAAAGGCTTTATCTTTTTTGTATTTGCTATTAATCTGGTAAGTTTTTTATCCATGCTTGAAAAATTTTTGGATACTCCGCAGACTGCATGTTATTCTGTTTGCAAAGTATCATCTAATATGGTTTTTAAAAGTGCTTGGAAATTGTTTAATAGTTTTTAATGTAGAAGTGTTATGGTATAAGTTAAGGTGACGGTGAAATGTTAGTAGATAGCTTCGAAAGGGTATTAAGCATGTCTTAAGATCATTTTACGCTTTGCAAATTTTAAAATTTAAAATAAAGTTAACAAATTATCCAACTAATATTCATAATTTTCAATAAAATTATTGCTTTATCTTTTTGTATTTGCTATTAATCTGGTAAGTTTTTTATCCATGCTTGAAAAATTTTTGATACTCCGCAGACTGCATGTTATTCTGTTTGCAAAGTATCATCTAATATGGTTTTTAAAAGTGCTTGGAAATTGTTTAATAGTTTTTAATGTAGAAGTGTTATTGTATAAGTTAAGGTGACGGTGAAATGTTAGTAGATAGCTTCGAAAGGGTATTAAGCATGTCTTAAGATCATTTTACGCTTTGCAAATTTTAAAATTTAAAATAAAGTTAACAAATTATCCAACTAATATTCATAATTTTCAATAAAATTATTGCTTTATCTTTTGTATTTGCTATTAATCTGGTAAGTTTTTTATCCATGCTTGAAAATTTTTGGATACTCCGCAGACTGCATGTTATTCTGTTTGCAAAGTATCATCTAATATGGTTTTTAAAAGTGCTTGGAAATTGTTTAATAGTTTTTAATGTAGAAGTGTTATTGTATAAGTTAAGGTGACGGTGAAATGTTAGTAGATAGCTTCGAAAGGGTATTAAGCATGTCTTAAGATCATTTTACGCTTTGCAAATTTTAAAATTTAAAATAAAGTTAACAAATTATCCAACTAATATTCATAATTTTCAATAAAATTATTGCTTTATCTTTTTTGTATTTGCTATTAATCTGGTAAGTTTTTTATCCATGCTTGAAAAATTTTTGGATACTCTGCAGACTGCATGTTATTCTGTTTGCAAAGTATCATCTAATATGGTTTTTAAAAGTGCTTGGAAATTGTTTAATAGTTTTTAATGTAGAAGTGTTATTGTATAAGTTAAGGTGACGGTGAAATGTTAGTAGATAGCTTCGAAAGGGTATTAAGCATGTCTTAAGATCATTTTACGCTTTGCAAATTTTAAAATTTAAAATAAAGTTAACAAATTATCCAACTAATATTCATAATTTTCAATAAAATTATTGCTTTATCTTTTTGTATTTGCTATTAATCTGGTAAGTTTTTTATCCATGCTTGAAAAATTTTTGGATACTCCGCAGACTGCATGTTATTCTGTTTGCAAAGTATCATCTAATATGGTTTTTAAAAGTGCTTGGAAATTGTTTAATAGTTTTTAATGTAGAAGTGTTATTGTATAAGTTAAGGTGACGGTGAAATGTTAGTAGATAGCTTCGAAAGGGTATTAAGCATGTCTTAAGATCATTTTACGCTTTGCAAATTTTAAAATTTAAAATAAAGTTAACAAATTATCCAACTAATATTCATAATTTTCAATAAAATTATTGCTTTATCTTTTTGTATTTGCTATTAATCTGGTAAGTTTTTTATCCATGCTTGAAAAATTTTTGGATACTCCGCAGACTGCATGTTATTCTGTTTGCAAAGTATCATCTAATATGGTTTTTAAAAGTGCTTGGAAATTGTTTAATAGTTTTTAATGTAGAAGTGTTATTGTATAAGTTAAGGTGACGGTGAAATGTTAGTAGATAGCTTCGAAAGGGTATTAAGCATGTCTTAAGATCATTTTACGCTTTGCAAATTTTAAAATTTAAAATAAAGTTAACAAATTATCCAACTAATATTCATAATTTTCAATAAAATTATTGCTTTATCTTTTTTGTATTTGCTATTAATCTGGTAAGTTTTTTATCCATGCTTGAAAATTTTTGGATACTCCGCAGACTGCATGTTATTCTGTTTGCAAAGTATCATCTAATATGGTTTTTAAAAGTGCTTGGAAATTGTTTAATAGTTTTTAATGTAGAAGTGTTATTGTATAAGTTAAGGTGACGGTGAAATGTTAGTAGATAGCTTCGAAAGGGTATTAAGCATGTCTTAAGATCATTTTACGCTTTGCAAATTTTAAAATTTAAAATAAAGTTAACAAATTATCCAACTAATATTCATAATTTTAACTTGCTATTGCCTTGAGTGTTTGTAATAATGAAAAGAAAAGCCTTTTTTTTCATGATTTAAGTAGGTAAAGTGGGATTAATTATGTACTTTTTTAATGGTAACCCTATATCTAACTGCAAAATTACAACCCTCTTCACTCTTCAAGACGATTTTATCAATGTTAGGTTTGACAGATTTAATTTAAGTAGTTTAAAATGTTATGCCTAAAGCATCCCCTTAAAAATATGGTGAACGACAGATAATATATTGTTCACATTGTTCTTATGAAAGAGTTGGTTGCAAATTATTCAAAATGTATTAAGGCTTTAATTCTTGTATAATTATAATATCACGATAAGTGATTAAATGTTCCTTGTATATTTTGTAAATTTAAGACTTTATTTAGGCATATTACTAGTGCATATAAGTACTTATTTTTAATATCTATTTTTTTAGGTGAAGCACTGTTTATCATAACTCTTACTTATGTATATTTCTAATTTCATATATCTGTAAGTATTTGGCTTTTTTGTATATTTTCCAGTTATTTAAATAGTGAAATTGTTTAATAGTTTCTTTGATATCTGGCAGAAAAATTTTTCCTTTTATATAAATACTATGACAAAATGCATATTATCCAGCCTATAAAATATTGTGTATTCTTTGTTATATGGTGGTTGCACGAACGTGTACCGGTTTCTCATTTCATATATCTGTGTAAGGATTTTGCTTAATTGTGTATATTTTTTTATCTAAATGGTAAAACTGACCAATAATTATTTTTTTATTTGGCAAAATATTATTGCATTCTACAAATATTACTATATCAAATGACATATTATCTACCCTATTAAAAATTTTGTATCCTTCGTTATATGAAGGTTTCACACACGTGTATCAATTTAAAATATTATTTTAATGAGTGGCATAAATATGCTTTTTGGATTACATTAAATAATTTTGAAAAATTAATATATATTTAACTTATACTATTTCATTAAATTTTTAAATTAATACAGGTGCCGCCTCCCCCTTTATGAAGTATTACGAACAAAAGTTTACTTTGTTTTAAAAAGATCCTGCTTTGTTTAAATTATAGGGCAGAATGTAAAGTTTGACTAGTTATTAAAGGGCAGAATGTAAATTTGGTAACTTATTAAGTAAATTAATAAACATTTTTTAGATTCCTTACGAATACATAATAGGTCGTGGTTTTTGGCATCTTGACTGAAAATAACTTTTTTAAAAATATATTATAAATGTTGTTAATTAAAGATATTAAATTATTTTAAATTTTTATTTTGCAGTGTAAACTTTTATATAGTGTAGTTTTATTGTATATTGTATTTAATTTTTTTCCAGATAAATAAAATACTCTTGCTTTTTTAAAATATGTATTTTTATTAACTAAAAATCACCTAATTGTACATTTTCTAATATCTTTTTATTTGCAGGTAATCTGAAATTTAACTGCACTTTTCCTTTAAAAGACAAACACTAATAACCTATTTTTACCCTTACTAAAAACAACACATTTTTTCTCTTATTCAATTATTAAACAAAAATTTTAAATAATTTTCTTCCAGCAGTTCAGATTACTTGTTTAATAAAATATTAGAAAATGTAAATAAAATAACTTTAAAAAGTAAACAAAGGGCAGCCATATTGAATCACAAAACCCTGTCGATAAAATAGGATGCGATTATCGGCCCAACCGAGATCTTACGTTGCCACATGTCCACACTGCGGCCAACGAAATACACGAACTTGACATTTCTTTTATTCCTTTCGTATTTTGTGGAAACCAGGCACATTTAAAAACATTAGCAGGAGTGCTTTGCCGTTAACGTAGTGCGTTAGACGCATGCGGCGGCCGCGTGGAAGGAAACATACCTTTAAGAAGTTTTCTGAGATGTTGTAAGGTAAAAAAAGTAAGAGCATATACTTGCTAGAGGCGCCCTACCGCTGGGTAGTGTGAACAAGCTTGCGAGAAAGAAAGAAAAATCGAAATACTATCTTTCTCTCTCACTCTCAGAGTATACACCTTACCCACCAATTAGCACGCAGAGCACCTTTGTTGGCACTGCCGAGCGGCAGGGCTGCCTCTAACAGGTACGTGCTCAAAGGAAATATTTTCGGAACATAAAAGGCCACTTTGCATTTAACCAGATTATGGTTTTTCAACTTTAAACACTCTCTAACAGGTAGCGCTACCTATACTAGCTTGTGAATCATTGCCGATTACTGTTAGTATATATAAGAATAGTTTTGTCATCTCCTTTCTTCTTTGTCTAGGGGAGCAAAGTGTTCAATGATCGTCTAGTGAGGGCACTTCTGCTGACAACCCTATGTTAAATGACCGCACCCGCAGCGTGTAAAGCGCACTGCGAGTGCAATTTTTGAAAGCGCCCTCTTACTTCATGAGGGCCGTAAAATAAATAATACATCCAGTGTTGCCATATCTACCAACTTTTAGGTAGATCTACCTACTTTGCCCTCAGTCTACCTGTCTACCAACCTAAGGCTCAAATCTACCTATTTTTCAAAATTTTTAACGCCATTATTAAACACATTTCTTTCTTACTGAAGGATGGCCTTAGCTCAACGGCGAATTAAAAAGAAAAACTTACGATTGACAGTGGGCATTGATTGACATTTGACTAGGAATGAGCTAAACAGCGATAATTGCATAACGCCGTTATGGGCGATCGCGATTTTTAAATAACGGCGATTTAAAAGCGTTACTAGCTGACTAGGAAACTTGTATTTTTTTATGGAAAAATAATGTAAAATATTTACTTTTTTAAATACACCTTTTAGGACTTGTTACATACTAAAAGATTTAAAACAAAGAACTATGTATAAACATGCACAGTAAATAATTTCAAAACAGTTTTTCTACTAAATTAAGGTGGAGATCTACCAATTTCTATCGATTTTTGGCACACTTTCTACTAATTTTCTAAAATTAGGGTTGGCAACACTGAATACATCTATAATCTATGTTTTTTAAGTATTAATATATTCTGCTGTTACCAGAACCGAAAAACATTTTTTTTATGACTATAACATTTGGTAGAAAACTTAAATTATTTAATCTCCCCTTTTTAATGTTCAGGTTCATTGGTTTTAAAGTGGCGAACATAACATTTTATAATGCTTCACCATATTACTTTTACAATGTTTTTAATAACCATGGGGTACTGAGGTAACTAAAACGTTTTTATTTTAAATCCCCACCCCTAACAAATTGTTAAAAGCTAGAAAATTAAAATAATTAGAAACATCGTTTTATTTCTATCCAAACTTAAGTGATTTTATTTGACTATACACTGAAAATGTCACAATCCAATACCTATAAGATATAAAAATTATATACAGTATGTCCACGGATAGACATCCCAATAGAACAAATGGACCCAAAATTTGGTTTTTGGACAAAAAGTCATTCTTGATAAAAAAAATCTGCATCTCGATTAAATGTAGTCTATGAGAAGAAGTTTTGATTTTTTTTATACAGGAAACCCAAAAAATTAAAAAAAAAAATGAAGTACCATCAAGAATAAACCAACTTGATTATCGTTTTAAAGTAAAATGGCAAATAAAAAAAGTTTTTAAACCCCATTCAGTTCTTACATAAAAAAGGTATTAAACAAAAACATTGCACAACAAAAAGAACTATTATTTATTTGAAAACTCCTCCCCCGTGACCGACGCATTTTTCTAATGCCGTCTAATGTGATCATAACTTTTTCTCACCTACTCAAGGGAAATCATTTGTACTGACTGTAAAATCCTCTGTTTCAAAATATCAACATTATTTTCAATGGGTTGCTGAAAAGTTAATTGATTTAAACGGCCCCAAAGGTACGCGTCTGAAATCCTAAGTCAAATAATATCATGACGTTTTGTCAGATAAACGATACCTTCATTTGGTGGAGGAGGTGAAAAAGGTTAAACTAGAGATTGTTTGATAAAAATAATACACGGATTAATACGATGCTGGAGCAGAGAAAATCCCGAACTCAGAACTCCTGCCAATCCCATTCCTGCCCATTTCATATTTTGGGATAATAGGACCGTTTTTCTTTGAGAACACGTGCAACAGGAATTCATACATGGAAATGCTACAAACCTTTTTTTTTCGGATAAGTTGGATGAACTGCTATTACAGTACCGGGAACAAATGTAGCTTGAGTTCTTTATGTAAGCACTGAATAGGATTTAATACCTTTTTTATTTGCCATTTTACTTTAAAACGATAAATAAAGGTAATTTATTTTTGATGGTATTTCATTTTTTTAATTTTTTGGGTACCTTGTATAAAAAAATGAAAAATTCTTCTCGTAGACTACATTTTTTCAACATGTAGAACTTTTTATCAAGAATGACTTTTTGTCGAAAGACGAAAT
This sequence comes from Listronotus oregonensis, assembly GCA_019359885.1. Taxonomy (NCBI): domain Eukaryota; kingdom Metazoa; phylum Arthropoda; class Insecta; order Coleoptera; family Curculionidae; genus Listronotus; species Listronotus oregonensis. The sequence goes on from JAHBCN010000272.1 coordinate 168,783, forward strand.
TTTTGGTCCATTTGTCCTATTGGGATGTCTATCCGTGGACATACTGTATAGAAACAATCGACCAAACTTTATAACAAAAACACATAACATACCTATTTTGTTAACCAGAAGAATAATTATTTTATCGTAAAAAAAGAAACACCTGATTAAGTTTGACCAAAGTTGGTATTAAAGCAGATTTCAGCTTAAAAGAAATAAGTTAATAAATTGAATTTTATTTAAACAAACACAGTTCTATATACTATATTTGTTTATTTATTAATAAAGAAACGTTAGTCTGTAGCCATTATCAGTAAATGAGTAATATTTTATCTAAAATAAAGTTGTACAATCCATTTAATCAGAATCTAAAGGAAATTTAAATAATCCAATGGCACGGGATATGTGGTATTAAATAATAAAACATTCTTGTTTTGCGTGTCATTTAGATAAATAATGAATAACAGAATAGCACATTTTTTATATTATTTTATCTATTTCAGATTTTTATTTAGAGGCAATTAGATAATCGGTAAATTTTGAGTTAACAGGCAAATAGTTAGGAACTTTGGATTTTCCATTTAGGAGTAACTAAACAAAAGATACATGTCATAAAATTAACACTTTCTTAATGGGACACTTTATTTATTGTGCGTTTTTGAAAGCGTCTTATTTTTTTGATACGTTTTAATAAAATAAATTTTGTATTTATTTTTAGTAAAAACAAAATTAGTTTAATTCTGTTAAAGTATAGCGTTAGTTGCTACTTTTAATGCATATTGGTAAAAGTAAAACATTTAAAAAAAAACCATTCTAACAATTTTGTTGTTCAATATAAACGCTAGAATTTGACAGAATATTGAAGTAGAAAAGAGAGACAAAATCCAAAATTCTGCAAAAATTGTTATTATTTCTTTTATTTATCATTCTGTCTTAATTAGAAAGCAAGGCCTTAAAAAATAGAAATTTTAATATTTGTGAAGCTTTGGAAATATGTCTTTTTGATGGTAATGAGCTGGCTACCAATGTAAAAATATTTAAGTTATTTTGTAATATTTAAAAAACTGTTGTTTTGATCAGACCATACTTTTAACGAATCATCAGAAACTTTCCGCGGTCCTTCTTGATTTCGAGTTTGTATTATTGTGTGATGTACAATTATGTCAGTAATTTAAAGAAAATAATTTTTACTCTTAGAAAATCCTCATAACTTCTCCATGTCCGACCGTTTGGCTTATAGCACCTATCCATCGATTAAGATGAAAGACAAATATGGACTTTTTTCTCAACCCAAAAAAAAACTGATGAAACATTTCTTTTAGTATGTTTCCCAACATGAGGAGGAGGAATGATTTATTTTCGCGAAACTTTTAAATAGACTGACCAAACAATTTTAAAAAACTTAAAAACTTTTAGTAAGCACATTAATTCAAAATTATTATTATTAAAGCAAAAAAATATTACAGAGAAAAATAGAAGTTATTTAAAAGATAAAGTTATTTTATAAACTTATAGCTTGTTACGTTTAAAGTACCTGTACCGGGTGTCCAAATAAGAAAGGACGCCGGCTGTATCTCAGAAAATGTTTATCGCACAGTGTTGGGAAAAAATATTTTTAGTAAAAGTGGCCAAAAGAAATAGCTGAAAATTATTAAGTTTCTGAAATGGCCGCTAGGGGGCGTAACTGAAATCTTGAATCTAAAAAAGTGATGTTTCTGTGAATTTTGCTATATTAACCAACAAAAAATTACCTGATTTTTAAAGTCGATGATAATTTAAACCTTTTTTGTTTGGCAATTTTTGCTGTATCTCTAAAAATAAAGCGGTGGGGGGTATTTAAAGGTTTCCGGAAAAAAAACCCTGTATATTTGAAACGGCTAAGCCGAGTTTAACAAACTTGGGCTATAAATGTTATTTCATTTGAAGTTTTGTTAGTTTTACATGTCGCCGCTTTTTTCGATATTCCGACAGAAATGGTTAATTTTCTAAAAAAAATTGAATGCATTGGTATAATTTTTTTTTCATGAGTAAGTAGCTAAATAATGCCTAAATAAGCTTACGAAAACCGTACCTCGATATTTTGTTATCTAAAATTTAGGCCAAAGAAAATTTTATACGTCAATATCTCAAAAACTATAAAACCTACAAGAAATTTTATAGGACATTAATTATGTATTTTCATGGAACCTTTAATTTGGATTTTGTAATAGTTTCGTCTACATGCAATACTTTACGAGTTATAATAAAAAAATCGAATTCCAGGAGTATACTTTAAAAAAATGCTGAAAATTCGATTTGTTGATCATAATTCGTAAAGTTTTGCATTTAGGCGAAAAAATTATATAACCCAAATTAAAGGTTCCGTAAAAATACATAATTTATGTCATATAAAATTTCTAGTAGCTTTATAGTTTTTGAGATATTTAAGTATAAAATTTTCTTTGGTATAAATTTTAGGTAAGGAGCAAGATATCGAGAGATGATTTTCGCGAGCTTGTTTAAGCATCATTTAGCTACTTTTTTATGCAAAAAGAATCATACCAATGCATTTATTTTTTTTTTGAGAAAGTTAACCATTTCTGTCGGAATTTCGAAAAAAACCCTTTATCGGCGACATGTGGAACTAACAAAACTAACAAACTTCAAATAAAATAACATTTATAGCCCAAGAATAGGTCTTTTTAACTAGCCCAAGATTGTTAAAATCGGCTAAGCCGTTTCGAAGATACAGGGTGTTTTTTTACGGAAACCTTTAAATACCCCTCACCACTTTATTTTTACAGATACAGCAAAAATTGTCAAACCAAAAAGGTTAAAATTATCCTCGACTTTAAAAATCAGGTATTTTTTGTTAGGTTAATATAGCAAAATTCACAGAAACATAACTTTTTTAGATTCAAGATTGCAGTTACGCGCCCTAGCGGCCATTTTAGAAACTTGAAAATAATTTCCAGCTATTTCTCTTAACCACTTTTACTGAAAATATTTTTTCCCCACGCTGTGCGATAAACATTTTCTGAGATACAGCCGGCGTCCATTCTTATTTGGACACCCGGTACGGAACCGCATGTGTATGATCAGATATGCACTAACCATTAGTTATTATATTTTTTTAATGAAAAAAGTTTGCTATTATTCAAAAAAATATTAAAAATTCCAAAATGTTCATATGAAATGAGCCAAAAGTTTTTATATTTCAGTAATGACAAGCTTAAAAAAATTGCAAATAACAAAAATATGTTTATACATTACGAGAAACTGTGACATTGAAAAAAAACCTTGTCCTAAAAATACATTTTTTTTTTCAAGTTTTAAGATCATTGCCAACTAAATTTACCTTACGACATTACACACAGATGATCAGCTATTCTTGTTTTTATTTTTAAAGGTCAAGTCTCCACTTTAGACCAGTTAATGTATTTCTTGTTGCCATAAAATAAAACATCGTGTAAACAACATACCTGGATAATTGCAATATATTTATAGATCTGTGTGTTATTTGGAAAAAGTTTACACTATTTTACACTTTTTGTACACACCTAGTCCTAAAGTACCCCTTCCATAAGAGAGCTTACTGGTACAGTGGATGGGGAGAAAAAAGGTGTTTGACCTCTGGATTTTTTTGTACAGTTTCAATTTTTATAAAAATTTGGAATTAAGTGGCTTTCACCCTCTATATTAAAGTTTATATATGCTTAAGGTGTGCTTTTATTTTTAGAGGGTGAAAACCACCCTTTATGCTAAAAAATTAAAAAACCATAGAAATAGACATTAAAAGTAAAATCAGAGCAAAATATGTAGATTAAATATATTTTTATGCTGTAAGTTATATCTAACATTATATTTGTAGCGTTTTAACCCTTACAAATCACCCTTAATAACGAAATTACCAATTTTTTTTTTCATTTTAAAATTATTTAATAACGCTTTTATTGTAGAAAAAAAATATTTTAACAGTTCTACGGTATAATAAATATTTAACTACCATAACTCAACCTTTAAATTACCACCCTCATGAGATTTACAAAAAAAAAATGTTTTTGACAAATTTAAACGATTTGATGATATACAGGGTGTCAAAAAAGTCTGGAATATTGCTAATATCTTCCAAGCCGCTCGTAATTTTTCGACGAAAATTTAGCTGGCAACACAATTTTTAAAAAAGCGTCAGATAAATGTAATTTCACTTTCCAAGGTATACAGGGAAAGCCAAAAAGTAGTATCAACTTAGGTTTTTTAAATGGAAACCCCTGTATATTTTTATGTAATCGAATAGATCTTTTCAAGCCAATTTCAACGGTATACAGTTTTATTTGTTTATCTGTCAAACTGATCGAATTATACGATTTAAAATTTTTCGAATAAGCTATAATTTTTACAAAGCACTTGAGAGCTAATTTTAAATAGGAACATAAAAACAAAGTAAATTATGTAGATGTTTCAACTTTAACAGGTTTTATTTCTTTAAAACGACAAGTTTTAATAAACGACCAAAAACATAATTCCAAACTGAAATTTTACAAACGGGAACACGTCTTGTAGTAACAATTAGATTACACTACTTTATCAAATGCATTAGATTTCTAATTTTTATTTTTAAGTGATCAATGTTTTCCGCCCTATCTTTATAAACTTTATTTTTTAAATCCCCCCACAAATAAAAGTCCAAAGGATTTAAATCCGGAGACCTGGCAGGCCATTCAATAGCGCCCCTTCTCCCTATCCACCGATTTGGAAATTCTCGGTTCAGGAACTGACGCACCTGCAAACCAAAATGTGCGGGAGCACCATATTGTTGGAACCAAATGTCTCTTCTATTTGGATATAGGATTTCTAACTGTGGAATGACATGTTCACGCAATAATTCCAAATAAAGTTCTGATGTAAGATTTCCCGCAATAAAAAATGGTCCGATAATATTATGACCTATGATACCTGCCCAGACATTCACTTTTTGTGGTCTTTGCGTGTGTGCTTGGGCCATCCATCGGGGATTGACTGCAGACCAATATCTACAGTTATGTCTGTTGACAATACCATGAAGCATAAACTTAGCTTCATCAGAAAAGAGAATATTTTCCATCATAATTTCGCAGAACTCTGCACGTCTATCGAAATCATCCTCTGTAAGTTCCTGAACCAAATGAATCTTAAACGGACGAATTTTTTCACTTCCAAATAAATTTTTGACAGACTGGTAAGTAACATTATGATCCAGTCCATATTGGCGAAGCGATTGAGTGGGATTCTCTTGAACATGCAGTAAAATATCTATTGTCGTATCACCACCAGTAGCTGTTTTCGGTCGGCCTGATTTGGGTCTGTGATTTACACTTCCCGTTTCGTTAAATTTCTTAAGCAATTTACTTACAAACGATTGAGTAATTGCGGGTCGATTCGGATAAATATGATTAAATAAATCACACACTTCTGCTTGTGATCTCTTGCGATCACCGTATCCAATCATCATAAGTATCTCAATTTTCTCTTTTTCAGTTAAAGCCATCGTTCTACTAATTAAAATGACTACTGTTGTAATTAGAAATTTGACACAAAATGTCATTTAAGTCAACTGACATTAACAGATAAGTACCTGTATAGGCCGGAAAACATTGATCACTTAAAAATCAAAATTAGAAATCAAATGCGTGATCAGTTTGACAGATAAACACATAAAACTGTATACCATTGAAATTGGCTTGAAAAGATCTATTCGAATACATAAAAATATACAGGGGTTTCCATTTAAAAAACCTAAGTTGATACTACTTTTTGGCTTTCCCTGTATACTTTGGAAAGTGAAATTACATTTATCTGACGCCTTTTTTAAAATTGTGTTGCCAGCTAAATTTTTGTCGAAAAATTACGAGCGGCGTGGAAGATATTAGCAATATTCCAGACTTTTTTGACACCCTGTATAATTATATAGTCCTGGAAATGAAGCTAAACAAATAGCAAAACCTAACATGTTTTTTGTCCTGCATCGATTTGCATAAAAATTTGGAATTAGGCGCTTCTAACCCTCTACTTGAAATTCTATTTTATGGTGATGTGCGATGTTTGTTTTTTAAGGGTGAAAAACTTATAGAGCAACATTTTAAACCTTAAGATGGGTAAAAGTTGGTTTGGATTAGTTGATGAATGATTGTTTTATGCTTTGGAATACCACTTTAAAATATTTTAAAAAATCAACCCTTGTTAAACTTAAAGTAAAAAAATATTTACCCCAGAAAATTATTAATTTATCATGGTGATTTAATTTTACAATGCTGTTGCATAAAATATGTACTAATTTCATTTTGCAACTTTTCGACCCTTATAAATCAACCCTTATTATAGCTTAGTTAAAAAATAATAATTTCCAAAAAAGTAATACCTTGACAGACTTATTAATTAAAAATTTTACTGCTTGAAATATTACCAATTTTATTCTTTTGCAAATTTTCAATCCGTAACAACCAACCCTCACAACATTGCAACTCTTATAAACCAATATAATAGATATAAATAGAAAAAAATAGAATTACATACAAAAATTATACCCGTAAAAGTATAAAACCGGTTGTACAGAATATTATGCTCCGAAATGGGCTATTTGAATTAAAAAAAAAAAAATGATTGGTTTTTTAAAACATAGGTAGCTTTTTTAGTTTAAACGATAAAAAGTTTTTTCAAAAATAATTTTGTAGGACTTTTTAAGGGATTCAAGGCTATGTAAATTAAATCCTTTTTAATTCCTTAGTTTTAAAATGAGATGAGTTTAAAGGGCTAGAATAAGGTGGTGCTTGCTCGTAAGTAGGGGCTTTAAACTGCCATATCTGGCCAAATATTTATTGTACAGAAAAATCTTTGTAATGAAAAGTATTTGTTATTAAAAAAGGTAAAACTCATTACTCTAGCATTTTTTGGTATCTCCAGTATTGTTGGAGTTATTTTGAATAAAATGGCGATTTTTATGAAATTGCGGAAAACCGTTTTTCACTTTAAGCTCCAATTTTTCTAAAATTAAGCATTTTAATTTGGTTAAACTTCTAGGATGTATTAATAATACATATATAAATAAAATCTCGGAAGGGTACAGACCAATTTTAATTAAGAGGGGAATTAGGGGGTTGTATTTAATGATATTTTCATAGGAAAAAGAAGGGACTGACCTTATTTTTACCATAGCTCGCTAATTTTTCATGCTAGAAACTCTTTTTTTGTTTTAAAATAAAGGTCTTATTATATACTTTAAAAAAGAGCTTATATGTTTTCCTTGAAAAATGCAAACTTTTCTCGCTACTTGACTTTGAATCTTTCTCAAGTTTAACATTTGATGAACAAAAGTTAACCATTAACAAGCCATAGCTCGGCCGTATTTGTGGTAGAGAAATTATAAAATAACATTTTTTTCTAGTTTTTTTTTTATAAGCTGCAATTTTGCTTTCCACAATTTTTGTGATAAAATGCATATTTTTAGAATTATTCGTAAAAAACCCATAAAAACATCGATTTTTTGGTCGAAAAACTTTTACTTTCAAATGCAAATATCTCGAAAAATATTAGTTTTATGAAAAAACTGTATAAAACATTTTTTACTTAAAATTACTTTCTTTATCAATTTCTGTAGTTAAAATGTAATAAAAAATTTCCACCCCCAGGTTGGGGTGGCAACCACCCACAGGATAAAAGCACACCTTGGCATGATATAAACTTTGATCCTTGGGTTATTCCCTACCTTTTGTAAAAATTTCAGGTAAATTCATGCAGGACAAAAAAATACTGGGCCAAAATGCCTCATTTCCTGTACAATATGTAAAAAGGCAGAGTTGAGATGATTAAAATCAATTAATTAAAATCCCGATTAAAATCATGATTTTAATGGGTATTTTTTTAAAATTATGGTTAATTTAAAAACAAGTTTTAAAATTCTAACTCTTAAAATGTATTTGTTTATACAAAAAATTAAACTCAATTCCCGCCTAAAAATATTTGTTTACTTAGAAAACAAAATATAAGCAGTAAGAAATATTTAAAGATAATAATATTTCCAAAGCTGGTAATTTAAAAAAAAAAACATGATTTTTTTTAAATCATTGTTTTTTGATTTTAAAAAAATCATTATTTTTATCAACCCTGAAAAAAGTGTAAAATGTGTACAATATTTCCGAATAATAAACAGACCTTGCGGATCTTGCTTTATTACAACCAAATTAGGTCTTTGATTATGGTACAGGGTTATGCAACAAGGGTGATAGATCGCTTTTTTGACTCTACCTGTACTTTTATGAAAAAAAAACTGAAATAATCGTCTTAAGGCATGTTTTGATATGTATGACACTGAAGAAATAATGAATGTGAGAATACCTATTCAGTAAAAATGATCAGTAAATTCGCATTTTTAGTTAACGTAAAAAGTAGACCTATTTTTCACTGAAAATGCTCTTGCTTTAAAATTCACCCTTTCGAAGGTGAACATGTGAGATTATTCACAGTTGTTCTACTTTTAATGTTATTTAATAATCCTGCTTGACGAATAGCACTGATGATAGTTTAACCGAAAGTGCTCTATTGATATGGGTTTCAATAAAAATTTTGCATGAAATACAAAGTTTTTTCATTTCTATATATTCTTACGTGCATAAGGCAACAATAAATTTTTTAAAAAAAGTAAAGGCTGTTTTAATCCCAGCCATAGATGCAACTGCAGCATGTAATTGTTTACTTAATTCTATAAATTTATTCTTGTCTGTCCAAACTGTGTATAATAAAGCAACGGATTTCCAAGACATTATCGGTGAAGTAAGTATAATATGATACCCAAAAAAGTATTTTGAAAATGGTCTTACTTTTAATCTAAAAAACATAGCAAATGGAACAAAAGAATTGTTTATTTTTTGTACTTCCTCTTTTTAAGTAGTCATTTTGTTGTTTGTTTTTGTTTATGTAGATGTTTGTTTGTATTTTATTAAAATGACAATGACTCTTATGGCATTTTAAATTATTTTTGTAATAGCGTTTTAGGTAACTCATATATTGACTATTTTTAAACTTTGTTATTTATTTTTATATAGATGTTTTTTTCTTTAATTCATTACACTGAAATGACAATTATTATTTTTAAGGCACTTTTAGTTAGTTTTGTAACAGTGTATATATTCTATTAGTTATGTTTGCTTTGTTAACAAGAATCTTTCTTTATAACAATAAAGCATATTTTAACTTGACTTGACTAAGTTCATTTGGTATTTTTTAAAAACACACAATAGGTGCTAATGAAACCATTTCTAAAGACGAAAACAAAGAATTATTATGTTAAAATCCAGTGTCACAAAAAAAAACAATATCTGAAATGTTTACTTTTCGTTGAATTTCGGTAAATAAGCCTAAAAATAAATTCTTAACAGTTTTGTCTTATTACTTTTTTCAATGTTTTATCTTTTAACCTCACTTTTTGACATTTCATATTGCATTTTTCAAATTTGCTGCCATAACAGCAGTCATTTGAAGAGTTTCAAATTTTTTTTTAGGTTATTTAACATGCACAATTAATTACAAGGAAACATTTTTTTAATACCTAGAAAACAGACGAATTCTTATTGTTTTAAATTTTTTTGACCACCCTGTATATTAGCCTATAAAATATCACAAAATATATTGTGATATATATTATGATATATATCCTCCAAACTCTAATATAAACTTAAAAAATAAGGAAAACCAAACTAATTTTTAAAAATGTATTTTTAAAGATGCAATACAAAAAGATTTTAAACCAAATGCTAGTTATAGTTATTTTCATTTTTTTTTAAATATTTATACTGTAAATAAGTATACATATTATTTTTTGTTATTCTTTGAGTATGTTGAGTCTCACAAATTAATTTACATCTAGTTTAACTTTATAAAAATATCTAAGTCTTCTTAATTTAAATGGTTAGAAACCAACAAAAAAAAATGTAAAATCACATTTATTTAACTCTTTTGGTTAATAATTTTTCTTACCTTAAGATCCATAAAATCATAATCAGGAAATGATGAATTTAGTGTCGCAATTAAGTAAAACAAGGTCTTACGACTGATAGTATCACAAAGGGGCCCATCTTCATCACCAGACACACTTCTGCTGTATTGAGACCCCATTTCAGGAGGTGAAAGTGCTTGCAGGTCATTGGGATTTATTCCTTCAGCATTAAATCTAAGTACAAAAAAAAACACTGTACGCTAGAACCAATGGAGAGAATATTTTAAATTTAAACAGAAAAATAAAAATCTTATGTTGGTGTACTAAGCTGGCTATGGCTTAGTACATTTAATATAATTAATTGGGCAGATTATCATAAGGACTTCACTGAATTTATTTGTCTTTTATTATTCACTAGAAAGACACAATGTTTTGTTTCATAAATTGTTTATTTACAAAATATTATTTGTGAGTTAGGTATGAATAATAAACAATTTAAAACTACTTAAAAATTAAGATTCTTTGTTGGTACATTTAAGTACTGAGTATTTGCAAAAAAAATAAAAAGAAGTAATATCAATGTATATAAAATATAGAGGATACTCTTTTAAAAATAACAAAGTTGGTGCATATTTGTTACCTGTAAATGTTATTTGTAAATTTTAATAAATGTAAAATATACCTTTAAAAAATAAAATTTTTGAATCAAGTATTTTTATCTTACTCTTCAATCATGCTTATTTACAAAAATGATAGGCTGTAATTCTTCATCTCTTATTCACAAAAATAATACAAACAACAGTATGACAGGATGTAAGTAAATATAAACACACCTCTTATAGAGTGCTTTATCAGCCCCAGCCATTTTGCAAGAATAACTCTCAATTCGACCAACTATCTTGCAGTCTCCAGTTTGAATTTGAAGGGCAATGTTAATCGCTTCAAATGTGGTGCTTTCTAAAAGCTTCATATTGTCTTGTTCAAATTTGAAACATAAAATTTACAACTTAATATCACAATTTTAAAATTTATTCTTTCACAGTGAAAGATTTAATAATACCTAATTTTTAGTGAACTTAACAAATTTATTTTTTTTGTAAATTTATATTCTACACGGACTTTTGTAGGCACTATTACTAAAAAAGTTTTTAAACATAGCTGTCGGGTGTATGAAAATTCCTTTTCTTTTTGAGTGAATCAAGTTGTTTTGCGTGACCAAGGATCTTCTGACAGAGCTCTTTTCTAGTAGGTAGTTTGGGCACATTACAATAATCGTAGAAATTAAAAAAAATATATTAGTCTCTAGGAAAAAAGTCTGTAATATGCTGACGGAAATTCGCTAGTGAAAATTACAGGAAATTCACTACAAGGACAAAAGGAAAAAACGGGCGAGTCCACTTTTGTACTACTTAGGACGCCAAAGCTTTATTTATATATTTGGAGGGCTAGTGTTCAGAATGTTCCGACTTGCACTTCATTTTCACAATTAAAACACTAAACACAATAGAAAACGGGTAAAAACACTAATTTTTAACCACTTTTTCACCAAAAAAGTTAACAATAAAATTTTGTTTGACGCTTTCTTTGAAGGATCAATCACAATAAACAGGCAGTTGCCAGATTGCAGCTAAAAATAATCATTAAAAGCAAAAGGCAGGCATAAAAAACGACGACTTTTAGGACTACGTACATAATATATTTTTTTATTTACAATTTTTTTCACAAAAAGCTATTATTTTCATGTTGTAATCTAAACATATGTTGAAAAATGAATTGAAACAAATTTAAACCAAAAGAAAAGTCTTTAAATATAGGAAAGAATATTTTTTTGGCAACGCCGCTCATAGACGTCAGGGCAATAAAGCCAAACAAAATTATTCTTTTCGCGGTTTCGATATGCTCAGTTGCGCAACGTTTATATTTTGTCCTTGTTTAATTTGAAACATAAGAAATTTTGTCTTTATTAATTTACATGATGAAACAGTAAATAGAAAGCGGTTTATGCTTAAAATAGCAAAGAAAAATAAACTTGGGGATCCGTTATGAAAAATATTATTTGCTTGACGTACTTTAAGTGCTTTTATAATTTATAATTAGAAATAATTTTTCTTATAACGTATTACTAAATTTATATATTTTTAATAATCATCACGTATTCATCAAGTAGACTTTTCTGTGTTGGTAGTGTTGGTACGACTGGATCTTTTAAAACAAAAGTTCCCCAAGCTTTTTTTGCAAATATCTCTTGACCTTTACGAAGGTCAAATACTAAAAGACTACACAACGAACAAACACTAGGACTACACTCAATCGTAGATCTTTACAGGGCCGTTCTTAACAATTTTTGGCGCCCTGGGCAATACACCAATTAGCGCCCTAGGGCCTAGGCATTGAAATTCTTAAATATGATTTTTTAATATTTCATTGCAGTTAGGTATAAAAAAAATATTTTGTAAAATGAAGTTCCCGTTAACCTACATTTCATTTTTAGTTAAAATACACGGAGCTTAAGAATAACAAGAATAGTGATGAAAATCCCTTATAATTTTTTATAATAAGACATAAAAGAGAAATAGCAATATATTTTCTTATTTTATGTTAGTAAATTCAATTTTATTTGCACTACAATACCTATAATACATAACAAAAATAAAATAAAAAGAATTTAAAATAATAAAAATATTGTAATAAACATCAAAAAATATTTTTAATAAAAAAAAACATCCATATATATAACTATACTACCTAATAATAATAATTATTATAAATTGAATTGATGTATTAAATAATAAACTTCTTTTTCGCTTTAGTTGGAGCAAATTCATATTGATTACACAGGTTTATAAAAAATGTCCTGATTATTTGACCGGACCATGGTATTCTTACGTATTTCGGCGCCCTGAATACGAGTTAGGGTCACGGTCAGTTTTTCCCATGTTTTTCCCCATCACGTCAGGAAAACGAGATTTCAAGGTCTTTTAGAGGTCAAAATGGTAATATTTTTGAAAGCGTCTCTGGTACAACCTCAGACGAAAGAAAGAAAAGGCCTAACATTTCATTCATAAGAGATACTTTGTTTTGTCCCAGACATTATCAATAAAATTATATAAGGGGAAAAAGGATAGAAGATAAATTAGGAAAGATCAGGGCAACATTTCGAGCGACCTTCTAACTTGACGCAGTGGCGTACCCAGGGGGGAGGGCAAGGGGGCATTTGCCTCCCCAAAAGGCTTGAGAAAGATTTTTTTAAGACCTCGGCCGCAGCGAGCGGGGGACACCCTACATTTGCCATTTAAGAGGGCGCCGAATCCTTAATCTTTTAACGATTTTAACGGCTTCTTGGTAAAAATTGGGCGTGGCACCGCCAAAATTTTCCAGATTTACCGGACTGGCCTCCGGCGGGCATGGCTTGCCCCCCAAAACTATTTTTTGGGTACGCCACTGACTTGACGCGGACCTGTGTAGCTCTTAAGTAAAAAAGGCGCCATGGGCATTCTAACAGGCAAATTTGGATTTCCCTGCCAAGACGTTGAATTTTGACGATGAATTTGCTGTGAGTTAATGACGGTCGACCCGGCACTGACACAAGTGACCCTAAAACTTTGCACTGACACAACTAACCCTAGAACTTTGCGTGAACATTGAGGTAAAGCTACGTGTGTGCTGCCCAGAGCTGGCCCTTGGTAGAGAAAGTGGCCCCGGGGGTGCGAACTCGCCAATTTCGATTTTCCTACCAAGATGTTTAATTTTGACGATGCATTTGCAGTTAATGACGGTCGACACAACAGTGCATCGATTGACTCTAGAAACTTTCCTGAACATTGAGGTAAAGCTGCGTGTGTTGCCCAAGACTGACCCAAGGGCTAGGAATTTTGAAGACGGATACGCGTCCTATCTTGCTTGCGGATAAATCCAAGTAGAACATTTCAACAGAGCTAGAAAGTGCATGGAAAAACAGTTCTTGAAAATTTGACTGTACTAATAGTAAAGCCGGTCATTAACTTAACTAACAGGGAAATCGAAATTTGCCAGTTAGAAAGCCCATGGCGCCTTTCTCCCTTCTGGGCTGGTCCTGGGCGAAATACAGAGCTTTTTCCTTATGTCCAAAAAGTACCCCAAAGCTACACAAGTACCCGTCAAGTTAATAAATCGCTCGAGAAGTTGTACCAGGGCCGCTTTCAAAAATATCACTATTTTGACCTTAAAATCGCGTTTTCCTGACGTGATGGCAAAAAACTGATCCCGGATTCGGATTCAGGGGGGGGCAAAATACTTAGGAATACCATGGTTCGGTCAAATAGTAGCCCAAACAGCCCGTAGGGTTAGTATGGACCTGGATCTTTATACACTCTGCTTATACATACTTACAGAACCCTTTCGTGTAGGGTTATACCTGTTAGTACGTAAAGTCCGTAAAAATTCTTGAGATTAAACTGAGGTTGAAATTCATTATTTCTTCCTATTTTATTTTAAAAAATCTACCTTTTGGCTTACAATCTTTGGTTTAAGCGGTATCTGGGTACCGATTACGAAATCTCTATTTTAACCCTTTCGGGACGGGCTTATCTTTAACGGATTTGCTGACAGACGGGTATATTTTAGAGTTTTGAATGATCGCACAGAATAAAAAAGGGTAAGTTTTGGTTAGTGATCGTCTGTCTTCTGTCTTCAAGATTTAACGTAAACCACTGGTCCCCGCATTTTAGGCTATTACGTTTATGTCGTGGACCCTTCCATAAATTGGCGCAAATATTTGAAATCTAAATACAATATTTTATTAGCTCGTGAACGCACGCTTCTTGACCTAAATGCCTTGGAATCATCCGCGTGTATAAACAAACGGGTTAACATGTCTCTCGTACTGAAAGGGTTAAACTTAGTTTTTACCGTAAATTAGACGTTTATAAAATCCACATATTAAAAATATGAAGTTTAAACCACAGAAATTTATATAAGTAATCCGACATTATAATACCCGCGGCATAGTAAGTAGGAACCTAAATAACCCTGATTAAAAAAATGTTAATGCTTATAAATCCTACTTAATCCTAAAAATATGATTTAAAAGTATTCGAAAGGTCTAAAAATATGATTTTAGGATTACAAAGTAATCCTGGGATGATTAAAAAATTATTAATACTGGAAAAATCATCTCATATTCTAAAAAATTACTAAAATGAAAATTTTATTTTAGGATTCTAAAGTATTTGGGATAATTAAAAATTATAAATAGGTAGGTACTGGACAAATAATCTTATATCCTTAAAAGTTACTAAAACTAAAATTTTATTTTAGGATTACAAAGTATTTGGGATGATTAAAAATAATAAATACTAGAGAAATCATATCATATTCTAAAAAAATACTGAAATTAAAATTTTATTTCAGGATAACAAAGTATTTGGGATAATTAAAAATTATTAATACTGGACTAATCATCTCATATTCTAAAAAGTTAATGAATATTATTTTAGGATTACAAAGGATTGAGATGATTAAATATGAATACTGGTTGAATTATTTCATATCATAAAAAGTTAACGAAATTAAAATATTATTTTAGAATTACACTGTACAGAAAAGTACTTGAAGTAAAATTTTACTTCAAGTTTTGACAGCTCTGCACCCAGCTGATGTTGATGGCTGGCCTGGATCAACCCATGCTTTTTACCTTTAGGATTGTCGTACAAAATCCACTGTTTATCACCCATAATGATTTTGTGCAGAAAATCCCTTTTTTTGTTGTTTTCTGTCGGTTTATGAGAAACCCTTCCTTCTAATTGTTCTGCAAGCTCTTTTTGAGTTTGACATGGGTTTTCATTCAGTAAAACTTTAAGTTCTTTGTCCCCAAATTTTTTGATTGCACCTGGACGTGGATCCTCCTCAAGATTAAAATTTCTATCACAAAATCTTGCAAACCACTTTTTCACTGATTGATTTCCTTTTACTTCAAGTACTTAATTCTTTTTTACTTGAAGTACTTTTTTTTACTTCAAGTACATTGAAGTAAAATACTTAAAGTCCAGAAAAGTACTTGAAGTAAAATTTTACTTTGTTTTGACAGCTCTGCACCCAGCTGATGTTGATGGCTGGCCTGGATCAACCCATGCTTTTCTACGTTAAGGATTGTCGTACAAAATCCATTGTTCATCACCCATAATGATTTTGTGCAGAAATTTTTTTTTTTTGAACTGAGAAAGAAATTTATGCAAATGGCACCCAACTCTGTGTTCACACGTCGTCGTCGTGGTTGGGCCCAGTAGAATCTTTTGGAACATGCGCTAGAGTTGCTGGTTATCGGCAACTCTTTTGGTTAGCGTATGGAACGGGATCCGAAGCTAAGATGAACACAAGGCTTAACTCAAGGTGTTAGCATACCTTGCTGATAAGTGTATAACATCCTGTGCCTTAAACAGGTGTCTCCAACGGTGCCTATGAGATGCAGGGCGACCTCTCAGAGTATCTAACCTTACTGCGGTAATGCGGGGCTCTGCCGTGGTGGACTGTTACTTCCCTAGCTCCAAACAGAGAGTCACCGGCGCCTGTTTCACGGGGAAGGGCTAATCCATCCCGAACAAACAGGTGCTTAGGAAGGGTTTCCTGAATCCAAACAGAAGGCGGACAGAACCGCCTTTATAGGTAAAAGGGTTCCTTGGCTTTAAACAAAGCGGATAGGACCGTTTTCATAAGGTAAGGCCGGAGATGCGGCCTCAGAAAGAACATCTGGTTCCTGTAACAAGGACCTGGTAGCTACACAACGAGTTTACAAAAGAACCTCGTCACTAGACTGGGAGAGGAGGGCATGACGGATCTAATCGTCTGCTCGTCATACTCTCCAGGAGACAGGGACACCAAAACACATTGTGCTTGTGTCTGGTAGCGACACGAGTAAGAGAAGATGTAAGAACTCTCTCCCAATCTGGTATCGAATTCATTAAAAGTCCGATCCTATTGGAAGAAATATAAAAAGGTGTAAGCCACAATAGACCGAGCGGTCGCAGTGGAGGGCGTAAAAAGTCCACTCACTGCATGCAAATGGCAACTCTTTGTTTTTTGTTTTCTTCTGTCGGTTTATAAGAAACCCATTTTCCTTTCTTCTGTATTTTTCCCAATGTGTGCAATCGAAGTGAAATTGTTTAAACAGTAACTCCCAATTGCTCTGCAAGCTCTTCTTAAGTATGCCATTGGTTTTTATTCAGTAAAACTTGACGTTCTTTGTCCCCAAATTTTCTGACTGCACCTGGAGGTGGTTCGTCCTCAAGACTAAAATTTCTATCACTAAATCTTGCAAACCACTTTTTTATTGTTGAATGACTTACAGAATGTTTATCTAATGGTGAATTAATCAATTCCATAACTTGAGCTGCATTTTTTGGTTTGAAAGCAGAATAGAATGGCGTTAGTATTGCTTATCGAAATCCATCTCAAAAAATTGATACACACGAAATGACTGCTTGTAAATGACTAACACAACAGCAATGGCCACCCTACACATATACATAAAGGCGTAAAAATATTCAACTCTCAAAAAATTAATCACCTTTTGAGTGGTGGCAGACCGAAAAAAAGGAATATCCTGGTTTATAATTCAGCTATAACCTTTCTTTTAGCTCCAGCTGGCAATGTCTCAAGTGATGGACTCTTTAGTGAGTTCGGCAGTATTTAGTAGCCTAAGACCAAATGCAGATAGAGCTGAAATGTTTTTTACCTCATGATATTTAAGAAAAACAAATTTTAGGAATAAAAGTATTATAGAATTTTTAACTTTTAATAGAAAACAGTTATTTTGAACTCTCAGTTTCTGTTTAATATTTATAGTTTTATAGGTTTTGCTTAAATCGCAATGTTGCTTTTCTGTCGCCAAAGTATTTTGTTTCGCAGACGCAAAAAAGTTCAAAATTCTTTATTTTATATTTGTCCATATATTGGTAAGTTTCCTGCCAACATCATTCGATACTGATAATTGGCAACACCTACCAATTGCTCCAAAAAACCATAAGAAAAAACTTTCTGATAACACTTTAAGTCATAGGTAAAATATATTATATGGTAATAACATCTTAATTTTTAAGTAAAATTATTAGGTATTAATTTTTCTTTTCACGAACAAACTCAACTCTGCTCAGATTTTTTTAAAAATCAATATCTTGGGATAACATAAAATAAATAATACATCACACTGTCAATAATTAAAAATTATAGTTTATTTGCCTAATTATAACCATAAGAGTTAATGACCTTGGTGAAAGGTGTTGTCTGTTTAGCCACCTTCTGGGAAGCCTGCTTGGTAATCTTTTTAAGTTTGTCCCTCTTGCGAATGGACAAGACTGCCTTAACTTTCCTTTTGGACTCGAGTGTGCGCACCACAGATTGGTATTTCCAGCCGACTTCATGTGACAGACGACCAACATGACAGAACTACAAAAAAATGATTTTAGATACAAAATTAAAAATTTGAAATTTTTAAAATGTATTTTAACAAAATAGGTTTCATTTAATCATGCTAATTTCATTACTTGTAGTCAAATAATGTAGGTAATATTTTGTAATCATAAAAAAACAAGATATTTAAAATAAAAAATTAGTAGGTATATAGAGTAATAAAAATAATTTTTTTAGAATAATCATCAATAAAACAAATATAAATTTACAGAATTTAAAAAAATATTACTTGTTTTAATACCGTGTCTAGTTTCGATTAATCGGGTTTATGAAGTTATAGTTCAAAAAGTAGTAAAAATACTAAAATAGCCCGTTAACTGAATACTATGCTTAAAGTATTAAAACATAAAAAATTAAACAGCAAAATTTTTGGTTTTTTAATACAATTATACAAGGGAATCTTACTAATCCGGAACCCGTCCAGTAGCCCCTACCCTAAAACCCTAATAAAACAAATAAATCAATTTAGTTTTTTCATTAATGAACAAATTATTATTTAAATATATATAATATAAATAAAATAAATATATAATATATTAAATTAGATATATCCATCCCTAGGAAATATTGATTACAGTCATTGCATTCTTTTCTTAAGACAATTAATTAAGAAAATATTTTGAATTAGACTTTTTATATAGTGTTGGTTATGCTAGACATAAAAGCAAAGATGTGGTGTAGAGTCACAGTTCTGTTATCTAGATAAATAGATTTTTGTCTTCTTTAAGAGTCACCCGATCCAATTCAGAAAACAAATTACCAAATTAAATTATAGTTCCCCGCCTAATTTTAAGGTAATTGGTAAAAAAAAGCAAGAGCTATTAGGCTGACAGGTAGACACAATGTATTTATAAAAGTTCTATGGCACAACTATAAAAATGTTGTGCTGTTGGTAAAAACTACCAATTTTAAAATAAATAAAATATAATTTACTTACTTTACGTCCGGGTTTAAGGCAGACAACTCTTAATGCGCCAGGCACTACAACACGTTTCCTTCTGTCATATGGTGGGGAATCCCTTTTAAGTTAAAGTTTCGAAGGGCTTGTTTTCCCTTTCATTTTTGGGGCAACATTCTAAAAAAACTAGGTTTAATTTATAAAACCCGGACTATAAAAGATATAATTTAAAATAAAAAATCATTTACTTGATGTGTTTTCATTACTATTGTCAAATAATGTAGGTAAGAATATTTATAATCATAAATAAAAATTTGCTAAGAAAAAAATATATTTTGACGAATAAAATAATTTATTCATATGAAATTAAAGTAATAGGTCCGTTTGTTATTCAGAAATAGTGTAAACTATTTTAAACTTTTTTTATGTAAGCAGTCTTATGAAAGGTGTATTTTAGGACCAAGTGGATAAAAAAAGTTTATTTTTCATGATTCAATGTTAAATGACCCACCATAATCTTAAAAAATAATCTAATTGTGTATTCCTAATTATTGAAATTGGAAAGCCTAAGCATCACCCCCTTGAACTTAAAGTAAGTTTTTAATTAATAATAATAATAATTTATTTGTTCCATCTGTATACAATAATACAAAATCCCTCAGGGGGTGTAAAGGGTCACACAATTCAACATAAAAAAATACAGTTTAAAATATTATATAATTTAAGTTAAATTTTAAAAAATCAGATTATCACAGAATTTTTAAAAATTCTTCACTTCATAAAAGGGGTTTGAGCAAGAATTTTTTCCTTTTTTTTTTTTTTCAGGCAGGTTAACTTCATTGGAACTCTATTCCAAATTTTGAAAGGGCTGCAGTGCACTTTTTTTTGAAAAAAGGTATAGTTTTTCTATCCAACAAAAATCATTTTGGTTCTTGTATAAAATTGTCCCTTTTTTTGTTACTCTCAAATAAAAATTTATTTTGTGTTATGTATTTTATTGATTAAAATATACAAATTAACAACTGAAAAGGGCTTTGTAATAATGGTCTACCCCTTCTCTCATTCCCAATTTAAACATAACTCTCAAACACCCTTTTTGCAGTCTGCACCTCCCAGCATCTAGAGTTTCCCAAAAAAATCCCATGCGTATTCTTACATAATCTTGCTGATAGACATTAAAGCGGGCAGTCACCCCAATCTGAATAATTTTAAGGTAGGCATCCTCTTGATATCACACCCGACAGTTCATCGATGCCCCAGCCCAGTCATGATGTTGTCATACCCAGGAATGACACAGTACTTGTAGTTTCCAGATTTGCATTATTGATGTTATATGAAGTTGTATACCCCCGAAGAAAACTTTATTTTTTGTGTTTTATCCATATTCATTAAGGGTTTTTTTTTGAAAACATAATTTCAACTGTCCAGTGATTCCCCTTAAACTGTGTCAACATCGTTGTCAGACACCCTTAAATTATAACAGAAGTTATCTGCATAATACCACTTGATCTTCTATTACAGGGGTTCCCTTAGTATATAAAATGTATAGAAGGGGCCCAATATGGAACCTTGGGGAAAACCCCCCCCCAATGCAGGAATATCTGATCTAATCAACTTACCCATTATTCTTTCCAACCACATTGTTCTGTTTCCATATAAGTCCCCTTTTTTGCAATACCACAATAATATTTTTTCCCTCTTCTGTATGAGAATGGAGGATCAACACTTAAAGCTTTGGAAATCTAACAAAACTCCAAGGGATGTCATTTTTAATTGATTTAAAAATTTTTTTGGGTGGTAATGATTTTATTGTTGATGTTTCTAAATCCATGCTGACAATCTGTGACAACACCACCCCCCCCCGAAAACACCCATTATAGATCATTTTTTAAAAAATTTTTCTTATATTAAACAGTGAATAGGTCTAAATTGTTAAAATTTTATCTTGCCCTTTCTTTGTAGACTGCCTTTATGTAAACGATTTTTTGTCTGTTGGGAAAAACTCCAGTTTGGAAGCAAAGATTAATAATATGAAAGGGGTTCTGATATTATATTTGCCACTTTCTTTAAAAGAGATGGTCCATCTTTCCCAATGACTTTTTTTGTTTTAAGTTCTTTACTTTATACTTCATAAGATGTTGTTGCCGCAGAAAATTGAATTCTGTTTGGTTTAACATTCGTAAAATCTGTATGTGTTTTTTGGTATTTACATGAGTTTAAAGCGTATTTACTGTGTTTAATACCTTTCGGTTTAAAATTTTTCCCTCAATCAAAAATGTTTTTTTTAACCGTTCCTTCTTAGTTATTTTATTAATTAGTGTCCAAACCCTTCCTTTTTTTTCCCATTGGGTTTGAATATTTTAAAAACCTCTTTGCCTGCTTTTTTACCTTTTTTTAAAAACCTGGGATATGTTTTGTGTACACTTACTTCATTTTCCAACCTTTTCCAAAAAACACCCTTTTCTTGGTACAAGACTTTTATGCCTGATGTTATCCAGGGTTTGGTGTTACATTTTTGACTTTTGTACTGCGTTCTGGATCACCCTGTCCATAACCATTTTTTTATTAAAAAATAATAAACGCAAGACTTGCATCACTGTTATCTACAACCCCACCCCAAGACCATTCAAAGCCAATATAGTATTGTTCCATTTTCCCCTTCAAAAAAAATCCTCCTTTTGAAAGTAAACCCTGTTTTTTTCCTTCCTTTTTTTTAACTTAAAATTAATAAATTGCATGGTGATCTGAGAGTGCGAACCCACAACAAAGCTGTCTTTATAATCAAAATTTACAAATAAATTGTCCAAAAGGCTGTTTCCATCAGACATATTCGTAAATAGATTTGACATAATGCATCATTATAATAGTACCAAGGCAAGATATAGGCTTTAAAAAATCTAAAACCTTTGAATTTAAAAAGGGGGGAGCAAAAATCTAACAATATTTTATTGCAATCTTTAAATATTACAAATGAAAAAAAGGTAAACAATCCCATTATAGTGAAAACAAAAACTTGAAATGATATGGAATGTTTTATTGAAATAATAAAATTTTTACTTTCTTTCTTAAGTTAAAAAATAAAAAAAAACTTTTTGGGAATATTTTTTAATAAAATCATTGAATTTTTAAATTTAAAAAAATATTTATAAAAGTAAATAAAAATTTTTAAAAATTTTTAAAACAAAAAAAAAAAATTTAAATAAAAATTTAAAACTTTTTTAAAATTTTTTTTAAAAAAAATTTTTCCATTTTTAAACCAGAAAAATTCATCAATTAAACATTCTTTACTGAGTGTAATGTGCTGTTTTGTGATGTTCTTGTGCTATTCTGTGACATTAACAAAAACTTTTTTATGCATTTTTTCATGAGATATAAAATAAACAAAATAGGGGTTTTTGAACCTTCCCGATTTTGCCCACAAAAAAAAAAAGTACCGTGCTTTTTTGGCTCAACTTTTTTTTCTTGCTATTAATAAATTTCTTTTAAAATGAGAATTTTTTTTTTTTTTAAATAAAGAAACCATTTTTTCAACTGAGTTAGCACTACCACTTTGTTTAGTAGCGCATAAAACTGTTGTGCTCAACTTGTACCATCATGTGCCAGTAATAAAAATTTTGAAAAATTATTGGAAACTTTCTTTTAGAAAAAAACAATAGATTTTCATATCATGTTGGCACTGCCACTTTGCACTATATTAAATCAAACCGTTGAGCTGCGTATGCTATCATGTACCATAAATAAATTTTTGGAACTTATTTTTAGAATTAATTATTTTCTTGTTAAAAAAATCAATTTAGTAGTTAAGGGATTATTAAAGGACATTTGGCAATTAAGTTAAAACACCATGAAATAAGTTGAGGTGTATGTGCGTTCTCAGCAGGCGCGGTAGCTTATGCACACTTTAAATGTGTTTTTCTCAATATAACTTTTTTTACATTGCGGACAGTTAATTTTTGGAACTACCGGACCGATTTTTTAAAACCATGTTGCGTTTTGTTTATTGACATCCTATATGCTAATTTACTAATAAATTTACACTAAAAAATCTTTCATTCTAAAAAACCATTTGATTTTTTTGTTTCTGACTTGCCAATCCGATTAACTGTCTGCAGTAGATCAACATTTTTTCAAGGCTCAACTTTCTTTTAATCAGGTTAAAAAATAAAAATTAAAAAGGATACATAACATGACAAAAAAATCTGTTTTTTTTTATATATAAAAAAAGATTTATAATAATTTTTCAGAATGTTTATTAATGGCATATGATGGAACAAGTTCAGCACAACACAGCACAACAGTTTAATTCGCCACTATGCAAAATGGCAGTGCTAACTCAGTTAAAAAAATGTTTTTTTAGTAAAAAAATGGCTCTTTTTATTAAAAAAAAAAATATATACAGTATTGGTATATTTATTTGGACAAATATAAAATTATCTTTATTTTTTGAAACAAATAGTTCACTATTTACGTTATCGAAATACCAAAAAAACTGTATGGAATGTACGTTTGGAATTGTAGTAAAATATTTTTATATTTTTTTTTTCTGTCCCCTATACAATAAAGTATTTTTTATAGTTGGTCAAAAATATTTGGACAAACAGGTTTTTTTTTATAATTCCCCTATCTTCGACGGAATTTTCTAATTCTGTATCATTGTAAGCCAGACGTGATTGTTGTTAGTTGACAAAATGCCGCGTGGACTTGAGTTATCCAACGATTTAAAATTTCGTATTATTGCTGAGTACAACAGTGGAAGGTGTCAAGCTGATATTGCACGCCAATTCAAAGTGATTAGGTCTACTGTTAATGCCTTAATAAAAAGATATAAGCAACGTCTTAGTGTCGACAATAAGAAAAGACCTGGCCGTCGTAGAAAAACCACCCCAAGAATTGACAGAATCATCAAAAACATTAGCTCAAACTCCCGTTAAGTCTTCAAGTAAAATTAAGGGCCCAATTGGAAGAACAGAACGTAACAAATATCAGTTCTAGGACTATTAGACGACGTCTTACAGAAGCTGGCTTACTCACAAGAAGACCCGCCAAGAAAGCTCTCCTTTTCAAATAAAAACCGGAAGGCCGTTTGGAGTTTGCAAAAATCACCTTTCTTGGAGCGACGTCCAATGGAAAAAAGTCATCTTTAGTGACGAATCAAAATTTAACTTATTTAATTCTGATGGCATCCAATATGCGAAGACCTAAAGGCCAAAGACTTAATCCCAAGTACACCAGACCGACAGTTAAACATGGCAGAGGTTCTGTTATGGTTTGGGGTGCTTTTCTGGATATGGGATCGGTCCTTTATACAAAATCTCTGGCATTATGGATAAGTTTAAGTATCGGGATATTTTGAGAGATGTGATGTTACCTACTCGAAGAGATGTTGCCGCTAACTTACGTGTTTCAACAAGATAACGACCAAACATTCTTCAAAATTAATCCAACAGTTGTTTAAAGATGAAAAAATTACTTTATGAAGTGGCCATCACAATCGCCTGACCTTAACCCATCGAAAATCTATGGGAACATCTAGATCGAAGCATTCGGCATCGTAATTACAAGAATCTAGACGAATTGTTCGCAGCTTTACAAGATTCATGGCGAAATATTAGTATGGATGTTTTTAACAAGCTTCTGGAGTCCATGTCTCGGAGATGTCAAGCAGTTATTGATAATAATGGCTATTTCACTAAGTATTAGAACTTTCACCATGTTATATTGTATAATTTTCTTTTTTTTTAATAAATACGATTTTTAGTTGGGTAATTGTAGTTTGTCCATTTATTTTGCCCAGGCAAAATCATACACCCAATTAATCATATACAAATTAATTATAATCTTTTTCATTTACATGTTTTATTTTAGTACTATATTATTAATTGGGTAGTAACAAAAAAGGCCATATAAAAATAAAAATAATAAACGGGCCCTTAAAAATTATTTCATTTCTATCAAAAATGAATATATTGTCCAAATATATATGGCCAATACTGTATATATATATTAATAGCACATAATACAAGTTGAGCACAACACAGTACGGTACTTTTTTTTATTTGTGGTGCAAAATTGCAGTGCTAAGTAGGTACGAAATACTACCTCGATTATGTTTATTTTAGGCAAAAAATGCATAAAAAAGTTTTTTTTTAACGGCACAGAATAGCACAAGAACGGCATTTTTTTTTTCATTTTGCCAAAAAGGCAGTGCTAAGTATGAGGAAATGATTCTTCTTCCTATTGTAATAATAGAATAGACTCTAAATGGTAATTAGAAAAAATTCTGTTAAATGGGCAACTTATTTAATTAATAATGGTAACACTTGCTTATATGGTTTTTCCTATTTTTGGATTATATGACAAAATTTTTATATAGTCACATTCTAGTGTCCTTAGAGATTGCAAATATACTGGCGGATAAGAGAAATTATGTGTATAAATATTTTTTTATATAGATTGATAATTATTCACTAAAACATAACACACAAACAAAAATCCATTGACAAAATAAGCAGAAAATCAGGAAAAACAACTTTTAAGTTAAATAAAACTATATATAGGTTAGAAATCTAATATCTAATTGATTATAAATTCTTTATACTGTCAAATTCAAAATAAGTATGAACAGTGTTGCAGGATTTAATAATTTTTTATTTCTTTTATGTCTGAATATAATTGGGAAAAATAAAAAGGTGCTAACCAAAACTAACCATGACCGACTGAGGACTTTTGAATTTGTCTAAAAGGTCGGCAGTAAATTGTAAATTTACTAACGAAATTTATATTTCTTTTATCAAAGCTATATAGTCAGTAAGAACAGCTCAGGATGGGACGATATATATAAAAAATTTTTGAAACTGCCGGAGCAAACCTTACAGGTTTTATCGATGTATAAAACATTCATTTCAGTTGGTCACCCAGATTGTTTAAACTGGTAAAGTGATTCCCCTACATAAAGGGGGGGATGGAATCCTTCTAACTTCAGACCAATATCTCTTACAACCTTAGCTAAGATAATTGAAAAACTTGTCAAAAACGTAGGGGTTTAACGACCAAGCATAAACTTCTTAGTATCAGGCAATTTGCATTTCAGCAGGATTTGAGCACTAAAGATGCCTTTTTTGCTTCTTGGGACATGTATCTGAGACTTAATGATGGAGACGGGGCGCTGTAGTTTTTGTGATTTGTCAAAGGCTTTTGATTTGTGAATCATGAAACATTGCTTGAAAAAATTGAAGTATATGGTTTAGAGGAAAATCATTAAACTGGTTTAAGTCATATTTGTCCGGCCCTTACCAGACGTATTTTTCCAAAATGAGCATTCTGCGATTAATCCGATAACCTCAGGGTGCCCCAAGGCTCTGTTCTTGGCCCCTTTTTTTTCTTCTATATGTAAATGACTTACCCAAAAATTTGATATTACAGGTTCAGTTACAATGTTTGCTGCGACATAACACTATTTTGGACCACAGGGACAAGTAATTTTCAATATAACGTTAATAAAAATATTTTAAAAAAAAAAAGTGGTGTGATGCAAATTATCTTTCTTTTAACATTTCTAAGACCAATATTTTAACTTTTAAGTGTCCTTAATGCAGTACTGTTAAATGTGAATATCAACAATCCCGGTTAAAAAGTATCTAGGACTCCAAATAGATGAAAAGGGTTTAAAATTTGGAGTCACATTGGGAAACAAACGCATCTGGTTCTATCCCAAAGTGGTTGCAGAGGAACTGGATGTAAGCATTAAAATGTTATTTTGCCATGATTCCCTTTGCGGGATGGTATTTGTTTTTGGGGTATGCTCCCATACCCTTTTAGATCAGTTTTTTTGTTCAAAAAGAGCTCGTCATGTAAAAATTACGTGGGATTCCTGTAGACCCTTATTTCTGACTCATAGAATTTTGACACTCTCCTGCATTTTTTTATTGGAGTCAGTTTGTCTCATCACGGAAGCATAAAAATAGTTTAACGTCTGCATCTATTTATTCCTCGCGTAGAATAAATACTATCGCGCTTCCCATCCCTTCTACTTAGCTAACTAAAAACTCTATAGTTTATAACAGTAGAAAGTTGTTTAACCACCTTCCTGTGCGAC
Organism: Listronotus oregonensis; assembly: GCA_019359885.1. Classification (NCBI taxonomy): domain Eukaryota; kingdom Metazoa; phylum Arthropoda; class Insecta; order Coleoptera; family Curculionidae; genus Listronotus; species Listronotus oregonensis. The sequence continues at coordinate 196,143 of JAHBCN010000272.1, forward strand.
TAAGACAGATTACTGAGGAGAAAAATTTCGTAGAGAGGTTAAGAAGCTGTTGGTTGAGAAAGCTATTATGATACTAAAGAATTTTATGACGATATATTGAGTTAGTGTTGTTCGTCCTTTTCTAAATTTTTTGTCATATTAACCTAGTACCTGACAAATTTTATTATTTTTTGTATGTATATTTATGTGTTTTTTTTACTTTCAGTTTAATTTTAGGAATTAGTTATAGGTATAGCTTATAAAAAATTAATATGATCTCTTTTAAGACTAATGTTTAAATATTTTAAAGTGATTTATTTTATTATTTTTATTTTAAATTTAGATAGGAACTTTGCTTTGTGAATGAGAATTTTATATTCTTAACACAATAAAGCTTTATTTGATTTGATTTGATTTGGTCGGTCATGGTTAATTCTCGTTAGTTAAAGTGGCTTTTTATTTTCCCCAATTATATTTCAGATGTGAAAATGCGGGGACGTATTAGAACAGACCTCGATTTGGCAACACTGCACGCTGACGTTTCTTGTCATAAAGGGGAGTTTTCGCATTATATAGAAAAAATCAATGGTAATTTTAAATTTTAAAATCAAAGTAAAAAATACTAAAGCACATAATTTCTCTTTTCCACCAGTATATTTGCAATCCCTGAGGACACTAGAATATGACTATTTAAAATTTTTGCTATATAATCCAAAAATAGAAAACTGTATATGCAATAATTACCTTAATAATTATAAGTTTTATTGTAAATATATACAAAAACGTGTAGTTATACAAATAGATTAAATACATAAGAATGCTATAAAAACTTGACCCAGAAAATAAGCTAAAAACTAGGTACAAAAAAAAATTGGAATATTGTTTAGGATATCTCTGAACTTTTTATATTTTGATGATACTTATAAAGTTAGGCATATTTTCGGTCTAATATACAGGATGTTAAAAACTAAAAACTGATTATTAGAATTAAAAATTGTTACATAAAAGTCAAAAGTTTAACAAACAGCTGTTTAGGTTTGGTTCTACTTTTTAGATGGAAAAATATATTATTAAAAAAATAATAAATGAAGTACGTAAGAAAAATGGCGTTTATATCAATACATAAATATTACTTACCTCTAACTGTTTTCCAGAAAATTCTGGAGGGAGCCCTAAAGTGGAAAGGTCCACGAGCAGGATTTACATTACATCTTTTACGGAGGAAGGACATGAACTTCAACTTATTTCTAAAAAAAAAAAGAAATAAGTATAAATAATTTAGATGCTACAGTGGTAGTTCTGTTATATCGTAATGATAAGATCCGAGGGTAATAAACTTAACAAGAAGTGCTCGATCCCATTTAAGCCTATATACACCAATTTAAATGTCAATTTTTGTCTGTTTGTTTTGTTTACAAGTAGTATAAAGTCTTAATTTTTTAAAATGTTATACATTACAGTTCTAATAGTAAGTGCATATCCAAAATAGTTTTTAAAAGTTGAATATTTAACAAAAATTAATAAAATAAATCTACCTTCTGGCCGCAAAATGGGCAAACGGACGACATCCAAACGCAACCTATATCTGCGGACAAATAGTAAAAATCGAGCACTCCTTGTTAAGTTTACCACCCTTGGATAAGATCCCCTTTTAAATGCAAAGAAAATAAAGAAAATGTATGACATTTAAAAAAGAAATTTTTAAGTGAATAATGAACTTAATATCAGTTATCTGTAACCAAGAAAAAAACCTATTATAGCAATAGCGGGAATATTAAAATTGGTTACAATAAAGTGGAACTCATGGTCAAACGAGTGCAAATGTTTTTTTTAAAGTTCATAACGCAAGTTTATTTAAATAAAATAGTTACCTACATCGCTTTAGGTATTTTACTACTGCATATAAACTTACCTGAAAAAGTTGCCCGAAATGTTGAGCTGTTCACATCTTACCACAATGACTTTGTTGCCTTGAAGAAGAGTTTTGGAGACGATAGCGGCAAGTCGGCCAAGCAGGTGGCCCCTTCCGTCAATAAGGATGGGCTAAAATATAAAGAAACAATATGAACATTAAAAAAATCAAATAAAAACACGTGTCGAATGTCGATGCACGTTTAGGTTAGGATTTCGAAAATTTCCCATTGCCACTTCCAAGTTTGTGAAACAAAGAAATTCCATGACTCCTCACAAATACAGCAATTGTTAAAGGCTTTTACGTTAAAAAAAAATTATTTAAAACGGTATAAATAAGAAATAAACAAAAATACCTTTTCACTAAACCCCGTCATGTTTCTGTCCTTTGCAAAAAAGACAGCTACCGGAAATGTCTATAGATGGCAGACGCTTTGACGTTTACCCTCCATTTCCGGCGACTTCGCGGTAGATTTGAATTTTCAAATGCTTTATAATTTTATTTATTCACATAAAAATTGTAATGATAATTTTATTGATTTAGATTACTGGTATTATTAAAGATATAATATTGTTAAAAAAAAAGGATAAAATAAATACATAAATGAAAACTAGCTCTGTAAAGCGTAGTTCAAAGCTTGCGAAATGCGATTTACGAATTACGAATTCGCAAAATTTTTCCCCCGGGTTTTTTTTGGTATTTCATAGCGCTGCGACTGCGATTTTTTTAGGGATTTAGTGCTGGAACTTTGGGAAAAATTAAGATCTGTATTGACTTTTAATTAAATTCCCTTCTTTAAAATTTTTTTTGTTTTATTTAAAATTTTTTTTTTTCTAAAATTTTTATCTTATCTGGTTTTTTTTCTGTGTATTGTTTTAATAAACATTTATAATCCTTTGTCGTCAGTGAATAATAAGGATCATGTTAAAAATTTTTTACTGGTGAAAAAGGGCTATTGCTTTTTGACCTTCATAATTGCTTTTTTAAAGGTGGATTTATTAAAACAAACAACAAAAAAAAGGGGAATATCTTTCTTCCCAAAAAGTTTTTTGGAAATAAATAAAAAAAAAATAAAAAATTACATTAAAGATCACAACTTATTTTAACCTTTGACATATACTTATAGAGGAAGCCTTGCTACTGGGGGGGCAGGCGACAGAAAAACAGTATAACCTTTCCCTCTCGCTTCTACCGGCTCTTGGTCGGTGGAAGGGTATAACCCCCACTCGTCGTGCTGATTCGTCAGCCACCCCCTTCTCGACCAATTAGCACTTGGGGGGGAGAAAAAGTTAAATTTTTTTGGATTCATTTTTCTCTCTTCCGCTTTTTGGCACTGTCTTAAGGGTGGGGCTGAATCAGTAGGAATATGCAAACTTTTTATTTTATTTTTCTTGAAATCCCCATATGCATACCTATGGCATTAAAACAAAGGGAGAATGACAGGTTGTCATGAAATAAAGGTCGTTTTTAACCTATAAGAATATGATTTTATCGAAAAAAAAAAAACCCTAGTTTTGTTTTTTTTTAGAATTTTAAAAAGCACACACCCTTTGACAACGCCCCATAAGAAGCGGTTTTTGATGCTCCACGGCCGTTGGTAAAATATATATATATATATATATATATATATATATATATATATATATATATATATATATATATATATATATATATATATATATATATATATATATATATATATATATATATATATATATATATATATAATATATATATATATATATATATATATATATATATATATATATATATATATATATATATATATATATATATATATATATATATATATATATATATATATATATATATATATATATATATATATATATATATATATATATATATATATATATATTATAAATATTACATGGCCCCAGGAATTAAACCCCGTAATAACTTAATTTTGAGCAACGCCAAAATCAAACAGTATCTATATCCATACGCATGCTCGTTCTTCAATTTTTGCGGAATTCGCAAAATCTTAAATTAAAGTCAATTTTCCCGCTTCTCACATTTCAAATATTACGAAACGAAAAAAAAGGACTTTACCCTCTTGGACAACTCACATATTTTAAGCGGCCAATAAGAATCCCAATTTTCCCGCCCCCGATTTTAAATAATGCGAACGCAAAAAACTTAAAAATAGAGAGCCCACAATTGACACATTTGAAATCGACCAATCGAACAATTTCCAATTCCAAATGCATTTCGCAAGCATATGAACTACGCTTAAAAAGTGAGGGAAAATAGAAAATCAAGTGGGTTTCTTCTTTTTAGTAGTAGTACACTTTAGATTTTGGGTTAAAAATAAAAAAACATTTTTTGGAGCCGGGGTGGAAAAAGAAAACCAGAGAAAAACGGAAGCAGAATTGTGGTTAAGATAACTTAAGATCTTTATTTTGGTTGGATGTTTTTCTTAAAATTTGAAAAAACTTATTTATTTTTGTTTGCTTAAGGTATTTTACAATAAAAATTCAAGTTAATTATGAGCGCTGAAACTTCCCAAAGCAACGGCGACGGTAGCGTGGAGTCTCGTTTCATAGAACTAGCTAAATCAAAACCAGAAGGACTATCCAATAAAAACCTTAAAGAAAGCATGCCAGACGTTCCTCTTCCCGAATTAACAGGAATAATAAACAGATTTCTTCAAAACGGTACCATAGAACTGTTTAGAACAAAGGACGATCTCCTGTATAGGTTTAAGGACCCCTCAAAAAAGACTGTTGTTAAGGGTGCCGATAATGAAGAAAAAGTTGTTTATAAGATTATCGAAGAGGCTGGAAATAAAGGAATATGGATAAGAGATATTAGGTAATTAATAACAAAATACTATTTTTGCTCTGAAATGGGAAAAATACATTTCTGATATCTCATTTTATACTACCACAAATTTGTAAAAAGTTTTTTATAATTCCAGATTTAAATCAAATTTAAACATGACCCAATTAAATAAAGTACTAAAAAGCTTAGAAGCTAAAAAAATTATTAAAGCAGTAAAATCGGTATCTGCTAGTAAAAAGAAAGTCTACATGCTCTATGACTTGGAACCTGACACTACAGTAACAGGAGGTGCTTGGTACCAAGATCAGGACTTTGAAAGCGAGTTTGTAGATGTTTTAAGTCAGCAGTGCCACCGGTTCCTGGTGCAGAAGCTGGAAGATGCCACCAAGCAAGGTCAGTTGTATTATTTATTCGGTAAAGTATTATTTTCTCCAAAACTTTTGTGCTTATAAATAAATAAATAGTTTTATTTCTTTAAAATGGGTGAAAAAAAAGTTTTGTTTTGTTGTGCTTTAGTGGGGCTCTATGCTCCACCTATTTATGGCCATAAAAAAATCAAAAAATAGAGATATTGATATCTTTATTTTTATTTTACGGTGAATTCATAACTTTTAAAAACCCAAGACAATTTTTTTTTGGCCTTAATTTTTATTTTAAAAATAATAAAATGGGTAATTTTTAAGTTTTTTGTTAATATTATGTATCCATTAAAGTTTAGCAACTTCTTGTGATTTGTTTTATATTTAATATGTAAAAACAAATAATTAAAAAAAAAATAAAATATCAATTTTTGGATTTTTCAATTTTTTTTTCAAAATTGTTTTTTTTTTAATAAAAAATTTACATTTTTATTATTTTTTTAAATATTCCGTTTTTGATGAATTTAAGAATAAAAATATTTGACAACTTAAAAAATAGTCATGTTGATTTTACATCCCACAAAAGTGGAGCCGCGATTCTACACAATTACCGAAATTCTATTGTTTGTGTTAACTAAATAAACTTACTCTCATCTCTTAAGTCATGACAGTACCATAAAAATTATAATTTAAATAAAAAATTAATAAATTATTATACATTATTTTACTAAATGAATAAAATTAAACACTTTAATTTTTAAGAAAACTGTTTTTATGCTCTAATTTTTTTTGTTTAAAAGTCATCCCTGTTTGACCTGTATACATTTTGGGAGATGTATCACAGTTTAATTTGTACGAGGGGGGACCCAAAAAAAACGGGAATTACGCTGTGGAGGGAAGGGAGAGTGGGGGAAGCTATTGTTTGACCACATGTCCGTTAGTGTCACGCCACCTGCGTCAGTGAGCAAAGTTGTGTCGCTGTGAGTGCATCGGTTCGCCTGTGAGATTTTTTTTAGTAAAACAACTTTTTACATTTCGGCGAAAACGTAATGGCAGATTGTCGAGAAAAACGCGCGGCTGTGAAATTTTGTTTCCTGTTGGGGTAATCGGCCGCGGAAACTATTGTAATGCTAAAGACTGCTTATGGGGATGCTGCCTTAAGTAAAACCAGAGTTTACGATTGGTTTTCACGTTTTGAAAATGGAGAAATGTCTATTGAAGACCAACCTCGTTCAGGACGCCCCTCAACGTCAAGAACTGATGAAAACGTCGACAAAATCAATGCCCTCGTTCGTGAAGACCGTCGCCGAACCATTGATCAACTCTGCGAGATATCGGGAATATCATGGAGTTCAATTCAGAGAATTTTATCCGAAGATTTGCACATGAGAAGGGTTGCAGCCAAATTTATCCCGCGCCTTCTCACAGACGAGCAAAGAGAGCGTCGACTTCAGGCATGTTTTGAGCTTCAAAATCAGCTCGAAGAGGACCCTGAATTTTTTTCCAAGGTGATTACTGGTGATGAATCGTGGTGCTATGGATACGACCCCGAAACAAAGCAGCAATCAAGCCAGTGGAAGACAGCTGACTCTCCTCGCCCCAAAAAAGCTCGCCAAGTGAAGTCAAACATCAAGACAATGCTCATTTGTTTCTTTGATTGCAGAGGTGTTGTGCACGGGAGTTCGTTCCCCGGGTGAAACTGTGAGCCAGAAGTTCTACTTGAAGGTTTTGAAAAGATTGAGGGAGAGTATCCGGAAGAAAAGAGCAGATCTTTGGCGCACAGGCGACTGGTTCTTCCATCATGACAACGCGCCGGCCCATACCGCCCTTTCCGTGATGCAATTTTTGACAAAAAACGCCATGACACCGATTTCACCCCCCATACTCACCGGACCTAGCCCCCTGTGACTTCTTTTTGTTCCCAGACTAAAAAGAATATGAAAGGAAAGCGTTTTGCCACTGTGGAGGAGGTGAAACAAAAATCGCTGGAAGGCTTAAGGACATCCCGATGAGTGAATTTAAATACTGTTTTGAACAATGGAAGAATCGTTTGGAGAAGTGCGTTGCGGTCAATGGCGAATACTTTGAAGGTGATTAAAATTTGGTGTTAAAATAATAAGAAATAAAAAAGTTATGAACAAATTCCCGTTTTTTTTGGGTCCCCCCTCGTATACCCTCGACGTTTTCCCTTTACTTGTTTTAGCTTTATTGTTTTTTTTTGTTTTCCGAAATTATTTTTAGTTTAATATGCTATTTTTATGTTCCTTTTTCTTAAAACTGAGGTCACTTTCTCTGTTGGTTTACCAATGTAAGTAAGGTATTCGAATTTATTGTTGTCATTTTTATTACTAATATGATAACTTTATTGTTTAATTTTTGTTTTAAGATATCATCTATTAATTAACTTTTGTAGCCAGGGATATACAAATTAAACTAATGTACATGTCCCAAAGTGTATATAGGTCACACAGAGAGGACTTTTGTATGAAGAAATTTACAACATAGGAACAGTTTTCCTAAAAATAAAAAATATTCTACTTTGGCTTCACATTCCTTCAGTAACAATTATGAAGTCCTACATTTTTCCATAGTCTAAAATTTGGCCACTTAAATCTGCAGGTATCTGTTTTTTTGATAAAACCTAATTTTTATAAATGATACATAATAGCAGAATAAATTGACACAGGGTTGCCTGGCAAAATTTAGCCACAACTACCTACTAAACATTCTGCATCCAAGAGTTCCACATACATGTCAGATTTTGACAGCTTTGAATTTTTAATTTTTTAGCTCTCAAAATTTGACAAATGCGGTACCGTTAGATACAGAATGTTTTAAGGAATCCAAAAGTGTAATATTATATAGGTCGTCCCATTTGAAAATTAAAAGCCGAGGCCGTTTCTAGTCAAACCGGAAGTCAAGGAAAGTCATGTGACTTGTCAAAAAACCTCAAATTTAACATTATATGATATCCCTAAGTTTCATTTTTCTATCTTAAAAAGTGCAGATAAAAAAGAGGGTATGCTTTGCTCCTGGATCACCGCCTATACTACTCTTATGTATTATTCATAAATAGCCCAGTAAATAAGCTGGAAAATGTGGAAAACTTGATAATAAGCTCCAATTTGATTTTTTTTGTTTTTACATGTTCTGTAGACCCTCAGGAACCTTCATCACCACTAACATCTGCCTTGCAATAAAAAATGAAAAAATTAGGGTAGTTTTTCCACCCCCATATAATCTCCACTAGTAAAACTGATAAAAAAATTTCAAAATTCAAATTTTCACCTCGGAAATCGCCTCTCGAAGGTTTTTGGGGGCGCTGATTATGAATCCGCAGTCAAAAATCGTGTGAGGGTAGTTGCATCTCATCAAAACCACCCCTAGAAGATACATAAATCAGGAAATTCTGAAAATTCAAAATTTTACCTCGAAACTTCTCTATCGAGGGTTTTCGGAGTTGCTGATTACGAATCCGCGACCAAAAATCTTGTAAGGGTGGTTGCACCCGAGGGGGAAACCGCAGCGAGAATCTGGTGTACACGCTGTGTGTAATCCGTGTAATCTCTGTGTAATCCCTGTGTAATCCGTGTAATCTCCGGGTAATCCGTGTAATCCCTGTGTAATATGTGTAATCCCGGTGTAATACGTGTAATCCTGAGTGTAATCTGTGTAATCTTTGTGTAATCTTGGGAAAAGAACCAAATTTCTAAAGGCAAGAAAACGCGAAAAAAAGTAATTTTGGGTCATACATATATAAAAACTGTAGGTGTCTCTTTAAATCTCAGCCTGGACGTAGACGACATATGACATCTTAAATAGTTCTACTTGTTGATACAGAGATAAATCGTCACGTTTTTATTGACAGATTTCAGTTATTCAATTTTGTAATTTTTCCCTTTTTGTATTTAATTTATTAAGTATTGGGTGCCAGAAACTCCCTATTATTCCCACATACAGCAAATGCTTTGGCTGCACCAAATATATTTTTGGCACCAAAAGGCATTCATTGTATCTCTATCTTTTATGTTTAATCGAAATAAAAGAAGAAAGAGGTATATTTAGTTAGCCCTGGTTGCACAAGCAAAATAATTTGAATGTAAACCACCACACTTCTTTATTTCTATTGGTCTCAGCTGAGATAGCCTTCGCCCAGCAACCATTTATCTGCTGTTAAATGTTTGGTGCATGTTGCCAAATTGGCCAATTTATAGTCCAAAAAAATATTTTCAAGTTATTTTTAATTTTTTTCATGTTAATACTTAATTTAGTGCCAAATACCTAGTTATTTTCACGACGTTAAGTTAAGTAGGTATAAGGAAGTAATTTTTAAAAATATTATAACGCTTTATGCATTGGGATTTTTAATACATAAGCAAAATAAATTAAACTGAATTTAACCTAAAAAATACGTCCATTTTATAAAATGAATAGTAAATAGTTAAGACACTCAATTTAAGTAAACCTGGCCCGGCCTGAATTTTAATAATTATTTTTTTGTTAGTCTCCCAGTCATAAAATAAAACTTTTTATAGAGAGAAAATAAATAACATGGCCCGATATGCCATTTTAAATAAAACCAAAGTACCTAGTTTTTACCCACCGATTTAAAAATATCGTATAATCTTAACACTGACAACATCGCTTGTTTTGAAAGCCTTGCTTATTCCTGGTTCGTAGAAACAGAAACGAGGACGAGAAATGCGCCAATCAGAGACCAGTATCTAACACTTAGGTTCAGAGAATTCTTCTTGCTGGATCTGAGCTAGTTGGTTAGTTATGGATGACGACCAAGGAAGTTTAAAGGTGTATGGAAGGCCAATACTGTCGAACAAAATTGTCCAGGCGTGCAGGACAGCGGGAATAGGGATTGGCCCCGCGGGTTTGCGCAATGAATAGTAGGTTAGAGCCGGACTTCCATAATTCTTTGTTACTATCTATAAAGTTGACATCATCAAATGTCAAATTCAAGCATTCACTGTTTTTGCACAAAATTGTTGGTTATTAAACGATACTACCATAGAATATTTAAAATGATTGTGTAATATTGGATTTTATATCATATGATATAATATGGAAAGAATAGATGGCGCCACTTTACAGCCTTCTATTTTAATGGTCGATATTTTTGTGAGTTTTGTATTTTTACCCAAAATCGTTCTAAATAAATAAAAACATGTTTTTTTTTAAAATACATTTCAAACATTGAATGATAGTTTCATGTACTTATCACCAATTTTGTGATAAAAGAAGGGCATGACAGTGTAAATGAATTTAATCTAATCCTAAGATTCTGGTTGTACATTAAAAAGTGAAAATTTTTATAACTGCTTTTTAGGCATATACTTTTCACTAATAACAAACATTCATGAAACAGAATAACAGTGGTTAAAAATGTTTAGTAACCTTTGGTACCTAGGTATCCATTGTAACAGTATCCGTTAAATATTATTTGTCTACAGTATCTCGAGCTTAAAAAGTTCATAATGTAAGTTTAAGAAACCAAAAATCTAATTTCTTTTTAAACAAATACAGAAAAAGCAAAAGGGAACTTTAACATGAAATTGTACTTTCTTTCATTCAATTAGAGGGACCTGTATATATTAAAATTTGCCTGGTCTGCCCAGTAATTAATTTTGATCCTTTTAAAGAATGTACTAAATTATTAAATGAAATAAAAGTACCCAAGTGTAAACCTTATTTTTTTAATAACCCACATAACCTACTACAGAAATACACAAACATTGTGGAAATCATCTAAAAGATAGTTAAGATTGCCTTACTTTTCTTACTGCTATTTCCTATGAAATTTTTATTATTCTATTATTCATAATTGATATATTATTATTTATTTGGTTACCTAACGTTACGTATCATAAAAAGCACCTAATTTAAATATAAGAAATACTTACCTAAAGTAAAGAATGCCGGGTATGTTACCCTTGGATTTGCAAGACAAAACCATACAACCTCTAATCATTTTATTACGATATTATAAGTAACAAACAATAAACACAAAATTATAGTCACAATTTAATAAACACTAATCACTAAAATAAGGTTTTTATCAATCCAAAAAACTTCTGCAACCACAAAATAAAGGTACTCAGACAAAGCAAAACACAGTTGTATACGGCGCAAAGGGCACAAACTACAACGAAAATGACGAATTATGAGACGACGATGGTTATTAATACGCGCCTCGCGCGCCCTTTTACCAAAAACGGTACTACGGCTCTCATAAAAGTATAATGTGTTGCCTAACTACACACTAAGGAGGGAACACATTAAATTATTTCGTGGAATTTTGTTATTGCGCAGAATCGGCGGGGCCAACTCTGACAGTTAATTTCATACTGGGCTGGACATTTTTTGATCAAATGGGCCATAGCATTGGGCTTCCATACACCTTTAAACCCATACACCTTTAAACTTCCTTGATGACGACGAACATTCGTTCTTGTTTACTCTCTTTGTATGTGTTTTTTGTCTATTGTTCGCTTTTTCTGTCTAAATAGCGCAACCAAATGTTTGTTTACTCTTATTTGACTAGTTGAAATAGTTGTGGATGACTATAAAAACAAAAATTCTCTTTGATGTACCGATGTTCACTGGAACATGTGCGAACAAGAACAAAGAAACGTTTGTTCGCCGTTTTAACTGTCTACACTGAAGAAAAAACGTTTGTTTGCTGATGTTTGTTTTTTCGGTGTGTACATAAAATTTTATGTACCGACGTCTACTCGAACATGTATGAACAAGAACAAACAAACGTTTGCTCGCGTTTTTACTGTCTACACTAAAGAAAAACGTTTGTTCGCTGATGTTTGTTCTTGTTTGTTTTTTCGGTGTGTACATTATAAAGTTAAGTTTTGGTTTATTCGTTTGTTTCAACATAAAACTTAGTTCCTGTCTAAATAAAACTTTGGTAAACTAATAAAATAATTTATTTGATTTTTCTCCATATATAGTTACTATGCTTATTATGACGTTTTTAAGATATATCCCATTGCAAGTACAAAAAAAATGTATGTTTAAAATAGTTTATTAATTAAGTTCGAAGGGTAGGTTTTGTTTGTTTTTATCTAAATAAAATGTTAAGCTAATATAATAATTTATTTGATTTCTGTTAATTTAATGTTTTTTCTATTTTCAACTTGGAGAAGTATTCTGGATTATTGTAGATATAGGGACAAGTACAAAATGTATAATTTAGCATTTATGTTTAAAAGTTAAGTTGTGGTTTGTTCGTTCCTTTTTGAATAAAACTTTAAAATGTATGTTTAAAATTTTATCTTGCTTTTTTTAAATAAAACTTACATGATACATAAAAAAATAAATTAACAGATTTAATTAATGAAGATATGCAACTTAACCCGTATAACCCTTATTATATAGATACAGTAAAAAATTAGTTAAAACTATTTTAGGGCAATAGAAAAAACTTAAATGGATCCAATAATCAAAAAAATATTTTTAAAGCTGGTTTAATAACGAAACAAAAAGACATTTTTTGTGTGTAATCTTGTGTAATCTGTGTAATCTCTGTGTAATTCGTGTAATCTTGGGTGTAATCCGTGTAATCCCTGTGTAATCCGTGTAATCTCTGTGTAATTCGTGTAACCTTTGTGTAATCCGTGTAATCTTGACTTTTGTGTAATCTGGTGTACAGATTTTTGATTGCGGTTTCCCCCTCGGTTGCACCCCATCAAAACCAGCCCTAGGAGTGACAAAAATGGAGAAATTTTGAACATTCAAAATTTCACCCCGGAATGGGCTCTCGGGGGTTTTAGGGGTCGCTGATTACTAATTCGCTGCCAAAAATAGTATGAGGGTAGTTCGACCCCATCAAGACCATCCCTAGGAGTGACAGAAATGGAGAAATTTTGAAAATTCAAAATTTCTCCATTTCGGGGGTTTTAGGGGTCGCTGATTAAGAATTCGCGGTCAAAAATCATGTAAGAGTGGTTGCACCCTATCAAGACCACCCCTAGGAGTGACAGAAATGGGAAAACTTTGAAAATTTAAAATTTTGCCTCGGGAATTATCTTTCGGGGGTTTTTGGGGTCGCTGACTACGAATCCCCAGCCAAAAATCGTGTGAGAGTGGTTGCACCCCATCAACAGCACCCCTAAGAGTTACAGAAATGGGGAAATTTTGTTTGGTTTTTTTTGAAATTAGAGAAAACTTGAAAAACGAATTTGCGCGCATATTATATTGAATGTTTGTGGTAACTAGACCTCGGATTCGTAATCAGCGACCCCGAAAACCCCCGAAAGACGATTTTCGAGGTAAAATTTTGACTTTTTAAAATTTCTCCATTTCTGTCACTCCTAGGGGTAGTTTTGATCGGGTGCAACCACCCTTACCGCGGATTCGTAATCAGCGACCCCAAAAACCCTCGAGAGGCGATTTCCGAGGTGATATTTTGAATTTTAATTTTTTTTTATCAGTTTTACTACTGGAGATTATTTGGGGGTGGGGAAACTGCCCTAATTTTTTCATTTTTCATTGCAAGGCAGATGTTAGTGGTGATGAATGTTCCTGAGGGTCTACAGAACATAAAAAACAAAACAATTTCAAATCGGAGCGTGTTATGAACTTTTCCACATTTTTCAGTAGGTATCTTCCGGCTTATTTACTGGGCTAAAAAATTAGGTTTTATCGAAAAAACAGATACCTGCAGATTTAAGCGGGGAATTTCGCACTACCAAAGATAATACTACTACGAATAGATGGTTCATTTAAATGGGGCGTTTTGAATCAGTTCGAAGATATCAATGCTTCCGTAAATGCGAATAAAATTAAGTCGGTAACCCCTGCCCCAGCGAAACAAACCGTGCGACATTGCCAATGTCTGTCGCTTGTACCACAGCTTGTACCTTATTCGGAACACTAAGTAGCGAAAGCGGGCGGCTAAACGGATTGTGTTTTATCTAGTCGCGTTTCATCACGCCAATAGTAAAAGCCTGCCGGCAACACTGTTTAACTTTCGTTCAAGGATAGCGCGAAAATCTCTCGATGGACATCGGCTCGCGTTAGCCAAAGTCCATTAGGGGTATCAAAAATATAGCATTGAATGGTTCATCTTATCCGTAGTAGTATTATCTTTGGCACTACTAATAAAGGTAAAAAATTGTTTCTTTTGGAATCCTTGAAAATAAATGAAATTAAAAACACGCAGTATATTCTAGCGATCAACTAAATTTTAATTACTCGCCATTATTGAACATTTTAGCAAATAATTGTAAAAAACAGAAATGCTAAATCTCCCTTAACCAATTTATATACTACCTAGAAAAATGTAAGCTTTTCAAATGTGCATTTCTTAATATTAGTTACTATTGGTACTACTAGTCTGAAGAAGCTACAATGTTATTGAAACATATGTTACAAGTTGGGAATACAAGTGGAATTTTAAAATAAAAAATATTTTATTTTATTATATTTAGTAGTTATGGAGTTCTATCAAGTAATGATGAAATCAGTTGGATTATTACCAAATATTTTTTTTACAAAATTTTGATTTTTTTAATTTTAAACATTATGCAAGTACTATTCCTTGTGAGGTTCTTAAGGATTTTTTTTAGGTGGTGGCCCATTGGTTGTTCGCAACCGCTCTTACTCCACAGCTTCAGACGTCCACAAATTTATTTCTGATCTGGGAATCAGTAAAGTGTCGCTGAGTATAGCAGACATTGAAAGTATTTTATATACTGTAGTTCTAGACAACAATGCAGAAAGAATAGCATCACCACAAGGTACCTTTTTGTATAAGGCGACAAATAGATTTTTAGCAGCACCAGGATTAGTTAAAACGACTTGTGGAGTTTGCTTGATAGCAGATAGGTGTGCTAGTACAGGGTCTGTAAACCCTAACGTTTGTACATACCTTACAGACTGGTTAAATAGTAGTTAATGTGTTTAACAATTTTGTTTGGAATTAAGAAGTTTATTCGGTTAAGTTAATAAAGCACATTTTTAAGTTTATAGGGTTTTCTTATTTAACTCCTTATATGATAAATACCAATGTCTTGTTTTTTTAATTACAAACGGCAAGAGGCAGGGCCGTACTAACCCTATGGGCTGTTGGGCTACAGCCCTGGGGCGCCGTACCTTAAGGGGCCACGAACGTAAAGATAAGGAATTTTTAAATATGCCTAAATCTCCATATCTTAATTAATAAATTCGGTAAAGTATGAATGCGCACCCCGAGTAAAACCGCTGAGTGAGGTAGCGTCCGTGGTTCGCGCTCGCACTTTTCATGCATATTAAAGATGAGCTTAATGGATATTTTTAAGTCACCGGTATATCGGTGACGGTGACTTATAAGTCGTCGCTTCTTTTAACGTCGACTTAAGTCGCTGTTTAACCCAAAAATAGTTATTATTGGGGTGGATATATGTGGATGTTTTTTTCGTTAAAAATATTTTTTGATGTTTATTACAATATTTATATTATTATAATTTTTTTTGTTTTATTTTTGTTATTTATTATATTGTAGTGCAAATAAACTTGAATTTATTGACATGAGAAAAAAATCCATTGCTATTTTTTATTTCCTATCAAAAAAAAAAAAAAAAAAAAAATTACGACCCGCTCATCGTAATCGGCGCTCCCGAAAACCCTAGGATACCATCTCCGATGCCCGTGTACAAGCCTAGATATAATGTTGACCTGTGTATTCAATAGGTAGTCATCGAGAATTCTTATTAACCCCCACCAGGTACAATGTTGGAAGGTATAAATATTAATAATCCAGAGTCACAGACTTAAAAGGGTCAATTTAGAAAATTCAAAATTAGCATTTTCAAACATTAGTCATATCATTATGACTGCTGTTTGCCATAGGTCTTTATGTTCTAGCTACAATTCGGACTCGCAGTTTTTTTTTTCATCGACGATTTGCCTTAAAACGTCTCATACAAATTTTTTCTTCCTTTGGTATGTGCCCATTTTATAATAAAACTATGATGTAAGCAGAGCTGTCAAAACTTGAAGTACTTCAAGTAAAATTTTACTTGAAGTACTTTCTTGTACTTCAAGTATTTTACTTCAAGTACTTTTTATTAGGAGGTACTTGTACTTGTACTTGATTAGTTTTTATGAAGATACGTGGATTTTTACTTGATTTGACCAAGTAAATTACTTGAAGTATTTATTTAAGTACTTAAAGTATTACGATGTACTTGAAGTAAAAAAAGTACTTCAAGTAAAAAAAAAACACTTTAAGTAAAGAAAGTACTTCAAGTATATAAAAAATACTTGAAGCAAAAACAATACTTCAAGTAAATAAAGAGTACTTCAAGTAAAAAATCAACCAAGTACTCGAATTTACACGTCTTAGATAATCGTACAAACAAGTTAAAACAAGAAATAAGCGCAACCGCTGCTTTTTCTATTGTATTGCATTACAGCGCTCATTTGAATTGAATCTAACAGCAAGACAAGTGTAACTATTACTGAGAATTAGACTTTTTGTTCTTTAAATCGGTCTTGTGTCAACCTGAAAATTATAGGTGCTCTGGTCGAGTGAAAACAACCTGCTGTAGGCACCCATATGAAAACACTCGCTACCTATCGTATCGGATGCCAACGGGTGACGGGTGCCAACGCCAACCTGTTGGCAACCACAGGGAAAAACCCATTTTGGGAAAAACCAATATTTCCTATAATAGTTTAAGGCCCAAGCGCTCACCCGAGTACGGCATTGTAGGCCTGTTGCCATAAATTTACATACGAAATTTGACATTATTTCGGACATCGGATGCATAAGATCCCGACTTAAAACGGGACACTTATAGTTTGTCCAAGCTAACATTTTTAGGTTGGCAATGCGAATATCCCTACATATTAGTAAATTTTGTTTTTCAGATTTAAGTTGGCTGATATAAGAATTTTAGTCAGGACCGTACTGAGGGAAGGGAGTTTCAAAATTTTAATATCTTAAAAAAAATGTTGTTAGATTACAATAACTAAATTCATCAGTATTTTTTTCTTGCTGTTCATATATTTGCATAAATTGTGAAAGCTTGATGTTTGGCCATAATATTTTATTAAAAATTACCATTTTCGCCTATCTAGTGCAGATTTATAGTTATTTATATTAAGTGTTTGTTATTTAGAAATAGTTTACACTATTTTACACTTTTTGTACACACTTAGTCCTTAAATACACCTTCAATTAGAGCGCTTAGGTACGTAAAAAAAATGTAAAATAGTGTACACTATTTCTGAATATCAAACAGACCCGTTATGTTTTGTTATATTTGCAGGCAAACTCTTTACAGTTGAATTGAAATATCCTGATAAAATATCTCACTATAAGGGATGATTCGATATCCCTTATTATGCAAATTTACAATTTTGTAAATACGCCTAAAGTCGATTTATTTCATCTGATATAACTTCATTAGCTGCTTCCTATATTAAATTATGAAATAAATAAAACAAAACAGTAATAATCATTTATTTATTCAGAGTATCATTAACACAATAAGATGCTTATATTTTATAAAATAAATTTATCAAAAACGTTAGAAGGTCGTGTTTAAGGCTTTAGAAGTGGCAGTGGCCACCAGGCGTTTTTATGAAAAAAGCAAACGTATGTAATGACGAAAGAAAAATGTATGCAATATGCACAGCAGATACTAGTCTGGACACCTTTAAGATAAGAGAGCAGACAAAGTGGTAGGTTTGGCGTTTTAGCAGCTGAACTGTAAATGGTTGCTTGTGAGTTCAAGCATTTTGGCAACTACTGTGGTCATTGATGTTATGTGTTTAAATGAAATAGTCATTTAATATTTAGCTTTTTATTAAAAGCAGTAAGGTAGTTTAATAAAGAAAAGCTAAAAAGTAAAAAGAAGATAACTTGTAAATGATTTTTATTACCATTTACCTTATTAATATACTAATAATGGGTCCCATAAAATAGGGAATGTCTTACTATTTTCTAATATAAACCATTTCAATAGCATTGAATTTACAATGATATGGATGCAATCACAGCACTTGATGACCACCCTCCTAAATAAGAGCATCGACAACATAAGATTTGGAAGACTTTGGTAGGCGCTGAATCAAGCACCACAAAATCTATTTTGTCGCCGATTTTGCAAAAGGAATATTTCGTTTTTTTAACCATTTAACCATATTTTCTTTTCCGCCACTATATGGCCAGTTTTCTAACAACCTACTATGGTAGCTGGCATTACCTAAAATGACTAATGAAGGCCTTTTCAAATTAGGTAGTAGTTCATCTCTAACCCACTTCTCAAAATTTTCAGCTTTCATCTCGCCATGGTAATCTCCTGTTTTTGTTTTCCACTTAAAACTTCTACTGGCACCATCAACAAATCCTTTTTCTGAACCAGCATGTAGAATAATGTATCTAAGAAAATTATAAGTATTTCATTAGTTTTTTTAAATAAATATACTTTAATGTTTCATAAAAATGCAGCAAGTGTGTTCTGTAGTTTAATGTTGTCTAAGAGCTACAGGTTTAATCATATGTCCTATGTATGAAAGAGACCCTAACTGAGGTATCTACCGAATCTGTCATATATGTGTATTTTTCTCAGGATACCCCTTATGCTTAAAGTCTAAGTGTTCACATACTACGAGTGTCTAGAGTGAAGTCAGATGTAAATTACTGATAAGATTTCGTAGTCTCGAAACTCTAGAGATGAAGGTGCGGAAAAAGTGGGAAATGTGAAGTGGACAATAAAGGGATGCATCTAAGTAGACTTTTAATTTGCTCTAATTGGGATATACAAAAGAAGGAATTATGACAGCTAATGCTTCGGAGCAGAAGCTGTAAAAATATTCCTAAAAGAGAAACAGGTCTTCTACAGCTTGTCGGTGTGCAAGAGGAAGCTTTTTTGTAAAACTGTGATAATTTATAAGGCAGAACAAAATTTTATTAGAGGATTGTTAAAGTGCTTTACCTTGTGATTTAAAAAAAATGGGCCCTTCAATTTTTCCTTAAGTGTAGGAAAGAACTTTTTTTTTTTCTAGTGTATAATCAGTCATTAGAATGTTTTACCTTTCCACTAAAATATACATCGTCATCCTGCCAAGACCTGCGGAAAGAGCTGTTCGAGAAGATCCAGGTTTCATCGAGAAACACCCAAAGATTTTTATTTTTTCCTAAATCTTCATTTTCCATAAAACTTTTTGAAAATTTCCTTCTCATTTTTTTTCCATTAAGCCTAAGTTACTTATAAATTTCATATTTTGCTTCTTATATTGTCAGCAACTGCCACTATGCGATCCTAAAAAATACATTCATAAATATATTTAAATCTTAAAATATTTGGCACATCTGAGAATGTATTTTTAGATTATGATACTCTTAAAACGAGTTATTTTACCTTTTGCAAAATCACTATTCTGATAGCATCATTTTTTAAAAAATATTTATTAGGTTATATTTTCTTACCTCCGACTCATCACAGCTCTGAAGTGGGTTTCGAAGCTTTTCCAAACTGAAAATACGGTAATCATTGTGATTTATACACTAAAAAATATCCATTCTAGTGGTTTTTTCTTAAACCAATAAAAATAAAAACTTAGTCCAAAATAAAAAAAATTATTAAATATAAAAAATGTCAAATAGTCCACACAAAAAAAAATAAACACTGCAGAGTAATTCTAATCTCACTAATTACTTTAAAACACAAAATAACACACCCAAACACAAAAAAATTTAATACAAAAATTGAAATGACGTTAATCCATTACTGGGTGATTTACGCCAATCAGCTGATTTTGACGTTGAGTCTAGTAATTTTTGTTTTTGAAAATGTAAGCCAACACAAAAATGTTAGCTTGGACAAACTATAGCAACCTTACTTGATTTTCTAACTATAGTTTTTACCGACTGGCCTACTTTCCAATGACGAAGCGCTCAGTCCTTAAAGCTTTTAAGAGTTGTTGGAAAACCTCGTTTTGAGGAATAAACCCTTTAACTTCCTTACAAAAATATACTCAGTATAATTTGTTTTACTTCAAGTACTTTTAGTTACTTCAAGTACTTTATGACCTTCAGTATTTGGTTTACTTAAGTACTTTGGTGTACTTCAAGTACTTTGTTTTACTTTAAGTCCTTTGTTTTACTTCAAGTACTTTGGTTTACTTTAAGTACTTGGATTTACTTCAAGTAAAATACTTGGGTGGTACTTCAAGTAATTTTTAAAAAATCAAAAACTTGGTACTTGTACTTGAAGTACTATTTAAGAGTACTTTGACAGCTCTGGATGTAAGAGGCAGCAACAGTTTTTCATCGTCCACCTCATATCTTACCACCAGAAAGTGACACATTTATTCAGTAAGTTGCAGACAATGCTGATATAAATGTAAATACATTAGACGGTAATAATACGCTTCACATAATGAGTAGCATAGATATTGAATAAGAAGACATTCTATTCTACTGGGATTTATTAAAATAGACCGTGGAGTAGGCCTACTGGGAAAACCACGTTAAGAGGTGGCGTGAAAACGTGTGCATTGTACATAGTATAGGAAATAAAACATTAGTAAATTTTAGAATTGCTTTTTCTCAGAAATGGTAAATTTTAGGGGAAAAAGTATGGAAACAATTTTTATAGACAATTACATGATCTACAATTTTTGTTTAAGCTATTTTTATCATAAAACTGGCTGTTTCGCCAAAAATTTAAAAAAACTCATTTTCGCAAACTTTGACCTTGTATAAAATTTTTTGCACACATGGGATCGATAGGGACTTTTTACAATTTTACTCTAATGGTATTCTCAACGTTCATGTACATTTTCAGCTTCTTGGAAATTTATGCAATAAAAAATTTTCGGCCTAACTAGACCGGATAATGGCGCAACCGGCCATTAATAATTTAAACATTTTTTTTATAATTCATTTAGAAAAATGCTATAGCGACATCTGTGGTACCATAATTGCACCATTTGTTTGTTTTACACAGTTTTACCTAGGCTTCAGTGGTAAGAATTTTTTAAAAAATTATTTCGATAAACAAAGAATGTCATTTACCGTCGTTTTGTGAATGGTATACACTTAACCTTAAGCGTGGTAAAACATTTATACCGAAAGCCATTTTACAAAATAACCGCTTCAACTTTTTAAAGATATGTTTTGAAATACCCCACCCTGTATATAGAATTAAAAACATATATATTTAAGATAAATAATAAATTAAAGCAGCGTGTCATAGGTGCTAATTAACTGACTTTAAGAGTGTTTTAATTTACGCCAATTCGTGAATATAATGACGTTTTATATTCCACTTTAAAATAAGTGAATAATTTTAAGCTAAATATTATCACGTTTGATTTACACTTTTATAAATTATATAAAGTATTAACTAGTTACAGACAGAGGCGTATCGATCGATCCCTGAGAGTTACTAGAATAATAAATTAGGTACTAATAAATATTTTCCAAATTTATTGATGCTCCAGTCAAAGTTTATAGATTTAACTTATAAGTTGCATTACTTAGGCTTCGAAATTATTCAACATCGGCTGCTAAGTGTTTGGCAGTGCTCAATATGTATTAATTGCGAATAGTGGCTGGTCAACAATTTTGAGTAGGTTTTTACGGCACTTTAAAACTAACCCATAACAATAAAAGCATTATTATTATTATTATTATTACTATAAGATAGAGATCCAACATGACGTATCCCATGGCTCCGACCCCACAGGGCGTCATGCGAAAGGCCATCCGTTTCGAAGGCCACTCCTCGCTTCCGCTCGGTCAGTGATCTTCGGCCAAATTCATTTGCCTCAGTAAACGAAGGGACTCAAGGACAACCGATTTCTGCATTTTTATTACCAGTTGTTCGAGTGAATGTTGACATGCCGGAATACACTTCCGCTTCATCAACACATTGCCTTTCATGCCCCCCAAAAACGCCGACAATCAGGGCAACCAATCGCACGTTATACTCCTGATAGAGCCTCCGAAGTTCGCCAAGAAGATCCTGATATTTGGCCCGTTTCTTCCGTTCTTTTATATCGATGTTAGTTTCTGCTGGAGCGGAGAACTCAATCACATACATAGAGTTATTTGTTTTATCAAGGAGAACGATATCAGGTTTATTGGTGCGAATTTGATGCGTAGTTGGGAATGCATAATTCGAATATATGCGACAGTTGTCATTCTCCACTACTGCCTCGATATCACCGGGAGCAAATGGCAGAATTGCTGTTTCATCGATGTCGTAGTAATGCCTGAGGTGATAGTAAAGTATTATTATTATTATTATTATTAAAAAAATGTGTAATAAAAGTCAAGGTCTGGCTAAAGGGTAGTACAGACCCTTAAATTAAAAATAATTGGCAATTTGTCAATCTGCTTCAAACCGTCTTGGGCAAATATTATTGAAGAGACATTTTTATTTGAATTTTTTTACGATCGTCGGTTTTTATGCGATTAAAAGCTGAAAAAATCTTTGTACTTCACGTTCGAAACGGGTAACCACATCACTTGTTTTGCAAAATTAAAGAGGTTTTAATATTTTTATTTTCCACCTTTAATTGTTCTTAATAAGCATTCCGTAAGCCAGAACTCTTCAATACTGTTTCACACTTGCATAGCTGCATAAAGCAAGCAAGTTTGCCACACTGGGGTGTCGTTTCATATTCCTGTATTCGTTATCCGATCAAAATAAAAATCTAGACATCCAATAAATAATTACAATTTTTAAAATTTTACCACAATTTAAAAAAAAACGGGGTAAATCTACCAAAAGAGGAGACTTTT
This sequence comes from Listronotus oregonensis, assembly GCA_019359885.1. Lineage (NCBI taxonomy): Eukaryota > Metazoa > Arthropoda > Insecta > Coleoptera > Curculionidae > Listronotus > Listronotus oregonensis. The sequence continues at coordinate 218,962 of JAHBCN010000272.1, forward strand.
AATAAATTTTTGCAACACTGGGTACACGCGTCCTCCTTGTGTCGTCACAAGTTTTGATCCGACGTCAAATTTAAAGGGTCAGACATAAACTTTAATTACGCGAAAATATTTTTTTTCGGGGACTGGGTCACCCCTAGGGGATTTGGCTGTCCCTAATAAAAACATGTGAACGTTTACCGCTTTAATATTTTTTTAATTACACCAATTGACTTGAAATTTTGACAGTATTTGTAAAATGACACAAGTAACAAAAGTTATATAGGGACAACATACGCTTCTACCCGAGAGATGAATGCCACCCCACCTCGGTGGTGTAAATGTTAATATTTACACCCCCGAAATCGTAAATAAGCTAATTCTCAGCAAAAATGAAGTACAACGTTTTTTTTTAGCAAAGATAATACTACTACGGATAGATCGTTCATTTAAATGGGGCGCTCTGAATCAGTTCGGACATATCAATGCTTCCGTAAATGCGAATAAAATTAAGTCGGTAACCCCTGCCCCAGCGAAACCATGTGCGACATTGCCAATGTCTGTCGCTTGTACCTTATTCGGAATACGAAGTAGCGAAAGCGGGCGGCTAAACGGGTTGTGTATTTTCTAGTCGCGTTTCATCACGCCAATAGTAAAGGCCTGCCGGCAACACTGTTTAACTTTCGTTCAAGGATAGCGCGAAAATCTCTCGATGGACATCGGCTCGCGTTGGCGAAAGTCCATTAGGGGTATCAAAAATATAGCATTGAATGGTTTATCTTATCCGTAGTAGTATTATCTTTGGTTGTAGTAACTCAATACTTTTTGAGTTATTTGTGATTAAAAATGTCGAAGAGAAACATGCCGATTTAGAAAAAAACATATATAGCCTATAAAAAACAAATAAATTTGTTTTTTAATTACGGATGTTTTGCTTACAAAGGGTATTAAAATAGTACTTTTAACAACACATATAAAATATAGGCTTGCTACTATACGTAGGTTACCTAAATTTTAAAAGAATTTTCAATAATCTGTAGGAAGTTAACACCCACGAAAAGGCTGGATATAAATGTTGGTTAATAATAATGTTGGTTAATAATGTTAACGGGAGGGATGATTTAAAAGGGTAAAAAATTCGAAATGAATGGTAAATTATTTATAACATAAAAATAATTTTAATTATATATTAATGCCGCCATTAAAACGCTTCCAGCCGTTAAAAATATTTTTTATATAATTTCATCGTATTTTTTTAAGGGATGAATCATTTTGACACATAATATATTATGTTATAAACACTACAAAGATATATTTCTTCAAATTTTACAATAAAAAACATATATATTTGATATATTTACATATAATTACAGCTGATAAAACTCTTAAATCTATGGTTTTTCCATCTTTAAAAGTATTTAATAGTTTTTACCCCGTAAAAATAAAAAACGCAAGTTGCGCGTATAGAACTTTTGAAGAGGAGTGTAAGATAAGTCCAAATTTAAATTATCAGAAAAATCAATGCAGTTATAATAAGGATTTCGGTGGTAAGACCCTATTTTTGCATTAAGTGGCTGGACTAATAGTGCATTTGGAAACAACATTTATTATAAACATTTTAGGGAATTAGCACATTAAGCAAATACTAGACGATAATTAAAAGCTAAGTGTACTGAAATACCTTTTTAACATCTTTGCGACGATTTTCTCCTCAAATATTTTATTTTTATAATTTGCGAACCAGAAAAAACTCGATCCAATAAAGTAAAACCCAAATTAAATATTTTGCAACATCTGTAAATTTTATTTCTGTTTATTTGCTTTAACTTTATGTGCAATAATACTTTACGACGAAAACCTATTATAAATTTCAAATCAAAGTTCTATTTGTACAATAATCGACAGTACTTATTTTAATAAATTTTAACAAAAAAACAAAATGTGTGCATGCTTTTCGATTACTAGCAAATAGGAAAATTTAATTGAACTTGTTTTTTGTATTTACGCCTTACTGATGGACTGATGGAGCACTTTAACGACTTGCGTTTGTTTTTAAAGTGACCCAACTTATATTTTAATGGTGCAAACTTTGCCTTAATCCTGGATAATTTTTTAATTGTATTTATGTTCTAGCAAACAATCGACTGAAGCCATGTCATCAACTATTAAATATTTATATTACCAAAAACTGATAATTCGGTTGTTATTAAAGAAAAAACTAATTAGGTATGGATTTGCTGTTTTTTTTTGTGATTTATGAAAAAATAATGAAAGTCTGTAGCGTAGCAAGTTTTTTAATGATATCTTTTAGTTGTTCCTACAGTGATTAAAAAAAAAAGGATTAAACATAGTAATTATTTATAGACTTCAAAAAAATATATATTTACGTTTACCATTTTTAGCATCAAGGCTTCTTCTAGCTAATATCTGTAAAAAAATTAATTCAATTTGATCATTGAAATACACTACACAGCTTGTTAATGTTAAGTTTTTTTCCTAACTAAATGTCATTTTAAATTTTTAATTTTTCAGTATATTCCCTTAATCAAAATATATATATTCAGTCTCCTATCGATTATTGCCTTAAGAAATATTTTTTAAAAATCCATTTGTTAAAAAAAAATTTAACGTACATTTTTATGACTCAATCTGTCCACTGACCTTTATACGGATCCGCAAAAGCTATCAGTTGCGTGGTTCAAAAGGTAAATTATTGGTCGTTTGCACCAACAATTTTAAGGATCCCTTAGCACTAGGTAATCCTTAAAATGACTGGCTACATTGGCAGGGCCGCCGCCAGAATAAAATGTAGAGGGGGGTCAAACAGTTTAAGTCAATTTACTAGTCTAGAATTAATTGAATTAAAAACACAAATAAATATACCACAACTTTAATTTCTAAATAATAATCATACTCATTTAAATTCCTTGGAAATATTGTAAAATTTAAGACTTTAGAAGTAAAATGTTTTATTTTAGGTAATTTTTAAAAGTTCAGGGGGGGTCGACGGACACCCTCTGACCCCTCCTGCCGGCGGCCATGTTCATTGGAGATTTAAGGAATACCTAACGCTAAGGGTTTCTTATGGCCGGCTGCAACAACAATTTTAAGGAACCTTTTAGAATAAGATAATCCACAAAATAAAAAGAAACCCAGTTTGTAACTGAAAACTTTCAAAAAAATTATTTCCCTCTTTTGTTAGGTTATGAGTATCTATGAATCTGTCACAATCAAGAATTTCACTTTTTTAAACTTAATATACCTAATTACTGGTCATTGTATTTTTTAATAAATATACTTAAATTTGACCCCCTAAAAAAATCGGTTTTGTACGCCCCTGACTTATAGTCTAAGAGCTGGCTGCAAAAAACCCGGCCTATCGAGTAACCGGATGAAATATGTTTTAAATAATACTTTTCACTGTATCTATTGAAAAAATTATTTAGTGCCAGGGCAAATATGGTGCATAAAATTGCTATGTTTTTTCTAAGGCACATTTATTGGACATGAACTGTACCAATCGAGTAACCGCTTAAAACTAATTTTAAAATTTAGTTTTAAGTGAATAAAAAATAATTATAAACAAGTGCCTCGTTAAATTTGGTGCTAACCCCATGGCACGACACTTTTTTTTGCGTTACTGTACTCATCGAGTAACCGCTTTAAACTATAATCAAATTAAAGTTTAAATATTTCTTTTTAAAAAAATACATTAGTGCCACTTCTATGCACACAAATGCCTGGCACGATACTTTATATGTATGTCTTCAAGTCCCATGCTATTACTTATACAACCTATTATAGAAACATTTGGGAATAAATGAATAAACATCTGATGAACAATTATAGTGATTTTGTAGTGATTAGTAATTTTTTTATTTTTTACGAGTATTTTATAAAGTATAAAAATGAAATTCAATGCAATGTTCGCATCAAGTTTGGACAGCGTCTCCATGCATCTTTTTCTAATGTTAAATCTCTCTGGCACTAATGTATTTTTTTAATAAGAAATATTTTAA